>JAWQUT010000183.1:467240-566426 GCA_033807755.1 Ellobium chinense | reverse complement strand
TAAATGTACGATGCACATCTTCATTGCCTTTCCTTGCCTACAGCCAAGACAGCCAGACGAGCAGACAGACCTATAGAAAACCTCACATTAATTAAAATTTCTTTATTGTCATATATTTTACGTATTATATACACCGAGGCTAAATTAGGACAACATTCGCTTTACGAAGACCCTTTGAAAAGAATTTCATCAAAAAGTTCAGAATTATCTAGCCTTAGCTATATGACTTAGGTTTACTCGGGAAATGCCTGGGGTAATAAGGTATCACCACTTCGAATGAATTCAAAGTATCTTTGCCAAGTGGGCTACTAATTTTGAATAACACTGGGTAGCAATTACTCCTTTTGTCAACTTTTATGTTGTATTCCCTTCATACACTACCCTGACGGTTGGGCCTGGTGTAAGTTTCCGAACACAACCAGGGCACTAGCACAACCATATCACAACATGGGTGTAGGATTTCACTGTTACACGGCCAACCCGAGGCATGTTTAACGTTTGTTGCAACAAGGGCAACAGGTTACAGGTGTGAGATGAAGAGATGACGATAGGGATGGGAAGAGGGGTTGACAAATGGGGAAGATCGAGAGACGATCTCAAAAGAAGTGGGAATGTGAAGGAAACAGGGGAGAGGGGAGGAAAGAGGGATGCGACAGAGTGAAGAACTATAAGGCAAACAACAAGGAGCCAGACTTGGACTTCGTTTAATAGCAATTCCAGCAGGATGGGTTTCATTTTTTATTAAGACTTATGTCTAGTTGCTTTGAAAAATATTGCGGTTATGGGTTTGTCTATAGATGAAACATCCGATAAAAAATGCGACTATAATTTCAATGTAGACATTGGGATGACCATCCCACCTAGAAAAACCTCCGGAAATAAACCCAGTATCCCTGCAGGGACCGTTGGGAGCGCCCGGGAAATTTTCATGAGTTAAAACAAATCTTGTGATTCTACCCCACCAAACGCAGTCAGTGGTCTTGTTTGATGTGATCTGTCCTTCAGTGACTCTTCAAATGTGGTGTGTCTTAAACAAAAACAAGTGACCACCAGGAGCGCGTGTTCACACCCTTAAATGGACAGTGATGCCACAAAGGACGAAGAATCAAAGACGTCCATATCGGTGGTAGAAGAGCATAAAATTTTGTTTATTGCTATCAAAGGCATGCCTTTTCACGCATGAAAACACGCATTTTACGCCAACTTGTCAAAAACAGAAGAACTCAAAAGTGAGGCGGTATAAAAAAAAAAGCATCGACATTATCTGGTAAAGTTACAGAAGAGAAGACCCTAGCAGTTTTCTCCATATACTTGTTTTACCATATAATCCGGCTTGAAGATTCTTATACAAGGAGTGTCATGAGCCAAGTGGTCAAGGGACCAGCCTGATGGTTGACTGACTTAGGTAGTTCAATCGACTGAGACTCTAATAGTCAGTCAAGGTCAGCATGTTCGTCGCGCAGATTTGTTGATCAATGTCCTCAGAGCAAGAAAAGGTGGAGCCCAAGGAGGGGAAAATGTGAAGAGATGCAGATAACAACAATGCTGAATAGTTCTATAGCTCGAAAACAAGTGTGTTAATATTGGTGTTACGGTGGAATGGGGTGGTTAGGGGGTGGACAGTAATGCGAGGTAGGCTAATACCCCTATCAAAACAGCAGTCTGATGACTGAATGTTCTTGTGAAACCTACACATGGCCTTAAGTTGTCTCCGACTCTTCATTACTCGCATGAAGGATTACGGGAAGGACCACTAGCGTAGGACACGGAGTTTCCATACGTGGGTGATTAAAACAAACAGTTGTGATGGTTCATTAGATCTGAAAAGGCGAAGAGATTTCCCGACATGCTAAGTTCCTTTCAACATTTCTGCCACGCTTCTAGATAGGTGTCGAAGGGAGCTTTCGAAAGTGGGCATAACGAGTGGGTTAAAACAATTCCTTCCTAGTGCCCTCTTGCGCAAGCAGATCTAGATCGGGTAGACTGCTTTATCAAATCATAGCCAGATCTGAGTTGCCTCAATTTCTGGGTCACTGCTGCATGGAACCCTTGCAATCAACGTGGCCTCTGAGGAATTTTGAGTGTTTGTGAGCTCAGAGTCCAGTAAACATTCATCAGTATAGGGATTTCACAGTGCTGCCCTTCTTGCGAAAACAGAAGTAGCATATTCACAGCAAAATCCAATCAACCTTTAACGGGTCGAACACGTATCGTTGCTCAGTCTGTTCACTGCAGCATGCGACATGATAATACAGATCATTAGAGCTAATACGTAGGAATGAAATCTTCAAATAATAAGACGCCAAGCCCTTATGGGTGCCAGCCAGGGCATTGACCCTCGTGTTTCAGAATCGCCACACCTGCTGACATTGTCCCCCAATGAATTTTTTCTTTCATCTGATCTGCTTCATACAGCTTATTAGGGAGACTCAACATTTCCTATATCTCTCACTGTGAGCAAACAAAACCCAAAAAATTACCGACCAAGAACATGATATTGAACGTGCGGGTTGTGGGACAAACTTGTAACCTTGTCCTGTTGTGCGATTACTAACTCAAGATAGCAGGTTATGAATTTGTGAAACAATACCACTTTGTCAATCTCACGACTTAGTGGTGCGAAAAGAAACCCAAAGCTAAAGAAAGACACGTATCCTGTTACACATTATTTCCCTCCATTGTTGTAAATCTCATCACAGCCTGGACGTCAGTACACATTCACTGAACGCTCATACAGCTGTATCCTGTTTAAATTAATACAAGAAGTTTACTGATATAGTGTGCAACCTGTAGACCACTGAGATATGTGCTTGTAGGCATGTATAGGTAGGTGTTTATATGGGAACTTTCTCATGTTAGTCTCTTATATATGAATATGCATTACTTTCACGAGTGCAAAATAATCCATCCTTGGGAGGAAAGATAATATATGTACTTTTTACAGGGGAAGGGTGGATGCAAAATGAAATTTCTGCTTCCGTTGGAGTATGATGGAAAGCAGAGTTATGAGGATATTTGGATGGGATGGGCTGGAGCAGAGAATGTTCTCCTGTTGCTGTTGACAAGAATGAAGAAGAAACCTACGCAAATTAACTTCAAGTGAATGTACGTAACAACTAAATTCGTTTTAAGGAGTGTGATTTTGAACTTAACATCTCTAATCCGCCTTTATCGTGTATCGATCGTGTCTCCTTTCAAGAACACCTGCACAAGCAGAGTGGTCGCCTCACTGCTATGACTTTCTTGTTAAGCTGCATCACACAGTCATGAAATCTGGGCGGAACCAAAATGATTACATCACCTCTTCAGCTTATTAATCGATTCTACACTCTCACAAACAAGGCTTGACAATGTCGGAGTCCAGCCATTTTCATGACTCAGAGGCGCTTAATTCCTATACAGCTTAGATGTTTTTAGCAGTGTCACTTTCATGCCTCACTAATTTACTTGGCGAGATACGAGCAAGTGACAATGTTTTCACCGGCCGTAGGTGGACGTAATGTACCGGTAATAAACTAGATAATATCATTGTTGTGCGTAAGAAGTGACAGAGGTAGACATTATCAATATTGGTTTCTGCTTTGTAGCCTTCCTGTTCCCACGGCAAGTTCTCTTTGCGTTACTTCGAGTCTTGTCGCGAAATCAGCAATTAATTATTCTTTGTTAAAATAATATACGAGTATTAAGTTATAAATTGCCACGGATATCCGTCGATCGTTTATCCCGTACTTGCGTGCCAATGATAACTCAGTTTGTCATAACGCAGCTGCACTCTATCAATGATACAATTTCTGATCACATCCTCGCAATTCCATGGTAAGAAGAAGAGAGTGACCTGTACTTCCGATGATTACTGTTTTCCTATCGTCCATAATCTCATTATGTCCGCCGGTGTCAAAATATTGTCACTGCAACATGCGCTCTCCTGCCATGTTGTTAGTGATAACAACAGCGAATGCAGTGTCTAGTGCTTGAGTTGCCTGTTCCCCGTGTCATCTTACGAAGAGAATAGCCCTCAAATAGGAATGGTCTAGCTATGCCCGTCGGAGATTCTTATCCATCATAGGATCCTCAACTTTTTTAGATGTCATGTAACATCTTTCAGCTCTCTTTTTCTGCTATCTTTAGATGAGAGTTTTCCCATTTAGCTTATGTATACTTTGCACTAGAGTTAGCAAAAGATGACTGTACAACTTTCTTTTATTATGGATCAGAAACTGTTCGTTGTAATAATACATGGACGTTTCTTTATGTCAATGTTTGTCTACTTTGCGTTATAATATCATGAGGTTCTACATGTTACTGCGTAAATCCGCAGGTTGCCTGACAAGCCAATTAAACAGTGATTCTTTTTTAAGTTCGTTCATATTCCCCCTTGACTAAATTTGGTTACAGTCCGCAAGTCAACAAAGGTGGCTTAAAAAGCACTCAGACTGAGAAAAGTAACATTTGCGAGCAATGACGTGATAATTTATCCTACGATGGGAACAGCCGTTTTTCTATTACCTTTAAATAATATAGCCATCAACGCCCTTTTTTTTTTTAATGGAAGGGGGGACACTGCTTCGCCAGCTTTGGGAGAATACGACATCCGTGTGTGCTTAGATATTTTTGACATTTGCTCCTTGAATATTAATGAGCTTAGGTTCAATAGAACTTGGTGAACTTAGGAAGGGGCCTTTCGTCCTGACAGGTTTATATAGACTAGTAGAGAGAAGGTGCTCATGGGGTTCAGGGTTACGCTAAGCAAACAGTCGCCATGAAACGTTATTTCCTCAAACTTGCGAGGTCAAATACCCGAGAGAGAATGAAAACGTGCGGTTTTTTTTTTTTTTGGTAAGTGCTGGTTTAGTCCTTAGTTTTCGCATCGTCAAAAAAACTCTCTTGGCTTTAAATCGCAGTTCTTTGGTTTGTTGGGTTTTTTTTGTTTTGTTAAAGGACTTTTAGTTCTACTCGGCGCTTTTCCTTCCTCCCATTCATCACATTTTTCTTTGGTTTGTTTTTTTGGTGTGTGTGTGTGTGTGTGTGTGTGTGTGTGTGTGTGTGTGTGTGTGTGTGTGTGATCATGCATTTCTTTGCCTTGCCGCTTGCATTCATTCCTTTCGAAGGTGATCTTTGCAGTTGAATCGACTATTTGTCTCACCTATCTGTACTGTCGTTAGAATTCTAATCGTCAGAGGTGCATTTTGGCGATGGGTAGAGAGGCCTGAAAGGTCATGATTATTGTTCTGCATTAACTGGCATATACAATTAATAATAAAATTTGCTTCAAATGTTGATCACAAGTTTGTTGGTTAATTTTACAGAAAGGCATTCGCCGCCGCCGGACGTCCTCTGTACATCATTGCTGACCTTTTTGTTGAAAGCCAACTTTCAGATGAGGATCACGCGGGAGTTTGCACCTCATCCATTCTCCAGGAAGACTTTTGCATTCGTATAACAGTGTTGATCTTTGTGCTCAAAGGGTATTTCCAAAGGTGGTTCGATTCATTCAAGCCATTGTACAGTATAAACAGGGGCATTCTTCTGAAAACCTTATACTTTGCGCCTTTACTCTGCCACCCACAAAAGCATCGTCTGACCTCTGGTCTCCGTCCTTTACACAATAGGCTACGCCGGTCTTGCCCTGTTTGGCGTATTACTCGCGTAATGACAAGCATCTACTGTGTTCTGTTGGTTCAGTCAGCTTGCTTTGTACTGAGGAAAGAAAAAGGGAAAGAGAAATCCTTGAATGAATAGATCATAGTAAAACCACTGAATGGACGTGGTGAAAACCCCATCAGTTTCATCGGCCAAAACCATCCAAGATGGGACGGAGACGATAGTCTTTGTCCTCTGCCAGTATCTCTTTCTACACAGAAGCACAGTGAGGAGTACTGGGAGCGTGTCGTGAACACAAAGGGTGACACCACACTTCAGATTGGGGTTTGTAGGCAGGAGAAGCAAAACTAGGCTGTTTTGAGTATCATGTGTTTGGCTTTCAGAAAACTATTAAGCTGCAAATATTCATCTTCATCGCAGGCATATATAGTTGTAAACTCTCATGTTTAAACGTACACACCACAACTGCTGTGCATAGGATTCCAGTTAAAGCAGTAGTTTCCATTAAAAAAAAAAACCGTTTACATCACTACCAACATTCTTTACCATACACTGCACAATATAATATAAAGATTATTGATATCTCATCGATTCCCTGATTCTTTCGTCATTTTCCAATATTCCGTAGTTGTGGTTTTTTCTTACTGTGTATATATTATAAGCCGAGATGTCCAGTTGGATTCTACTAAGATAGAAGGGATCCTTCTTTTCACCTTGCAGTCACCTCTTGACAATGAATTCCCCGAGACGTCATTTGAAGTTTTATATGGCCAACTTCTCACTGCCATCATAAGCCAGAATTTACGAGGGGAGGTCAGATAACAAACGGAGAGAGAGACATCAAGGTTGTAAAAAAAAAGAGGCGATTTCTTGGTGCACACAATGAGAGCAGACCAGCGTCCATAACCTCATCTATTTGCTGTGCTCTGTCGAGCGTGAACCTGTCATTTGCTCCCCATTCTACCGAGGGGAGCGCCCAACAAGTCTCGAATAATTCTGAACAGCATGAGAAACAGAATGGGTCGTGAAATAGTTCTATGTTGAATAGAAGTGATAGTACTACACTTTCATTTGATAATTTGTAAACGCATTTTTTAAAAAAGATTCTTAGCGAATTTCAGTTTAGCATCGCACATTTTATTAGTTTATACTCATACACACACGAGGATGTTAAAGTTCTGTCACTCTTACTAGCAGCAGTTGTTTATAATACATGTCACAGACACATTTATTCCGATTTCTCTTACAGGTAATCTAAATGAAGCACACTGGACTTCAGACTGAATCAGGGCAGGCGTTACAAGGTAGTGACTTCTTGCGAATATTAAATGCAGTTATGCACTTTACATTATACCGCGTAGTGTGCGACGGTTATAAACGAGCGACAGCATGAACAATACCAGCGGGGAAGGCCGTACTTTTGATGCTATTTTCTTCTGTCTCTCACGCCTTTCCGGCGCACCTGCCCTGAGCGAGTCATGCCGGCTATCGAACTAGTAATACACACCTGACACTCTTTTTGTGTATGATGTGCACAAAAGGCAACATTGCAAACAGCAAAAGGCTGCTATCCAAACCAGCTGCTCATTTCACTGTCGCTACAGCAAAGTCATTGTCCTCATCACTAACAAAGATCATGTTTGTCTAGACACAGACACAGTGAAGCATTTCAAAGCCAGAGGCAGGAGGGTGTGGATGCGCATGAGCAGGGAAGCAAGATCTGGCTCGTGGAGACTTTGTTTTCACATTAGAATCAGTTTTTATGTTGCAATGCAGAGTTATTACTGTTGCTTTTGTAATATTGTTGAAATGACCTGTTCAAGTAGACAATTCACCTGGGTCCAGCTAAACCAGAGTAGCAGAGTAAACTACATGAGGCATCAATGGGAGAATGAAGGCGAAAGATTTTTACGCCCCGCTGTTTTTGATGTGCTCCTCCCACATGGTTTTATGTTCATCCCCAACAATGGACACTGCATGGAATCTCATGAAATGTTTCCAAGCTTTAGAATCTAAGCCCCAGAAGGTAATTGGTCCACAACTTGATATTCCTGTTTTATATTGGCATCAGCCTGTAAGCTTTGGCTCATGCCGCCCCGAATATCTTCGGCGCGTAGACAATATTGTTTTTTTTTCCCGGTTCTTATGGCCTAAGTTGTCATTGGAAAGAAGAATGGGACGAAAACGAGGAGGAAGAACTGAAGGAGATCGGGAAAGCGGGAAAGGGAACGCTGGTGTATCTATATTCGCTCACCTTTTATTCATCGACCCTTTGACCGGCCTGAAATCTGTTGTCAAGGTTGTAGTAGCGGCCAGTGGATGTATATTTACACGTCTATGGCAGAGGTAGTCAAAACAAAACTTCCGTTTCTTTGTTTTGTCTGTTGCTACTTTAGATGGAGTGTAGCTGAAAGGATATACATATGTATCGTCCAGGAATACTGGCTCTCAAGGAACACTCATGGCAAATTGTGTTAGCTTAAAGCATAATTAACAATTAAGAAAGAAAAAAACTGCCTAATATGCTGGAATCTGAAGTAAAGCTGGATTTGTTTATTTTAAAAATTGGGGTTGGGAAGGTGAAAATAAAACGCTTAAAATTCGATTGATCGATTCCATGATGCCCACTTGAAGAAACCAACAATAAATATGGGCATCGTTGAGGCTGCTGTAAATCGCTGTGACTGTATTGCGATGTCGTCAGTACCCTGGATACTGTTAAATATACCAAGATACGTATTACCTGGATGGCCTGCATCGTTAGCAGGAGTACTGCATGCATATATTTATTTCATAACTTCATAGCTAAGCGTTGTGACGCACTGCAGCAGTATTGACAGAGGTTAACGCCCATTGTCTCCCTACAGAATTATCTTTTCTTCTGAAGCCTACGGCTTTGCCGTTTACCAGAAATATCTCAGATGTTTCCATTTTTTGCAACCCCGTGTCGCTTATTTCCGAAGCTCGTTGAGTAAACGAGATCTTTAAACAAAACTTTTGACGGCTTATGGACATCCTCATTTTCAACAGGGCATCTCTCATAAACAGCTGCAGCCGGCCTTTGGGCCTCTCTTTCAAGCCATGTTTACCGGAAGTAATGCAGGGAAAACATTGCACTTTCCGGCGTGAAAGGGGGATAACTGCCAGGCGCGGAACATGGTACAGCCTCACCGCAAGGATTGACGCGGATTTCTCCACAAAACGGCGCGGGAATTAAGGACCTCTCTGAACTCTGAAACAGATGTGTGTTTTGGGATCAGAGGGTTTGAAACCCGGGTCTTATGGCCGAGGAAGAAGCATCTTTACTTGGGGTAGGCGGCCAAGAGATACCGCCCTACATGGCTCCATTCCCAGCCAGGTATCAACGAACCTCAGTATGCCCAACATGACCATACAAAGCTGCATTGTTGTTGAGGCTGGTGGGTTTTTAAGAATGATTTGACCCCAAGAAGGCAAATTCAGGTCACCATAACATTTTCATTGCCAAAATTGATACCATTGATTTCATCCGTTTTTATTTTTAGTCTCTTGATTTTCCGCGCTAAGAACTAAGGACTAGCCGTGTTCAGCCGATTCAAACGTAAATACCTAATCGCCATCCTCGCAGTATTCCTTTATTTCCTTTAGCTGTGGCAGAAGGACTTTTCATTACATCTCTCTTTGGTCAATCTCTTCAAAGACTTAGAAAAAGAAACAGATAATTTACAAACCAGTTCTGTAACCTACTATTTTTATGGTGTAACCTTCAAATCTCCGAACACGAAAATAATGCTATTTGAAATGTATTTGAATAGGAGGTGGGATGCTAAATAAATGGCAACGCAAGGCGTAAAATGTAAACCATGTAAACAAAGACAGAAATCCTCAGCGATCTTGATCGGGATTTTGAGATAATGCCATGACCCTAGAGAGGGCAAAAGGAGAAAATAGAACGTGGCATCGCCACTGCGACATCAAATTACAGCTTCGAATTAAGACTTAGTTACCTTTGTTCATGTTCTGCATGTTGTGTATTTTGCACTGTGGTCGCTTTCACTAATCTTTCCGTAGTAGATATCAAATATTCTTTCATGCTATGCTGATGCGCAAACAAATCTGGCGTGATTTGTCCATCTGTCAGGATCATTTATGTGAAGGTTAGGTTGTCTTGTTGATGTAGTTGAAGTTGCCTTATTGGTGAAAGGTTATAACATTTCATCACTACTTTGTTTATCATGTGGCTGATCACAGATGTGCAAAACGTGGAGAGGGAATTAAATGTACCTAATGCAGTATTAATATCTGCGGAAACTGAGTAAGTCTTGCAGTACATTGCACAATAGTGAAGTTCGTGTTGTCTGTTCAACGAAAGCTGAAACTGAAGAAAAGTCGGTTCTACATTCTATTATCTAAAGAAAGCTCTCGTTCTAGATGGCATAAAAGCAAGCAGTCAGATCTATCAATATGCATTCTGGGTTTGTCGGTGGTCTAATGAGATGATAAAATGCAGACATATTCGTCTGTCTCTTAACTGGCACTAGATACTGTAATCGTGATGCTGGAGTAGACCCATAAGTGTACCTTTTCCAAAAATCGAAGAGCATTATTCTGTTCAATTCTTCTGTTTCCTCTACAGGTTTGCGACAGGCGTCTGTCAGTTTGGATAAAAATCAAAATGCATGTCGTAGTCCTTACTATTTAAAGACAAATGGTAATGTACTCGCTCTTGCCATCCACAGACAAGGAGTATGTTGTCTGACATAGAGGGACATTATCTGTTTTTTAAATGACGTATTTTTCTTCACATTTCGGTATATCCTTTAGAGTGACCTTGAGAACTCTAACCTGACAGTTTCAATTCCACACTGTTGGTCATAAAGTCAAATGCTCTTATTCAAGGTTTCTGACCCGCCGTTTGGCTTAACAATAAGCCTATCGTGAAGATGTAAATCCTGCCAGCAGGATTATAGTAAGAAACTCCTCGGCCTCCAAGGCTTCGTCCATGCCCTGGTGCCACAGTGCCCAGCTTAGGAGACGGCGTATTTTTTAAACATTGACACATGATCTACCCATACAGAAAGAGGATTCCTCCTTACGGATATTGCACAGTGACCATCGAAAAGCTATCTACCTCCCAGTCTAACTTGACAGGCTTAGATTTCAAACAACCCATCTTGAGGAGCCCAAGGGAAGGTGGTGGGGATGAAGAGAAACTACGGAGACGCTTACACATTCAGCTGGTTTTCAATGACTTTGGTGCAGTTTGTTTTTTTCCCGGGCTAGAGGACATCGAGATTATAACAGAACTGGGTGATAGATTAACATGATCAATTAGCAAGCTCTTTCATCCGAGTTTGTTGCCATGTTTGTCAGCGGGACTTTTCGAGAAGTTACATTTGGGACATAAATAAAATTTAGTGAGAAGCTGGCTGTGGTCAAGAACAGAAACTATTAAATTTAATGCCAATCTAAACGAGGGACGAATAAAAAAAAAAAAGGTTTTACTGATAGTGCGAAATTAGACAACTTCATCATTTCTTACACTAGCAGTACGCTCTGTTTAGAGTATCGTTAGTGTCCATCCAGTTGAAAATGTAATAAGATACAAGGACATCAAAGCAACATGCATATGCTTTTGTTCTTAATATAGTAGAAGATTATTAACATCTTGGGACAACTGTAAACACAATGACAGGGTGAAGCTTCAAATGATAATATGAGAGGTTTAATTTAGAGCTCTTCTGTATGGCCATGGTAGATTGCCTTGCATGAAAACCTCCAAATTCCGAATATCGTAGTTTTGGAGAGAATTTTACCCAAATTACGACAAGAACAGTAGTGCAATAGTCATTTCACTCTCAGCGGTTTTGTACATGAGAGGAGGAAATTTCGAAAGAGAAAATAAAATGTGGACTTTTATGCTCCAGGTACATAGGTAAGCCATAAACATGTATGCATGTGAAACATCAATGCTCTTTGTCTTTATATCGTTCTCTTAAGCTGAGATGGCGATTTCCAAAAATGACGCCTGATATCTCGACGCAAACGCATATGCTCATCATCTCTTGGTTTATTCTCTCAGTTCGTTAAATATACTAACATCATAGTAGTGGATAATCTGACAGTGTCTGAGAACAGTAAACACAGTTTAGTGAGAACATGCCTGATATATGATAGGCCTTTGCAGTAAAATACGATACAGTCTTAAGCTCAGCAGTAAGCTTGCAAGATGAGTCATGTAAGAGATCGTCTTCGCGTTCTCCAAGCATATACACTCCGGTCGGTGACATGAGGACAGGGTCGTTATTCAGTTATGCAACTATTATTTCAGATACATAGTCTTAGGCGAAGGCTATGCCAGTAATTAATTTCAACAACCCAAGACAGTGGCATGTGGGATTCTCAAAATAAATGATGGCAGTGCATGCACGCAAATGTTGAAGACGCCCACGACGAGTTCGGAGTGATTCACTGGAATTACATTTACATAGGTCCAAGGCAAACGAAATGTAAGGGATACGTATTCTGCCACACGTAGTCCTATATTATATATGAAGAGACGAAATTCACAATGATAACTTGCTTGCCATTGTTAGGGGGGAAAAGGGTTGAGAAAGTCAAGGAAATGCATGGATGCTGTCTTCTCGAAAATTATAGGCACAGTTATAGGCAATTTCTCAATTTCCTTTGAGTGAGGTTTCCAGAAGAAGGAAACAAAAATGTATCAGACAACATAAAGAAATAATGCCAATCTCAAGCTTTGGTACTATTTTAACCAATCATTTTGTGACTTACTTTGTGACATCTGATGGCACAAAAATAGTCCAATTTGCAAATTGCATATCACTCAGAAAGGCAATCTGTCTACGAGTGTGACGATAAACTGTAAAGGCAATCTGTCTATGACTGTGACGATATATTGTACTTTGATTTAAAATCATTTACAGAATTGATGTTACAATTGATCAAGTCAAGTTATGACTTTTCTGTAGATGCTGTGCCATCTTCCGTCCGGCCAGCTGGGCTTACACAGGTCAGCCATTGCTCTGCCAGTTTGCTGGGTCAATACCTGATGCGTTCGAGTCTCTGCTTGTGGTCAACAAATACATCATTCACTGATCTGACCACGATTTAGATGCTGCTCCTGTCTCGTTACAAAATCGCGGCCTTGTTGTCGGAGACGTCACAGCTGTTTAACATGGCGTCTTGGCTCCCGACGAACGCCGGCAACGCTAAAACCTACACGTCGACAGCGGAAAGCAAACATGACACACAGATCTGAAGAGCGTAAAGACGGCGTTTTTGCGCCACTAATCGTTTGTGGGCAAGATAGAAACTTTCTTTGGTGGACAGGATGGACATTTTTTTTTTTTGCATGGCCATGGAGTAAATCTTACGAGACTCAGTCCTGGATCGAACTTAACTCTTTTCTTTTATGTCTTGTAAATGGTGAGCCCTTAACATAGAAAGTTTAGAACTAAGGGATTCCGTTATGTCACTATTCTTGGAAAGAATGAAGCAATAACCCTTAGGTTTTATATCGTTCAGCCTGTTCCTTTCTAAGTTCTGATTACTTCTTTTGTGGCAGTGTGAGCACTTGAAATTACTGTACCTAGGATTTGGTCATGATTTGTCTTCTTGGGTGTCATGGATCGTATTCATAGAGAGAAAATAGGCGGACAAGACTAGAAATTGGGAACCGTGAATAAAACAGCGAACATTGATGCGTTCTCATCGTCACTCTTCTATGAACGCTCGATTTTTAACACAAGTGACAAGGTCTGTCTATCAGAGCTAGCTACAAACCCTCACAATGGCATTGAATGTTATCAGAACTGTTACCGCTCCTTACAAGTTTCCCTTTATTGCTCTGCCTTCTATTCATCGACCTCAGTAGTATTTCATAATGAATGCCACTTGTAATCTCTGGCCTTGGGGAGACTTACAAACAAAGTTCTCCAAAACTTTCCCAATACGTCAACAAGCAATACGTTGGCCATTCGACATGCACATGTTCCAGATTGGAATTCGGTTGATCACTTTGGCTTTGCCGGACATTGAAGAACTGTTACGCCGTGTTCACATTGGTGCCACAAGTTTTAGTTTAGATACCTTTTTTTGATCTATTATATGACCGTGCCTTTTTAGATATTGGGTGACCACTGATAATATTTATTCTCAGTCGTAACTGTTTTTTCAATGGAGCCTGATCGTCAATGCGATAATCATACATTTGTAATCTTCAATTAGTTTTGAATCATTGAAGTAATCTTTCATTTTCAAACGATAACGGTTCTACGTATTTATTCCGTTCATTCACTAAGATACGAGGCAAGCTTTAGGCCATAATATCGTCACCTCCGCTTGCAGCATTAGATTTGGTGATCTCGGACAGCGAATTTCAAAAACGGTAACAGGACACTCATGTGAAGGTGGTCTGACATTAAATGTCAACTTGTGACACTGAAATGCGTCAAAGTCCACAGACGAGACAAGGTCTGACAGGGACACCAAGAACCCACAGAGAGCCCTGATCTATTTGTACACTCACTGGTTGTTCCTTCAGGTCCCTGTAATCCTTCTCCCACTGGACACAATAGGACAGTCAAATCTGTACAAATTACTTTTAAATCCTTTGGAAAGCCCGATCACCAGCATGGGGCAAAGCCGATGTATGTCTCTCCATTTCAATAGGTTCTTTCTAATGACAATGTCAGGTCGGCTGAAAATCCTTTATCCAGGTTCTCTGCGACGATTATAAGCTTGGGCGGGTTAACAAGGTCACCGGCATTGTTAAAAGTGATGTTTTGGGAGAGATTTATAGAAGAACATTAGCCTCGTCGAGCGAATGACCACGACTCTCTTTTCTTCCTTTACATCTTCCATAATCCCTCTGCCAGTTAATGTTTTACCACTCAGGGCTCTATTTTGCCGGCATCGGTAGTAATCCCGCTGTAGTTAGCTATCTGCAGAGGCAGAGTCGCTGAGAGAATTATGGCAAAGTCATGAGAGTCAGCTTTAGTACCTTTCAAGTATCAAGAGGTTGAGCTTAACACGTCAAGAATTCTGCGCATGACATTTGTATTACATAGTCGTATGTGACATAACCATGAATATATCCCTTTTCCTTTGATAATCATGAGCTAAGACATCGGCTAGCTGCTGTAAGTTATCACAGATCCTTGTCTTGCATCAGTGAGTCCTCCGATCTGACCATCATAGATAACGTGTAAAATATCAGTTAATGAAAAAAAGGCTTTGCATTACGTAAATATCAGATGTATGAAAGGATGGGTCACGAAAGGGAGGTAGATCTAATCACATAATTATAATGTTGGGGTGTTTTGGGGTGGTTTTTTTTTGCGAATGACGCGGTGAAATGTTTTAGTTATCGTGTCTTTGACAAACTCTTCGAATGTGATAGTATGAACCACTTTTTACAACAAAACCATGTTAAGCAATGAAATTATTGACGCATACCGGTATCTTATAAGTAGCCGCCAGCGCAGATTTTTGAAAGTCTTTTCGAGAACACGTCTCTTATCCTGTTTCCTAGAGATCGGGGAAGTAAATAGTCATAACTCAGAACGTTTCAAAATTATCAGCTACAATTCTCTGCCCACCGCTTTACTTTCCTCTCTCAGCGGCCTACTTAGGATTTCAGGCCTCCTGTCCTTGGCATCGAGCCTATCTCCAGTTATCCGAAATACCCGAATCTTCCTTTGAGGTCTACCGTTTCTTAATACTGAGCATGAATCTGACCAGGTAAATCAGACTCTTACATTGAGAGTACAAACATAGACACCGGTCATAATGTACAAACAGGACCGTCCCGAGAAGGCGAGATAGTAAGTTGTCTGTTCAGTATTACAGCAAGGCTGACCGACATTCTTTTCCCTTGCAGAGATACACCAAAGCTATGAAACTTTTTAGTACGTATGTTCCTGAGCAGATCAACGCCAAAAATAGAGATACTGCGTGTGTTTAGATTTTATACACGATTTCCAAACAAGTTTTGCGGCGTTTCCGAGCAACCGCTATTCATACGTTTGATGGCTGAAACACAGAACCCTAGACTAACAAACTACTTTTCAATACTTTTGAAAGGCACTGCCCACACATGGCAAACTTGTTAGACATTAATTTAGAAAACATTGGAGGTTCAATACTTTATTACTTACACCGTGTTATTCTCCCCCTCTTTCATTCCTTTAAAACCCAGTCAACATTCTTTCTCTCTGTCCTCCTCGCCTGTCCCATATTGTCATGTGCTTTCATATGCAAGAATCATATTCTATAACAGATCTGTCTGTCGTGCTCTCATACGTCCGATTTACCTGACCAGTGACAGTTTTACAAGTTACACGTCCGTTTAGCTGACGTGACCATGGTCAACTCGACAAGCAGATAGGTCAGGTTGATATGACACAAAAAAGGCACAGCCGTTCGACTTTACGCAACTTCAGACAGCAGATAGCAGAGTTTCATGATCACCCTGAGTTACTGAGACTTCGCCCGTGTTCTTCGTTCTTCTGACCTCTCCCTCCATCCTTCATTCCCCACCCTCAAAACACAAAAATCCAAACCCTAAATCCATAACCACGACCACTCTTCTACCTCCTGCTTTTCTGTAATGTCTTAATGATGATAGGTGACAGGCGGTAATATGCCGTTTAAGAATACAATCTTCAGTGAATGAGGGCGAAAACAAGCTATTGTCATATTCCTTCGCTAAAAAAGAGCTTAGTTTAGTTCTATTAGGAGACTGCATAAAACACTGAGCACACGTAAAATCTTCGACATTAATGTCATTTGTCATACCCGCGCATATGATGACGGGGTCTTTTGGTGATTGCGTGTCAGAGAACAAAAGCGACGTTGTTAGGCTGAACAGGTTAAACGCAAGTCAACCTTGTTGCCTTAGCTTTTATTTTTCTTCTTCTGGGGCATATTAAAGGGGTGGGACTATTGCAACTTTCTCCTGAACCTCCGGAGATACATGCCATGAAATATTTGTTTGCCCCCACCCCTGAACGTAGTGAGTATGAATTTTATCACTTTCGAGATCCTCCATTAAGCTTTGATTCTAGATCTCAGTACTGCCCTTTATTCTGGAATTATACTTGTCTGTTCAATGCCTTTGATTCTTTACATAAAAATACCGAAACTGGCACGGTTTATGAGAAACTGAAATAATTTCGACGAGCACATCATGGGTGGGCCGGAAGGGGGCGGGGTAACACGTCACGTTTTAACTCTGGGCTTCATAGTGTTTTTTATAGAGTTGCTGTCACATAGGTTCGAGGTGCTGTGCAAGAGGTGCAGTCTGAACGTCATTTGGACCTTGAA
This sequence comes from Ellobium chinense, assembly GCA_033807755.1. Lineage (NCBI taxonomy): Eukaryota > Metazoa > Mollusca > Gastropoda > Ellobiida > Ellobiidae > Ellobium > Ellobium chinense. Next base: position 549,497 of record JAWQUT010000183.1, on the reverse strand, counting down.
GTTCGCGCCTCATGATCACATTTTGCCCCTTAATGGCCGGGCAGAATGTGAAATTCCTTTTGTTTGGCACTGATAATATATTAGTCCGCGGCCGTGTCTCTACCACGACGAAAGTCGTAAACTTCTGAGACGGTGTAATTTATGTACTTTATAATTTGAACCTTTCCTTCCTGCTGATCTCACGAATTTTTTTTCTTCATCTGCAGTTTTGTTTAAACGACGGACAGACAGACAGACTTGCAGGATGGAATAGAGACTGTGAATTGCAAGTTTTAGTTTCATATCACATTTGGGGGTGGGGTGGAGCAAAAGGCAGAGGAGTGGGACCAGGTATAATTTCCTTAAATTAACGTACAGATGTTGCAAGCATTTGAAATGCTAAAAAAAGAAAGATATGATTGTCTGCTGTCAGACTTGCCACAAATATTTTATCACAATATGATTTCAAGCTTAAGATTTATTCAAGGTTAAGCCTCAAAGAAAAATGCAACCATAATCTTAAATCATTGCCGCGAATGTTCATAGCACTTTCTTTACCGCAAGTACTCTTTGCTACGTTTTTAAAAATTTGCCTAAGTGTTTTACTCTCTGTATCCGTCACCCCTCCCACACCCTTTTTCTGCCTATCAAGACAGCCACTAACTTTGTGAATAGAAAATATGCAAAAGGCAAAGTGAAGAAGAGGCTAAAGAAAAAAAAATTAAAGCCAAATGACGTGACAAATGTTTTCTGTTTGAAACTAATGACAACCGAATAAGAAAAGAAAGTCAGAGAGTAAGCATCAAATATAACCAAGGTCAGATTCTTAGAAGAAAGCCAATGTCCATCGTCTCTAAAGCTTGTACGCACACAGAGACTATTTCCCAGCGCATCACTTTGTGGTGTGTCAAGGGGCGGACAAATTTGGACCCACTTTTTTGGTCCTGTGAGAAAGGTTACACATTATTTGGTAAACATGTGTTAATCTTCCCATTACACAGTGTTTGCCTTCCTCAAAGTTCACAATCTTAAGAAAGATAACGGCCATACTTCAGCCATTTTACCTTGGAAAATTAGCAGCTAGCTTGACCCTGTTTACCAAGAGCTTACCCATCCGTCGTCACGTATGCCAAATTCAAGTTGACTCTCCATAGTCTAGCATCTAACTGTTTAAGAATTATTTACAGCTTTGCTTGGGCTGGTGGTAAATGTGAACTATTTTGCAAATGACCTTGTTCATTGTTCATGTGCTTATTCGCGATCCTGGCCGACAAATCAAATGTGCCATCGATAAACATATAATGCTTTACTCATTCCAACAATGATGCCCATCAGACTAGTGTGCACAGATTTCGTGATACAATACAATAATACTGTCCCTCAGTCCCTTAGTCCCTCAATCCTTAAATGACTTCTTTTGAAGAAGTTCCGAACTGATTAACCAGACCAAGGAAGGAGAGGCTCCATGAATGTAAAGTGTGTGATATAACAACAGCACTGTCCGGCAGGTTCCTCTTTTACGCTGGCCCGTTATGATTATTTTTAAAGTCCTTTCCCCTAGGTTAGATATAGTCTAGTTCTTTAAATGTAGAACAAGTCTGGAATTATTTGTAGTTTCGCACAAGACCTTCCACAAGATCGTAGATACCTTTGCCAATTTCTTGTTCGGTTTACTAGCCAAACGTATGTTGCAACTCGTAATTGTGAGCCGAGAAACCAGTTTTGTTACCCTCTCCAAGGCAGTTAAATACGCTCATGATGGCAGCCACGGCCAGTGTCAGATACAGTGATGATGATTACTTTATTTTTTACGTCGTTGCATGAGAACTTACGAATGGACTTTGGAGGGCGTTATAAATGTGATACCGCAGTGACTCCATTGTTATTGGCTGTAAACTTGGGGTTGTCTAGGCACAGCCATGTTATACAGCCATAGCACAGCACAGATTACGTCCTGGCATGTCTTTGCACGCACAGAATACTCTCTTCCCCCGTCTTCCATACAGAAACATTAGACTTCCCCTCCCCTCCCCCCACCCTAACCTCCCTTTTTTGCCCCCAAAATACGAATTATACATGATTTAGAGGTGTAAGGTTAGAGCTATGTATAGAGCTTCTGGGGGAACAACTATCAACGGAAGGAAGAGAATATGGATGCGACTGAAGAGAATGAAAGAAAAAAGCAAGCAAGCGCCCCGGCACGCGCACACGCGCGCACACACACACACACACACACACACGCCCGGAAGAGAGTGAGAAAGAGAGAGAAAAGGGAATTTGTTACAAACAAACAAACACGAGAGAAAGTCACAGCACGGAACATAAACTGTTTATAGACTCTATGTTCCAGAGGATTAGCTTTTGTTTTATCGCACTTCCTGTCCCCAAGTATTGACATAAGAGACCTAAACACTTGTTGAACAGGGAACGACACAGACTTAAAGGGACACTGTGTCTGCGCCAAGTCCAACAACTCGACAGCCTCTTTTAATGTTACACCTCTTGACGATGATTTGAAGTGACGTAGTGATTAGACCATGTACTCCTTCCTGTCCTCATGCCCTCTCAGGAGCTCTCATGAATGGGCAAGTAGGGTAAACCAGATAGGCTAGTTGGAGAGAAGTTCATCCTTTCATTGAAATCATAGGTTTCAAGGCGTCCGGAAGAGACGATTCGACAATTAAGAATTAATGACTCTTGACAAAACAAAAAACCAAAAACCACCGAACGTGCGGTTGGTCTCGTCACCTTCTTAACATGTCCCTGGGGAACATTGAAAGAGAATAAAATTGCAGAAGATAGACATGGTGGAAAGCTGGATTTTATTTTTGTTCAGTGTTTTTAGGGGCAAAGTGAAGGCTTTGTCACTGTTTAGTTTCTCAGTGACGTTTACTGTCGAAAAATAAGTATTTTAAAGTATTCCCTTACCTCTTTTTCATATCAATGAATACATAAGTAGAAATCACCGAAGAAAACAGAGACACAGTCACACAAAATATAAATATCAGACTTAAAGAACAAAGTGTTTAATATAGATGTTGATGGTGGTGTGGCCTGCATTGTGTCATGTTTCCCCGTTGGTGTCTAATAATATCAGTGGTTATATTATACAAAGAAACGAGACTAGGAAGCACAAGGGGAAACTTGAATACAAAATATCAAAATGAAAACGAATTTAGGCACTTTATTGACCTGAATTTAAATAGAGTTTCTGATTCAGTGCGACCCAATCTGCAGTTTCCAAATCCTTCCACTGGGTTTACTTCTATTGACCATAATTTCCTGCACCACACAAAATCTCCGTATTATTCTACCAGTCCACCTGTAGTCTACAGGCTTAAGGAATGTGCCAAGAAGACAAATGCTGGATTAAGTGAGAAAATGACTGATTGGATGTGTGTGCTTCACGTCGTGCAATGTATTATGCAGCAGAGCAGTGTCACAGATCCCTGTCAAGCTGGACACATAATACAATGTACATTACTATGCAGTTTACTTTCCCAGTTACCAAATATTTACCTGTGCAATAGGGAGTAGTCTTGAAAGTGAATGAGTTGGTAATCTTGACAAAGTTTTGCTGTAATCTCTCGGCGAACAGTCCACTTCAATGAGACAATGGGTGTTCTCCGATGTGGGTGCTCTTCACTAAGAAAGCTTCAGTTTACTAGTATTTCACCTGTAAGGCACTGCAAGGTAGTGCTACTTAGTTGTGATTTTATTTTATTGTTACCGTGCTTTGGAAATAACTCAAGTCTGACTTAAGGTCAGAATGGGTTAAGGGTGTCGTTAAGGCAAAGCCCATGTTGACATGTTAACCAAAATATAAAAAAAAAACCACCTTAATATGTGCCAGTTTCTACTATCAAAATTGCAGTTGCAAACATTCACGCCCACTGTTTCTGCTTTGCCCTAAAAATGTTTCCTGCGTTTTCTCAAAACTGCGAAAAATGACTTTGTATCCCAACCCTTAGCATGCAGCTGCTCCCTCCTTCTCTTCCTTTTCCACTCCAGGTGCACAATGATAAAAACAGCACAATTACTGAGGTCAGAATATAATACTCTTGCAAATTAATTCTTATGTTGGCAAGAGTATTTCATATTGAAGATAAGCAATGGATCAAGAATAATTATATACATAAGGCTTGTACATGGGAAAAACTGCGCATGTAGGAGAAATGTAATATGATGTAAACATGGGTACAAAAATAGATTGTTATGTGTTGCTGCTTTTTTGTCTTGTTCTTTAAGACTGGTGTTGGGTCAGTTTTAACACTAGACGGAAGGGTGGGTTACAAATGAATTTTTACCCTGTGGGAAAAAAAATTCCCTTTTGGCCATTTTAATAGCGCAGTCACAATAATATGACCTTCTTGATCCTAAACCATATAGAGTTTCTACACTATTTTGGAGGAATATTGCATTATTGTTGTTCTTGTTGCTACTACTGCTGCTGCTGCTATTATTGTTACTTTAGCGTTATTTCCTATCCCCTAGAACAAATACCGTATTCGGAGTCTGTACCAACGAAATTAAATTTACATTTACAGTCTTCACTTTCATCTACGAACAGGAAGATAATTATTATGCAGGCCTGTCATTTTCCCGAGATAAAAACTTTACATTATAGGTGGTCGTTCTCAATCACGGATGACGGGAACATTGAATTTGACAAAAATACAGTCATGACTGTCATCATGGCATCTCATTTCATATCAAATTGTATCGACTGATTTGCATCATTATGTTTGTACTTTATGTGCACATGTGCGTGTATGAGCCAGTATACCTTAGGAAGAGTTTATTTTTGACATTTGGACTTGGGCTGGTTTGCAGTGGACCCAAATCAGTTTCCGTCAAATGCAGAATTGCAGCTTCGAGATAAGGAAACCGTTCTATGTGAATCTTTAGTCTTGCCGGAAAGATGATCATAGAATCATTATTTTTACTTCTATTTCGCGATTTTAACTAAAGAAAGTGTAAGTCTGTCCAGACGCATTTTTTTGTTTTTTTTTGCTTTAATATTAAGTCAGTAAGCAGTTGTGCATGTTAACTTGCTGCTGTGTGTAACATGCCTTGAAGTAATTAAAGAACATTTATTTTGAAGTTCGGACCATTGTACATAGACAGACATGAGTATATGGCAGTTTCTTCTGTTATAAATTTCATATCTTATTCATAACATGCAGTAGAACACCAGGAAATTTCGTCATGCTTGCCTCTGCCATAATGGTCTGCAAGAGAGTCGAACTTAAAAATAAAAGCTCTTTAATTATTTTAAGGTAGGTTGCTTACACACAGAGTAATAGGGACAAGACTGCCATTCTTTTGTGCTAATATGACACCATAGTGTTGTGAATAACGGGAATGGATCTCCTAGCTTATCCAGTATCACATTTATTATCGGAAGAGAAATTATCTCAACTGAGGCTCAGGGCTTGCCTGAGACCTGGACGCTAGGTAATGCGGGATAATGTACGGAGAATCATCGGCAAAAACATCAGCGCAATCTAACATGACCAGCACTGAAATTGGCAAAATGGTAATCTTAGACCACCTTTTGAAGACGAGTCAGTGACGATGTCCAGTGTCTAACGAGCTCTGACATCTGTTCTAAAACATGACTGATTCTATAACATGATGATTCTCTTAGCTAGCTGTCGGTAGAGTTTAGTTTGTGAACCGCGAACCAGCAGTACGAAATCTGCGTCTTTTTACTAGATAGGTTAAATACTTTCTATGATAGTTTTTGATCTCGAAGTACAAAACCAGCTATGCAGAAATACTTAACAGCTAAAACAAGCAACATGCTTTCCTTCTTAATAAGCAAGCTGATTGGACCCAGTGTGCCTGTATGTTAGAGGCTGCTAAGTGCAAAAACTGTAAAGTCAGTTCCATATGCTTCTTCTTCTTCTTCCTCTTCTTCTTCTCGTTGCATTTATTTTAGCATGTTCTGTTTTGGAAGACTCACAACAGAGGTGCTTCAGTGCACCCTTTGTCCTAGAATTATAGTACGCTGTTTTCCTCAAAGTGCAGCAAGATCGCTTCCTCTTTTTTACCTATATGGGTACCACTCGCCGGGAGCTGGTGTTGGGAATAGAACAGCATTACTCTCACTCAAATTCCAAAGACAAAGAGGTCAGACGCCGGTCAGATTAGCACTGACATGTAGGTCAAGAATGTCAAGATGCCTGCGATATCTTTGCACGCCTACATGCCTTTCTTGAACCTTGGTGCATTTGCCAATCTGCTGCTCATCGTCCAGAGGTGTTGGCTGCCTTTATCTTTCTGTTCCTCGGGGGCTCCCTTAATACTCAAGACCGCAGATCTCGCTAGATCACAGGCATTTTCAGCACCGGGTTAAACCCTTAATTAGCTCTTGCGTAGAAACTCTCCTGTTTCTGCCCTCCACAATGCAGACCTAGCATTCTAACCCCACCATGGAATTCCACTACAAACAGCCCGTCGTCACAGTGGGAATATCTTCATTAATAGCCCAATGCGGCGTGAATTCCACATGGAATAGCATGTTGGGGTTTTCGTGCAAATACCACCCCGTCTTTGCTGAACCTTTATCTCGCCTAACACGTGCCATTCCAACGTAAGAATGTGTAACATTGCGAATAAGCGAACCTATCTGATCGAGGGCATTCTGATCAGGGTCGAAGGGTACCTATAGGAGGCTCTGCGAGTCCCTCACAATATCATTATTGTAAACATCACTGTGAGTTTATTTTTCAATGACCTCTTTCTTTGCTCTCAGTGTAACTGTCCACAAACGCACAAACATTGCGAGAATGTATTAGTAGCTGGTGTTGCTGCGATTTCCAGCACTATGCGCCTTCTTCAACAGTATCCATAATGACAGCCTAATAAACTGCTATTTTGTTCGTTTGAACTGACATCTAAATCTCAGGATTCCCTTGCTGAAGACCTTCAACAGAACTCGATGATAGATCCATGATGTGCATCTCTCAGTCTTAGGATCTATAGCAATAAACATGGACAAGTATATTCCTCAAAAATGACCTCTATAACCTTTAGAAAAGTATCAGAAATCAGTTGTACTTACGTAAGCAGCCGAATACATTTTCAACAAAGCTTAAGTAGACACCAATTAAGGCGTAAACCTGTCTTTAAAATGGCGATTAAATTGCCATTGCGCCAACCTGTGTGGTCGCAGCTGTCTTCAAAGAGTGATTTTTTTTTTGAGTGGATGTTTTGTCACGGGGGAGGCCGTCCTTGCAGTTCGAAAATTCCTTTGCCCCTGCATCCGTGAGACTTTCGAGTGTTCATGCTTAACCCACGTCTTCTTTGCTATCATGGATTTAAGCGATTAACCTCCCTTTTCAGCAAAGTCCTATCGTAAGACTAAATGTTAAGATGAATATTGTCAAAGCATATCCTCGATCATCGCACACTGACTGATAAGATAAACGTTCTGGGACAGGTATGCAGAACTTAATTCCTTCTCAAAAAAAGTTTATAATCCCTCTCTTAAGGATTGTTATGGTTATGTTCGCTGAGTGCAGAGCTGAGATACCCCCCGAGAGATGTGTGTTTTCAGATTTATTGTCCCTGTGTAAAATTATGGAGGAGTGTGATAACACTTTGTGTCTTGGTATATTCCCCTCATTGACAAAGTTACACTTTTTATTCCACAGACACACTCACGAAGTGGAATTCGATTAAAATTGTCGGGTTACAAGGTAGCAAGGGTTTTTCTTTATTATTTAAATATTGTGTTAATCCGTCACTTCAGGACCAAGCAATAAATTTATCTTTGGTCCACATACACAACAGCCCAAGAACTCAATTTTAAGGGAAATTTAGATAAATAAATACCGTGTTTGAAAAACTGTCGGTCGCAGATTAGACGAGAAAAATACCCTATTTTGTTTTTTTCATGGGCGGTACCGTGGTTGGTTGAAGTTCATTTATTGCTTTAATGCAACAAAACGATGTGGTCCATTTCATGTTTGCAGCAGTTAAGCGAGTACACAGGTTCATAGGCACAGGATATTTGACATTATCAAAACATATAGACCTAATGAAAACATTCTCCATTATATGCCTAAGGAAACTGCAAGTTGGGTTTGGTGGAATCTAGTCGTTTGCTGCTATCACCGTGATTCCAATACTGTTTTCACGAGTGTACGGATTCCAGTTCAAGTCCATAATTACCGCACAGCATCACAAACTAGCACACCGTTAATTTTCCTTTGTTTTGTTTTTTTTAAGAATATGTTGTAATATATTAAAAATCTTTATTAGGCATAATCTGGCCAGTAACAGTTCGTCTCTTTAAAAAAAAATGCGCGTACCAGTAGAATTGCCTAGTGTATAAACAATTTTCTGTCTGTCTTTTTAACCACACTATCATGAAAAGCTGTGCATTACATGTCTAGTCTCACCAATAATATAGTGGTTATATAAATGAAACGCCCCCATAATGTTGGACTGAAAAAGACAAGAAAAAGGGAGATCGTGTCAGTGTACTTTAAACTATTTCTCAACGTAACGGGCATATTCTAGCCCAGTCAGTACCACAAAACGTACAATAGATTCCTTCCAGATCTGGAGTGGTAAAATGAGTGAATCCTCAAAAGTGAGACTAAGTTGGAAGTTGGAAGTTGGATAGGTTTCATTTCAAGCAGCTAAGTTCCACCTAATGGTCGGCTGCACCGGGTTTATCACAGAATACCCCAGCGGACTATTTTACTGACTGTTACGGCTTCTTGCATAGATTGAAGGATCATGTTTGGAATGGTATTTCCTTCTGTCGCATATTTTTGCCAAGTATTGCAGGCATACTGGACATCTTTGTCTTTTTTTTTCCCTTTTGCTTTTGTCATGTTATTATCTGAAAGGCCACACTTTATTCCTCTGACACAGTCTTTTCATGTAAGCATTTTTCCTTAAGACCACTGCTCGCCTTGTCATTTTCCTTATTGTGGTGTGGTTTCTTTTCCACATTTCTGTGATCAGTGCGAACAAACATGGCACATACATAGTAGTAGTCTCTCGAAGTCTCTGTCGTGACCAGAACGCACCAGTTACAAAAGCGTCCACAACTGTCCCACAGAAATGTCTGGCAACGTTTGAGGCTGGTCAAGGTGTTCTTCCCTGGTTAGGAAGGGGTTGCAGTTCCTTTCTGTACCCGCAAGTTTGTAGGGCCACAAAAAAGAAAGAAATATTGACGCCATTCGCAGGGCCACAAAAAAGAAAGAAATATGGACGCCACTCGCGACTGGGGACAGCATGGATCCTATTCATGCGGTGCGGCCTAAATACTAAATTGAAGGTAAATTATAGAAGGACATTGGCTTGTCAGCACTAGAATCATCTAATATGTATTCGATTAGCCGGATGAGGTCGGTTACCGGTTGTATCCGTCGTAAAAATAACAAATCCACAACTTTAATACATAACTTTGACAGTTAACGTGGGAAGTTATTAAAAAAAACAAAAAACAGATGGTACGCCCACTGCCACTGGTGTTCAGTCGTCCTCTTTGAAGTTGTCGGTGACCTTGCCGAAGAGTTCAAAAGAACTGATCTTTTTTGAGTCTAGTACTTTTAATCTTGTAGCCTGCGTTAATCTACTGATTCCACCTTCTCATCTGACTAATCCCTCAGGGGAATTGTTAAAGAGTACGAACCATGTTTATATTGAAAAAGATCTCTTTTAGGAGGCCGAGGTTTACCAGATAACGTTATCTTTAGATGAGATGGTGCTACATTTGTTAAGCACTCCAGCGGCCACTTGAGATCTTGTTCAATAGAGGTCTCCACAAGAGAGGTGTTATCGCTAATGATAGCTTTATGAGACGGGCGCAATTGTGTGGTGACTTGTGAAAGATCACGTACATGAGGAAAAGGTACTATAACTGCAATTGTACTCAGAATAAGATAAAGAAAACACTGGAATTGAATGTGTTGCTTCAAATTTCAGTGCTCAATGTCAAGACAGTCATGGTTTGTGTAAAAAAAAAAAAAAAGTTTATTATGCGGGAAAAAATTGTGCACGGTTTTGCCCACACTAGAATCAGTAATCTTTTTGCATGTAGTTGATTTTACATCGTCATAAAATGCTTTATAAATTTATGATTAACGAATTATAATTCTGCTTATCTTCGCATTTTCTTTTTTTAGGACAGGGTGTCAAAGCTTGGGATTTACTGCCGTACAACCTGGTACAGAATAAGAAAGATAAAGATGACATCCATTTTTTCACAGATCACATGATACCATTACTGCACAGAGCAGTGTGACTTTAAGCCCATTAGCGTCGCCTTGCAGATGCATTTGCGGTACACTGAAGAAACAACATTGGCTGAGCCCGAACTAATATTATGTCCCCGTTGTATTAAGTTCATCCAGCTTATGGTTTAGTATCGCAGTGTTTTGACAATGCAGTTCCGAGACCAGGCCAAAACTTACAATGCCCAGCAAAGATATTACTGAAGATAAGGAACAATTGGTTCGGAAATCTTACAATGAAATCGGCTTTACTCAAGCTTGACCAAGCTCTAATGTGGACTATGTTTCTGTAATTCAACATAACGGAAGAGGCATAATCCAGACCGGCCGCCATAGAGTCTGAGAGGCTGTTGGAAGCAAGACGGATTTTTATTAACAACAGCCACAAGCAAATTTGGCTAAGACCTGCTTCGTTTATTATAGATCTGTTATTGTCAGGCAAACAAAAATCGGATAGCTCAGTACTGACATTTGTCAAGCTTAATCTGTTATGTTTGTGGTCTTTTGGCTCACTGCATTTGTGAAGGGTTCATTTAAGACCACAAATCCAGAGTAGTTTAGAAGCGTCCTTGAGTAATCTGGGTTTTTGTCTTTTCCGCGAACGATTATTTTATCGATACACGTCGACATGCGAAATCATACATGAGAGTGCAGTGAAACACATCGAAATGTGCTTTTATATTTCTTGTTAATTTGGCATGCGCACAATCGAATTTTACATGCGCTGTTAGTTGTGACCAGGTAGGCGAATGCTGAATTCCTCATAACATGCTGAAAGTGTAGCTGTGTATAATATCTGCGTCAGAAATCTCACGTTTTGTAAAGTTGTCCACCCAGATTGTCCGCCCAACAAACGTTGACCCGTGGGTTCTCAAACTTAGCCTAGAGGCAAAACCGAAAACCACAAAGCACATCTGAAAGAATTCGGGACTCAAGGGGGATTTGGGGTTCATGTTGCGGTCATCAGTTGTATTAAATACTATTTTCTGAGTTTGAGCTACCAAACTGTCAGATGGGTTTATAAACATAAATGCGAGTTAAGCATATATTTGAGAGAATTGGGATTGACAGTGGAGACCTAAGAACTTCTATATATCCTTTTCTTTGCCTTCTATCCCACCCCACCCAACTCAAAGACCCACTGCTTTCCTACTAATATTGTTGAAGCAAGAATTTGAAGCACTGGAGTTGTAACAATAACAATAACAATAACAAAAATTTTATTCAGTTCAAACAGTTACTGCTGTATATGAACATGAATGACAATCTGCATCTGTTTCTTGAATAGATATTTCCAAACCCCTGATCCGATTAGGTGGCTCTGAGAGCACAGGCTAATCAGTTCTTCGTCACTAACATTCTTTACATAGATATACAGACACTCCTCGCCGAGAAATTCACCAAGCAGGACCGCAGCAGACGTCTTGAATTGGCACTTTTAGCGTCAAATATATAATAAGAAAAGCAAAGGTGTCGGATCTGAGCTGGTAATCCCCTTGTCATTTCACAAAGTTACCAACCAGTCACTACAGTAACAAGCCAATTGACCGATATTTTTTTGGCAGAAAGAGGACATTACCCATTTTCAGGTAGTAATGCATGTTTCCTTTTCCATTCTCTTAGATCAGTAAAGTTGTCTTTACTGTTTGGAAAGAGGGAGAGGGCTACTTGAGGGCTCTGTAACTTTAATAAATAGCCTATGACTTGCTGTGAGGAGGTATGTCTCATGTTTGTCATTTGGCAATGATCCAAATTCACTTAATTCTTATTGTCTGGCAGTGGGAAAATATTTTGCCCAGACTGATGAAACTGTTGGCCAAATGACTCAATTCTGATTAAAATCGGGATTCAAATATGTAAAATTTGTCGATTATAATCTACGTAACTTCTGTACGTTTGCCGTGTGAACAATTTGAACAGAAAGACTCGGAAAATCGCGTAAAGAAATCTATATTTATAGTTTTACAGAAATTGTTTTCCCTTTGAATAACTTAAGAGAAGCTCTGAGGATTGTATTCTGGGACTTCTAAGTCTAAGGCAGCATAGACCATTATACTTTGAAGAGAAGCGGAGAACACTTCCCGACAGATATTTCGACCTACTTCCCGGAGCACATATTCAATTTACATTCCGATACCTATGACGCAGGACTTTCCCAGGGGATAGGTGGGAACTGAAAAGACCCCGCCTATGAATTTAAAAGGAAAAGATAAAAAAGAAACCTATGGCTCTGACCTGAAATTCTGAAGCCGTATTGAATCTGTTAGGGCCAATTTCACACCTCTAATTACCACCGTTCTCTTTCTTTCCACGCTGCGACATTTGTCGTCCACCATCCCTTACCAGCATGGGGGTGATGTAGCACACAAAAAAAACCTACTAAAGCCGTTTCGACAGCCTTTTGTACTTTTTTAGTGCATTGTCTTTACATTACAGTAGAATCTCACGGCTCGAACGTTTTGCTTTGAAAATACCCTGAAACTCATTGTAAGGTCACGATCACAGGTTTTGAACTTTTCGTGAAATTCTGCCATGATTTCAAACATTCACGAACTCCAACAATATTGACTGTAATTCCGAGAATTTGAGTTTGTGAGGTTGTTTTATTATTCTGCATTTGAAATTCATGTGTAAATTCGAGGAGCCCAGCTTAACTGTCGTCAGTATCTTGTAACTGCAGTTGCAGAACAAGAGTGGACTCAAGAGTCATAAAGGAAAATCTTAAATGGGACGGGTTTGATAATGCATCTATTCCTGCGAAGGAAATGGTATATGCATATAAGCATTGTTCCACTGTAGCAGCTTTTTCCTCACCCAGATATTTCAGGCCACAACGGACAGTCTACGATCGGAGTCTTTTTCTGACACCTTCTTTCAGGGCGCCACAATAGACAATCACGCCACTGACCACAAACATGTAGCCCAAGGTCACAACGTTTAGAGCTACATAATGCATTGGACGTACTATATTTTTTGTGAACAACTGCGTTTCACAACCCGGAAAGTTTCCCGCAGCGGGTGTTTTCGCCTGTGTACGTCAAAAGATGAGGGCATGAGGGGTCACATGATACGCGTATGTCAGTCATGCGTCACGCTATTCTTGGAGCAGTCGGGCCGTATCTCAAGTAACAAAGTACTGTAGGAGATGTACTGCAAGTGATGCCCTGACTACGTCAGAATTATATTATATGTCATCCATTTTGACGCAGTACGGCGTATTCCACTTAACTTAAAGAGAAATATACGACCTTGTAATATTAAATATAAAATATCAAGGCAAAGCGAAGCCAGCTACTGATTATGGCTGTCTTGCTACTGCTCGCTGATTCTAGACTAATGATCTAATCGTTAATTAATGCTGATTCGGCCTAAACGCCTGCCCATTTCTGTACTCGGAGAAATCATCTCAGCCTACATGACCATAAAAAAGTATCACAACAGCCCTCAGACAGAAGAAAAATTACTATATAAGCTCTCTTCGGCACGTCCCCGCATCGGCTGTTACGAACGGTGGACACTGGATTATCTTAATAGCTTCACTGTCCTCGCTGACGGGACAGATAGTATTTTAAAGCCTAGGGATGGTCAGGGAAAGGGTCACTGAGAGCAGACTTTAGTGCGAGAATGTGTTTGTCCACCAGCAGTAATTTCGCTTTTCTTGTAGGAAAATTCAGGTGTGCTGAGTAGTGTGCCGCTTGAGAAAGAAAGAAAGAAGAAAGAAAGAAAGAAAGAAAGAAAGAAAGAAAGAAAGAAAGAAAGAAAGAAAGAAACGGAGCCTGGAAATCAGCCAAGTAGTACATACAAGCAGTAGAGACCGGAACATGATGTTGTGTGGGAGGGGGGCGGGGGGGAGGAGAGATGAGGGAGGAAGAGACTGGAGTGTGTCGATTATGTCTACGCCTCGAATTTTCTCACGTAGCTTCCTTTCACCTTTCTTCCACCCCTGTCCTATCCTCGTGACTCCGTAGTACTTGTCTCGCCTCCACTGACTGTAGACAACGCGTGTGTTCAAACAATACATGTCGTGACTAATTCATGATCAAAAAGAAATCGGATCTTTCCATACGAAAAAGGTCAGTCAACGCCCTGTTGTTAACAGACAACATGAGGCATTTGGGCAATGACAATATATTCTTTCATAGTAGTTTAAAAAGAGTTGGTCACAAATCATGGCTTAGTGTACTGCTGGGATGTGAGTCTGAGGGATGGTAGAATATGAACAGGGTTAGTGAAATCTATGTCGATGAACCACTTTCAATGAGTATTCATTATGTACCTCATTGTGCATTCCGGAATATTATTTTTTAACCTCTTCCAGTTTATTACACTGCATTTATTTCTTAATCTGCACCCCCGCTTCGAATCTTTCTCCACAATGTTGTTGTCTTCTTACCATCTTCTTTTTCTACATGGAACGATTTCCCCTCGGGGAGCAGAACGTCACAATCTAACATTTTATCTGTCGCAACGGCTTTGTTAAAACACCGCACTCTTTTCAAAAGTTAATGAATGAACCTTTTACTCGATTTTGTAATTAGGTCAGTGTTCTACTTTTGCTGACCCAGTTAGAGCATCCTCAAATGCTGTGAATGTTGAGAATTCCAAGTTGAGCAGATTTAATTTATCGTAGTGATTACAGCAGCTGGATTTATCATGGAAGAAACTGTTGGTGGGATTCAGGCTCATTAATTTCAGTCTACTCGGCTAGTGCGAAAAACTCCATTTGTACTGCAAGTCACTAAACAGTGTCAGAGTACTGTAGTGGCGACGGAGCGGCGATATCTGTGTATTGTCAGAACGATCTTATGTGAAGTTTTCGCTGAATGCAACAGAGGATTTGACGCAGTTTCAAGTTTCTGTTTTCAAAAGGTGGTACATGTACTAATACTAATAGTAATTACTTTATTGTACAGCTTCTCATTATGCAGTCGTAAAAGTAACTGGAACTATGTTCTTAACTGTTATGTTTATGTGACTGACAGGCACTAAGTTACGGTCACTAAGGACAGTGCGTAACTCAGATTTGGAAAGGGGGAAGAAAGTTTTTTTACACTCTTGTACACATAGCTGCATTCATTAATTTTGAAAATGCCAGGGCCCATAAAATTCCAGGATTTGGGTGTTGAAATATCAAAAGGTCTTAATCTTTACCTCCAAATTCCAGATCATTAAAATTCCGGAATACTTAGTATGAAACAAACCAGCACCCTTGGAGATCCCATAACATTCATGACCACGTTGTTGGGAATATTGGTCCTTAATAATTGAAACGAAAGCGGTCTTTTATCAAGTTAAGAACACTGACGTCAATCATCGCCATTGTCGGCGTCGGTGGTTGTAGAATGATTTGATCATATCAAAACC
This sequence comes from Ellobium chinense, assembly GCA_033807755.1. Taxonomy (NCBI): domain Eukaryota; kingdom Metazoa; phylum Mollusca; class Gastropoda; order Ellobiida; family Ellobiidae; genus Ellobium; species Ellobium chinense. The sequence goes on along the minus strand of JAWQUT010000183.1, from coordinate 533,895 downwards.
TCAGTCATATTCATGGCTTTTGATAGAAATAAAATTCCTCTGCCTCTGTCTAGAATAGGTCATCGTATCCTTTGAGCCACCAGGTGGTAAGGTCAGTATCGGGTAAACATTTGCATAGAAACAAACTGGCGGTTTTTTCAGGTTGTATTAATGGGCGTACGCTTTTGCGATCTTATTAAAGAAATGGCATATCTTGAACCTGGTAACAAAATACGCCCATTGTACCGCTGCGATTAGCTCAAGTGTCAATTATCTGACGTTGAATATAGAATCACAAGCTTAGATTTGGATTGTCTGTTGAAAGAGGAGGAGTATTTTAGGTAACACAAATGTTTTCAAAGGCTTTAGAAACCTCTGGGGCGATTAAAATATCTTTAAATAATAAAAGTCCCATTCACCAATTCATATACATATGGAGCCTTATTCTTATGTAAAACAACTTTGACGGCATGTGTCATACACTTAGTAATGAGTCATCATCAGAGATATGTCTTTTCTATGGGCATGGTAGGTCTAGATCAGATTCTTTTGAAGAATGTGTCGTATTATATCGTACCATAGGGTCATCCAGTCGGCTCTTGTGGTTGTAAACTCCTTTTTTATTGTTCCATCAGGGGGTAGGATGTGTGGGGGGAAGGAAGGGGGATGGGAGACTAATGTGGTGCCAGAGATAAAGGGGAAGTGCTAGTATAAGAGGGATGATTATGGATGTTCGAAAAAAGTCAGGTGGTAAAGTCAAATCCTTTTTCTTCTTGAGAAACAAATTCTGTAGGGAAATAGTTCTTTCTAAAGTCGAGATATGTTGAATAGATCATCCAAAATTATTTAACACAGGAAACACAATAAGAGCACAAAGAACGAACGGCGTGTCTGAACCCACAGATCATGTTAGCAGTGCACAGTTGGGATTTGTGAGGGTCTGATTATTACATCATAAAGTAAGATTTAAGAGTATGAACGTCACAGGTGGCTGATGCATCTTTAATGCCTTGCAGTAGTTAAGATTTAAAGACTGAATAACATTACACATGAACAATGTCTGGGTCTATTAAGCAGTAAGTTACCACATAAGTGGTTAATCATTAAAGTTACCTCTTTATCATTTTAGAGAACTTGACTTTTCTCCCTATATTCGTACTTCGGGGGTTAGTCTAGGACTGCCGTACAAACACATCGAAGAAAATAATGTTACACTTCTTTTTTCATAGAAACCCTGAATTAACACCAGAACTTAAAATTAAATTATTTAATAATGTAGTGGCACCAGTCCTGTCGTATGGATGCGAAATATGGGGATTTTGTGAGGCCGACCCAATCGAAAAGCTGCACATTAACTTTTTAAAATCTGTTTTACAAGTACGTAGAAATTCCCAAGCTGTTATGCTTATGGAGAATTAGGTGTTTTTCCGTTAATAATAGAACGCCAAATTAGGATTATTAAATACTGGCTTAGAATGATTAGGAGTGATTATGGAGTCTGTGAAACTGTCAGATGCATATACGAGCAATTGTTGGAACAAGTGGAGAGTGACAAAACGATAGTAAATTGGGTATCTCTTGTGAAAAATTTGCTATGCAAGTACGGGTTTGGATATGTTTGGTTTAACCAAGGTGTAGACAGCGAAGATCTATTTATGGGTGAATTTAGGAAACGGATTGAGAACTGCTACATCCAAGACTGGAGAAGCCAGGTAGAAAATACTTCCGACAATAGGCTATACAAGTTAATTAAGACGGAATTTAAATATGAAAACTACTTGAACATTATTGATAGCAGTTCTTTCAGAGCAGCACTTTCAAAAATTAGAATGGGCTCGCATAGTTTTATGATTGAAAGGGGGCGGTGGGTCTCACCAAAGTTAGAACTACAGAAGAGAAAATGTGAGTTGTGCAATGAAATAGAGGATGAATATCATTGTTTGATTAAATGCCAGAGATTCAAAATCCTACAATGTAAATATCTGCCATGTTCTTTGAAAATTAAACCAAATATGGTACGATTTATTAATATGTTTCAAACAGACGAGCCCAACCAGACACGGAAATTAGCTATACTCTGCTTCAATATTTTAAAAAGCTACAAAATTGGCATGTAAAAACTGTGCATCTCCTGGCAGATAGTTACAAAGGTATGAGTATTTCTTTTCTTAATTTGCTTTGTTTTGTGGTTGTTGTTTTTTTTTTATTTCTTCCTTTTCATACTTTCTGAACTGTTGATATGTATTGTAAAGTGATTGGCTTCGGCCTAAATAAACTTGAAACTTGAAACTTGCTAATAAATACCCACGTGTGATCTGCTTGTTAAATCCTACAATCCAGTTATTTCTGGAACACTTGTTTTAAAGAAATAAGGTGTATGTTCATGTTATTTCAGATACATTAATCATTATACGTGCTTACCACAATCAACTCTCATCTTCGACATTTGTACTCAAGTTATGCGTGCATTTACATTTACACTCTGGCCGGATGTAAAATAGCGATTCAGAAGTCAAGAAACAGGAAGTTGATTCAGGTAGTTCAGCTCTTTTTAGTAAAAGGGTCTAGGCAGTGTCTGCAACGTGCTGGTATCATTACATAAAAATATTCAAGATCTATCATGACCAAACTAAAAGTTCCTTGGCTTCATTTTGATTACCAGGGCAGCCACGCTGTGCATTTGCCATTTAGCGTATCGGCCGAGATGTGTTATTGATTATAATGCAAGTACTGGTTTTAGTTATCGGATCATGAGCGTTACACAACTTCTTCAGATTATGTGACTGTGCAGACTAAGGCCGAATTGTCACAATCATTAGTGCTGCCAGCCGACAATAGCATTAGTGCAGAAATATCAACAAAATAAGATCAGTCAGCAATAGTAAGTGAGATCGTCTCAGTATGGATGTTCATACCAACTCTTCAACATGTAATCTAGTTATTAAAGACCAAAACACCTCTACAGTGCCTTATTTTGTCCACCAGAGCACCAAAACTCGAGGACCTTCTGAACAGTCATGGGGATCAAAACATCTATGTGTTTGATAATGTTCCTTCTAGAAAGCGTCCCTTAGTGGGTGCCATAAGGGTTCAGGCCTCAGATCAGAAAGGATAAAGGCAGGCATGTGATACAAACAGCATTATTATTATCTTACATGCTAGTAAATGGGAGTAGCCTAAGGCGTACACTTTTTTGTAAAGCTGAGCAGGCATTTTAGAACAATGGGATATCACAGTGTAAACTGTGGCATGGATAGTTATTCGAAGGTTTGCATTGTCAAGTGACTTGTCATGGGCTTCACGTGACTCCTTCAGAACTTCTGTATCATGGGAGATGGTGGGTGGGCCAGAAGGAAAAACACTCATCAGTAACCCCTATTAGCACATCTTTTAATGCGGAAAATATGGCCTTGAGTTGTTTTTTTTTAATTTTATGCGTCATTGTAACAGATGTCAAGTATGCCATCTGTCGCAGTATTGTGCACATCCCAACTATAAGGACTATGTTGATAGATTGTAATGAGTACGTTTAAATATTGATCGCTTACTAGCTGCAGTAAGGAAAAAAAATCTGTTTTTGATGCATGCCACCTGCAAAGCCTGTAGTCATAGAAAGAAGTGAATGCCTCTGGCGCGTTGCTTTACCAACAGATTTCCAGATCCGTGAGCACACTTATAGTATATTGAGACGGGAGTCTTGAAGTTTTATATATCATATTAGGGTTATTTGTATCATGTTGTACCCAGTATGTCTGTGCAAGGCTTGTGCTGCAGTAATGAAATCTCATAATTAGGACTCATTGTTTATTGGTACTTCGATGTGGGCGTTCTAAAATGAGGTTTTTTTTTAATGTATCTGATAGAAGGACAACCAAGATAAAACGAGGTGTAAAGATTCAGGGGAGAAGTGCAACAGCATGATAGAGACGTTGTTACCCATTGCTCACTGTAAATCACCTCGACAGGCCCAACTTCCCTAATTCTAGCTCCAAACCCGGAGTATGTGTTTTTAAGCAACCTCATAAGCTCCTGTATATAGTTCACTCACTTCTTTGGCCATTGATGAGTTGCATTTCTATCTCCAACCCGCTATAAATATCCATAACTATTACAGCCAGCCCTGTCACCATCAACAGGACCATCGCCAACGGGTGCTGATAAGGGTCGACATGCTGAGCGCGTGAATCAATTCTATTCGCCCATTATTCTTCCTTCACTGATGGGATAGTTCTCCTCCTATCTTCTCTTTCTACCCTTTCCTTCCCAACCACAGAGCCACCACCATAACTACTACTCATTACCATCGCCAGACGGTACTGATAAGAGGCGACATGTCGAGCGCGTGCATTTATTTTACTCATCTGTTATTTCCCATTGACGAACTGCATGCAACATGTCACAGCAGCTGCTCCCACGGCCTATGGCCCTTATCAGCATTGTCGCTCTGAGGAACCATAATTATTAGCACGTTACCCTTTATCTAGACGTTAATAAAAGACCCTGTCACGCGAACAATATTTCTCTTAAATGGAGTCATTTGGACAACAATAGGGGAAGTCATAATTTTAAGTATTGATTAGCCAGCTTTATTTTACATGGCAAAGGCAGGGCTGACGTGCTCTTTCCTGAAGATTTCCTGATTAAAGAATAATAAAATTATGTCGCCAGCTGAGCTTTAGAGCTCAGCAGATCCAAGTTCATGGTCCAAATCGAGTCCATCGACACTTGTAAGTTTGCTTTAAGACGGTTTAGCTCATGCTAGCAGATGAAGAAAAGCACTTATGCTTTGTTGCCAGCTTGTCTGGGTCCAATTCTGGCTCCGTACTCCTTATTTCCTGTGATAGTCATAACACATACAGTTAACACAGCGAGTAGTTTCAATATGAATGACAAATGTCAGTTGTAGTGTTAAGTTAATCTCCCTAAAATTTCATTCAGCAAACGAAATTTCAGAGTTTATAGTCGCAGTGCACTTTCCCTTTCAGCCTCCATTAAAACCATTACACATTCTTGATCTTATAGTGTTGAAAAAACTGAGCATAAGATTACAACATGTTTTCCCCCTAAACTGAGCTCTAAAATTTCCTAAGAAGATTCATTACACCATAAAACTTAATTTACGATTGGTTTGTTTCATTGTATTCTACAGCTCTTGACTCGGATAATGTGGCCATAAAGAAGCAAGTCTTCGAGATCCTGTCAGCTTTGTGTGTGTACTCGAGAGAGGGCTATGCACGTGCTCTTGCTGTTCTAGACCACTATAAGGTGAGTATTAAAATATTCATACCCCAGGGAGCTGGTCAAAAATCGGGTGCTGTACACATCATGTTCAGCAATAACAAGAACTAGTCTCTATATTATGATGGTGTTATAGAACTGTTTTTACAGCGCTTTGTAATGGAATCCTTTTGGTACTCGGTTTTTATAGGATGTCTCCCTCTTTTGTAAAACGTTGATAACAACGATATTTGTGGTGTTGGTGGTGGTGGTGGTAGGGGTGATGATGATGATACTCCTGGTGTTGTTGATAACTTAATGATTATCCAAGGAGTTCAACCACTGGCAAGAGCTTAATGTACAGTTCAGGAACCCATTCAGTTTCCTGTCCAAAACCATTGAAGTCTTTCGTTTTCATTAACGGTAGCTATGATCAGGATCTATATGATATACATCCATAAGCATTGTGGATATATCGGCACCTACAAATGTTGTGTTTTAAACAACCATGATTTTGCAAACATCTGTTGGTTTAATTGTGTTTTCCTTGGCAATCTGCTAACATGAAGACAATGAAGATGCTCGCTAGTTTCACATGAAATGGCTACACATAGCTTATTACAGTTCTGCGCAATGAATGCAAGCCTGCAATTCGTCCGTATCGTAATAATCAATACAGTAATCATACACTTACAGGTCACAGTGTGCAAGTATTCCTATAATCAGAGATAATAAATCATTCTCTCACTGATATCTCTGTGTTCAGAATATTATGCGACTCTGATGACAATATTGAAGGTCATGTGCGACCTCAAGAACCTAAGGATGGAACAATTCTATGAGAAATTAATGTCTCATTGTGTCAAGAAAAACCTTGAATGGAATCCTTTATTTTTCCAATCTCATACTCGTGGAATACGACGTTATACATCACCATTAAAGTAACACTGCAATCTCACAAAGTATTTAATTAAGGGAAAGAAGATTTGTTGAATTTTATGAAATGAAATAAGTATATGTGTTTAACAATATCGGAAAGAGTACACAGTTATTCAAATTTCCATGTAGATGATCTCAAGACCGAAGAAAAATCGCTGCAATCTTTGCAACAATCTGGTCCTATCGTTTCACCCACCATTGCTGTGCTGCCCTTAGATCATGCTCACAGGATACGTTACACGCCATAAAAAAAAAACAACCAACTTGAGGAGGCCATTGAACGTAATCACCCTGCCAGCCATTGGCGATGACACACAGAAGTTTCAGGCAGTAACACCTGGACGATTTACAAACCTGTTCAGAGAGCCAAGTCTCTTTCTCCAAACTGCTTCTTGACATTCTTCACATTTGAGCCACTCTCTCTATCTTTACTTTACGCAAGGAGGAGACAATAATATCCCCTTGACCCCTGTATTTCCAGTGTCAGACGAACTATGGGAAGTCAATTTGCTTCGTGAAACATCCATCCCTTCAATCAACCTCCCTCGTAAACAGTCTCATTGTGGTGTTCCTGTATGTAGGACCCCTCGCCCATGAAAAAAAGCTGGAACGCCGTAAACTATAATTGCCAGAGCTAAATCGCCCATCTTACAATGTAAACAACGGCCATGTCCATGTCGTAACAGACCCTAAATTTTTAAACCCCTAATTTTAAACGGGGACTGACCGAGGACACAACGAGGTTTCCCAGCTCGTGGGAGCCGCCCTCTGATGGCCGACACGCCAGGGGGCGCCATTATAATGAGGTGGACTCCGGGGAAATTTGAGGTTGCACCAACATCTCGGCATTCATGAACCTGTCACCGTCGTCTAAAGGTTCCTTGACCGTATATAGAGAGCACCCCCCTCTTTCTCTTACTTCAACTCGGATTGGCGATACGGTGCGGTCACTGGTCACTGTGATGATTACAGCACTGGGTAAAATTACAGGGCTGAATGAATGGCTCAAATGTTGTGGCAGTGATAGCCTATGATAGCCCAGTGATGGCTTACATTGTCTCCTGTAATTGGGTTGGGCCACACCAGAGAGAAAGAAACCGGAATGATTGGCAATGTTCACATCAGAATGACGTGTGACGCTTTTAGTATTCAGAAACTGTCCAGTTATCTGTAACAGAGCACATAAGATATCAAGGAAGATCCATTTTGAACCACGTAAGGTGCGCCTAAGTTTGATGCACATGCCACCGGAGGCGCTGCTGAATCGGGTTAGTAAAATCTATAAATGGTCGATGCAGTCATTTGATGTATATCTTCCTGTCCATTAATGTTTACATCACAACTGTCATTGTTTGACTCTTTGGTATGAATTAGAATTTAGTCATGCCCTTCTGCTTACCTCTCCCATTGACAAGTTCAAACGTTCTACGTGAGTCAGAGTGTTCAGAAATTTTCCGAGACCAAGCAATTCTCAGGAAAATCGGGTGATAAAGAAGGTTCTCTGGATCTTGTTGGCTTTGTCCACAATTAAACGATAACTTTTCTGATGGAATAATTCAGGAGACAGGATCAGAAGCAGTTAACCGTTCCACCATAAAGAATGAGCAGTGAACAAAATACCCTGTAGATCTCGAAATCTCAGTGGCTGCAGGTTGCTTTTGCTCACAAGAACTTCTAAGGACTCTTGGATCAGATTTGCAGGGCTTTGTTTTCTTTCGTTGCAGTTACCGCCCTTGCGCTGCAGACCCTTAGCCTCTCACTGTGGCTCTAACCGCTGCAGGCCATTTAGAAACGGAACGACACAATAGTATGACCAAAGAAAAGGCCCCTGGTTTTAAGTTCGTTAGAGAGGTGTAAATGTTTACGAGAATAGCCGGGGCGAAGTGTCTCAGCAGCTCTTCAGGGGATTACAGGGTCAAGCCAGCTACCTACAGCAATGAGCAGATTGAGAACTGGATCATGGCCCTACTGTAATTCTACGTTACTTACTTAAAACCTGCCATTACCTCGCGCGTAGTCCGCTGAACCTAGTGCCCTTGAGGTAAAGGGGATGGACTTGGAAAGGTGGTGGTTTTAGTTCAAGGGGCTCAGTGTTCTTAAGCCATGCAGAGCCTTGCCGATCAGTAAGTTGGACTTCAGCAGACACTATATACTAATCATTAACGTAGTAGGCAGTCATGACTCTCCCATTGACAATTTAAAACGTTCTACGTGAGTCAGAGTGTTGAGAAATGTTCCGAGCACCAAGCAATTCTCAGGAAAATCAGAGATAAAGAAGGCTCTCTGAATCACTCAGATAGAGACTGCAAAAATCATGTTAAAAATATATGCACACCATATGACTCATTGTCATATTATTCCTCAGTCATAACAGTAAAACATTATGCTAGAACATTCGCAATTTTTTAGGTTTGAAAATGACACACTGATATTAGGATATCTACAAATATGCCTACAGTGGTAACCAGTGTAACAAAATAGTTATGGAAGATCAAATGGCGTAGTTGTAACGTCTTTCTGCAGCAACAATCTTGGTGACTATCAAAGCAGCCCTATAACGGCTTGACCCGTCACCATGCATGACATGGGCTTAATTCCCTTTGACATTATCTGACCTGGACAGTATTACTGCTCAAACAGTTCCTCCCTTTCCCTATTTGCTCTCTAATGAGTTTCGGTGTAGTTTTGTGTTGTTAGTGTTAATACGCTATGACTGGCTTTGTACGTTTTGAGAACTACCACAAAAGATCGACTATTTTATAATTCGGTTGTGTTTGCATGTCAGGTATTCTGGTACATACTTCTGTATAGTGGCCATTGAACTTGAAAGTTCACAAGGTCCGAAACACCATACTGGCTAACTGAGATCATATTTCGGGTAGGGTAGCTGAATACATAAGTTTGAGCCGTTATTCTGCACTAGTAAAAATGCATTAGCATTTCGTTTCACTGCCTCAAAATTCTGGATACAGTGCTTCGGAAAACAGTCTTTTGCCAGACACAGTATATCTAATAAAAATGTTAAATGAATTGAAGCATAATGCCATTGTAAACAGAGATTATTAACCTTACATACATCACACAATTTTCATCAGCAATTATTTTCAGTTTTCTTGTTTTGTGTCGCCCCTCGGTTCCATTTGGTCACAGTGATCAACGTCCCTACGTTTCGGTCCTCTCATTTCCATTAAACCGTAATTCCATGGTGAATTCATTAGTAATGAGTTTCAGTTTTGATGTTTATGCGTCTGATGAGTCGATCTGTTTCTCCCGCTCTCGGCCAAAGCGCACTGACTAAGTGTCTTAAGATAGAAGTTTATGCATTGTCATTGCGACGTCATGGGTAATGGTCATACACAAATTCGGTAGCCAGTCAGATGATAGGAGTCGTCTATTGTTAGTACATAGTTACGCGTCAACATTGCGGAACACCAGTGTTCTACTGTTTGGGTTGCCTGCCCTTAAAGTTTGAGATCTCTGTTAATACCTGCATATCATAGGTACACCATTCCCCATACACGACCTGTTGGTTCTGTTTGCTGACTGATTTGGTACATTGGTACCCTCGTCTGTACCCATGTTGGTTTTCCTGGCTTGACTGAATGGATATACGTGTATGAGGTGGCATGATTGAGCTGCTCTGTAGTGTACCCTTTCGAGGTCTACAGCTGTGAGCTTGAGGGCATGATGGTGGTGGCGCCAGTACATAATGACTTCATTTATGGAGGTTCTTTGAGAAAAAATGACCTTGAAATCGTGGTGCATTGTCGAGGCCAGTTGTAGGTACGATAACATGTCGCACAGCTAAGTAACCATATAACCTCGCTGCGGTTTGATCAAGTTCGGTTGCTAATTTGACACTGCGCAAATTTTAGATAAATCCTAAGCGAAAACTATATTGAAAGTTTGGCATAATAAGTCATCTTCATCTTCAGTTTGTGATTTTTATCCTGGTTAGATCTTGAAATTTCTTTCAATATTTAATTTGTTTTGATATACCCTCCTCTACTGTCCATGTTTGCCTATTTTATCCCTCTATTCGTTTGTGTATCTTTGTTTTGTTTTGGTTTGGTTTGCTTTGCTTTGCTTTGTTTTGGTTTGGTTTGTTTTGGTTTGGTTTGGTTTTGGTTTGATTTGGTTTGGTTTGGTTTGGTTTGATAATTTCCTCGCACTCCCCCAAATACATAAACTATTTTCTGTTCCATTTTCATTCCCTGACTCCATTGCTGCTTAACGACAATCTATAAATTATAACACAAATAAGCGGTCAAGGAAATCGCGTATATTTACTGTTATCCGCGGCTATGGACAGTTTACTCATTAAACAGTATCCATGTCAGTTCAAATTATGAAGTTGCTAGCTTACGTCACATTAAGTCACAGCCTTCCAACAAGTGCTGCTAGGCCACCAAAGACGACTGCCTGTGGCGATCACACGGGAACGCGCTGGTCAATATTTGTCTAATCTGGCAAGATCCAATCTTAATTTCCGTTCCTTATGTTCTGCAGAGCTTAAAGGCGACAGACCTAAGCAAAAAGCAAACAGTCCATACGTCTCCTCCGCTCCGAATATGCGTAACTCTGTCATTCAAATAATTTGTTCAAAGGTCAACGGTGAACATTTCCTTGGATTTCAAAGAGCTATGACGTCACAGCCTCAAAGATCGGAATTTGTTGGTTAAAACTAGAAATGCCTGCAGCTTTCTCTTTGGGATGAATATGGTGAACCAAACAAAACAACCTGAAACAAATTAATGGTTCCTAAGTTACTTGCATTCATGCCCTTTTCTAAAAATAACTCATTTTACTTTTATTTAGAAAGCAAAAAAAGTCCTTTTACATTCCCATTAACTCCTCTTCTTCCTCCACCTACTCCCTCCTCTATTATAAGTCTTTCTCTATATGCACTACATATTGCCCTGTTCAACCCATTTTCAAACTACAGAGTTCAGAGGCTCCACTGCGTCCTTACTGTGTCGCCAGTTTGTGACCGAACTTTCCCATCTGAAGTGGTTTTCTTATGGCCATTTAAGTCCAGATTTGCGTCTCAACTCACGACGGAGGCGATTTGCTAAGTCTGACCATTCACATAATAAATCAAAGCGTGCGGGATTGGCTGTCAAAATTGTCTGAGGCCCATAGCTCCAAACTCGTCCGGTCAGCTCCTAACATACAAGTTGACAGACTGCTGGACACTTAACCTCTGTGTTAAACGATGTCGTACGAGAACGTCGCGCATGCTTTGGGACTCTTCAACCGTTGTTAGGCAATCGAGCAAGTTTTGAGGGCTCTAAGACTACCTTGCAGTAAGCAAAGGTAGATGGCTGGGGATTTAGTAGCATTTGCGCACACCGCGGAGCTTGCAGTTTTCAGACTGTGACCTGAGAGCGTGATTTCGTAATGTTCCATTCTATCCGAGATGTGTGAATTCTAGCTGCTACAACGGGCCCACGATTACGTATGGCTTAACTGTCTCTCGTCATGTAAAGACAAATACAGGGATGACATCGAAAAGCTGATAGGTGGGAATCTTTAAGTACGCATCATTGTATGCACATTTTGTAGATGAAGTTATAATTCAATTTATTTAAGTTTCATTTATAAATCAGTTAATCTGCAATACACTCGTGGCCATAAATATGAATTTAGATGAACTAGGGGCGATGGCACAATTTATAAGGTACGGCAATGTCCTCGACAGTCTTTTCAGGGCCATCGGTCATCAGGATCCAAACTTTGGTTAGGATACGAACCGTTATGAAAGTAGAGAGGCCATGGTCTTCTATAGCTTCTTAAAGGTACATAGGGGAAAAAGGGCTACTGTCTTTAATCAGGTCAGCTGAACACAGTGTTTTTCTAAGCCCAGTGGAGCGTACCTAACCATTTCTCAACCGGACTGTCAGGTGCGACGCTTTACTCAGAAAATCGTGGTGTCCTAGCCGACCATTGCAACCCAGAAGCAACTGAAGCAGTTGGGGCCGTCCATTGATTAATGATAGTCTACGTACTTTTGAGATGTGTAAATATTCTTCTCTGATCATTATTACATCTAATTAATTAATTTTATCATTTATAATTGCTGAATTGGAATCTCAGCAGCTAAACTGTCTCCATATAATATGTCCAAGTGTTACTGTTGCTTTTGAGTCGTTGGCCTCGTGAATTTAAGCATCTGACGCTAAAAATTGATGAGTATGTGGACAGGTTAATATCTGAGTATCATGATATCATAATAAATTTCCTCCCGATGCCAGTCATACTTATAGAGAAGAAGCATGGTATATGCTCATGAGAGATTTCTCTTCATTTGTACCTCAAACACCAGATTGTCCATTCCTATGGCCGTCCACTGCCGAGGATAAAGGCTCCGGTTTAGGGATACCTTGATTTGTATGAACTGGGCTAACAGCTCTGATCGTGCCTTAACCGTCTGGAGAAGCAATTTCAGATTTAGCACCGGTTGTTGGCACGAATAACACATTAACGTTTTCTCCAAACAGAAGGGAGTCTCTTGGTGTATTGTTGTAGGTGATTTGGCCGAACACATAAAACGATGACGTAAGGGTATCGAATACGTTTCATGTAGATGAAAAAGAGATCAGTGGTACAGCAGAAATCAATTATCTAATGGTGTCCAGCTTTTTAGGGCGGAACGTGGAGGAATCGAGATAATTGCCTTTAGCTGGCTTTTACAACGTCATTTACATGGCCTTATAAAAGATCCAGTGGCCTTATAATAGATCCAGTGGTTGAATTTGTACGAGTTAGGCTTGGGGAAGAGGAAGAGGAGGGGGAAATGCCTTGGGTCCTTCTGCCAACCCCACTTTGCTTTTTTTTCGTTTGCTATTGTTTATCCTTTTTCTTCTCTCTCTCTCTCTCTCTCTCTCTCTCTCTCTCTCTCTCTCACTCTCTCTCTCTCTCCGTCTCCCTCGCTCTCTTCCTCTTTCTCTCCCTCGCTGGTTTCTTTCAACCGGTTTGTTGCCTGAGTGCGTCTTGTGTGTCTTTAGATGTCATTCTCTCACTTTTATATCTTCATAACTTCCAGAGCGGAGAGGTGAATTTTAGCATTTCATTGCTCTTCGTCATGATTTCCTGTAGTCCTAGCCAGTGTGTCTCTGTCAGTATGTCCGGCTCTCCATCTAATTGTCTGCATATTAAATTGTACATTGGTTTGTCTGTCTGTGTATCTTACCTTACTTTTCCTCACTGAATACCCAGACAAAATTACTGATGTGATTAGCTCATCGCAGGAGATTAATGCACTGGCATAAAGTGGCTTTGAAAGACAATCATATCCTTACTTCTAAGACATCGTTGATTAAAAATACCACAGTAGCCCAGTCATATTTCAGTAAGCGCCCCGGGTAGTAAGTATGAATTTCCATACTGATATGACAAACAGTCTTGAAAGATTTTGCAAGATTGTAAATTTCGGGTAGGTGACTAATAGTTACTATAACATTGTTTCCTACCGCCTTCTAAGAATGCCCCGGTACGCTGTTGAAACAAATATTAACAACACAAAACACCATAAATTTTTAATCAGTAACCCTTGCAAAAAGAACAAAAAAGCATTGCGCCACGAGGGATATTTGCTTTATGCCTCATTCTTCTATCACTGTGCAGTTCCGACGAACCAGAATTTTGTTTGACAGCTGTTTAGGTTTCTGACACACGCTTTTACTAAGATATAATCTGATTCCTTCTTAAAACCACTATGCTTGTTAGTAAATAAAGTCTTACCGATAATGGAGGTATTCTCGCAAAGGGAGCCAACGTAGAAATCTGAAAAGGAGGATTTGAAGGCAGGGGGTCCCAACTTGAATACGCTGTAGCAATTTTGTTTCCGTTCCTTTTCAAACTCCAATGTCATATACGTTTAGTATTTCCCATTAGTTAAAACTCACAAGCCATTTACCGCTTTGACATACTGGTCTCTCACATCTACATGGCCAGCTTTATAAACCAGGTTCAGGAATATTTCATTGAAAATATTTGAGAATACTTAAAAGGTTTTGCTAATCATTTTTACAAACCGTGTTATCTGAGCACACAATAATTCAGGAAATGGTCTCTGGCTTATAAACTGTATCAGTTTATAAGAACACAGTGATCTCCTGGGTGGTTCAGGATGATGTTGCTCTCCCCAAGTTATTGAAATTTGTTTACATTTCCTCTGAGAACGTATGCTGACAGCTTCTCAGCATGGGGTGACCATTGAAGCGATACTGACCTTTTTAGTCAACTTGCTCGACCTGTATTCCTTCTACGGAATGATGCTGTGGCTTAGTACCATCTTGAGAATTCATTTTGATGATGATTTTGGAGCCGCTGGAACTTAAAAAAAAAATACTGATGGGCCAGTAGTGCAGGTGAAGGTGGAAAAACAAAATTTACTGATTCACATTCACAATAGACTGCAAGTAATGACTAGTATGTCAAACTTTGCGGCAGAGATCAAGTTCAAATCTTTGAAGCTAAATCGTGAGCCGGAACAGCAGTAACACGGAAAACAATAAAGATAATGGACATCATTCACTCAGCATCAACATACATGCAAATAGTTTCAATTAATATATATTTGTAAACCAAAACTCTTTAATCGAAATTACTAAAAAAACAAATCGAAAATTCTAGTGCCGGTGTTTTGGTGTTATTTCTTTAGCCATCCAGTGTTACTCATCGCTGTGACAACCAGAAGAAGCATGCACTATCCCAGGAAGACGAAACGTCTCTCCGTACCCTGCTGACTGGAACAAGCTCAAAAGAAGATAGTCAAATACATATTATCTTATTTACATGTTTGCAAAGCCTGGCCCTCACCTCTTTTTGCCGGTAAAAATGAGACATCAAAAGGAGAATAAAAGAAACGTACACTTTAGTGCGAGGAGGAGCAATAAAAGCGTCTACACTGACCTCGCAAAGTATCCCCATTTTGCACTATGCTCGACCTTCAGTAACTTTTGGGCTACTTTGACCGTTCATCTGTCAATCAACGACTATTGCTGTGAATAGGAAAATGTCACCTAAAGCCATTTCTTTACAGGAGAACACTACACAGCACCCCTTACCATACTGCTGTAGTCTTGGTTTCTTTTTTGTAAAGCATACATTAGCACATTTTTACCCTCCATACTACTTCTTCCCGAGGCTGAAGGTACACAAAATTTCAATTTTCCACATGTTGGTGTCTTTTCAACAGTCTACGTCGTCGCGCATCACATGCTAGCTCCTCCAATAGGCCTTGACAAAATGGTGTCATTTCTTTTGTCTCAGCTGACAGCTGACTGACATCTGAAGACGACGTTTTTATCAATGGTCGAGTCACGGTGTATCTTGGTTCTTGCTTGATGCCTTGTAGTAAACCACTGTTAGTAACCGGAAACCTCTTCAGTATTAGATGAAGCCTCGAAGAGATAATATCATGGTAGACAAATTAGATAAAAATTGATTTTGTTATAAAATGTACACCATTTAAAAGTATTCGGATTGCCAGGTAGACCACAGTGACAGTGGTGATGGTGATGTCAGAGATGTCTTTAACTTTTGCTGATATTTCTACTTCTAACATTTAAATGTCGCTGATGCGACAAAAATTTTTAGTTTACCTTTCTCAAATGACAAACGTGGTGGTGGGGATGATGATGATGACGATAATTATGAAGATGATGGTGGTGGTGATTTATGGTCTTCCTCCCAGTACAGTATGCACCTCTGCATCTTAGACAGATATTAAGGACATCACTGATTAAGAAAAAAACCTACTAAACAGGAAAATGCAGAGTGCATGAGAAGAGAAAGTGAACCTCAATAAAATATAAATAAATACATCAAATGATGATGATGATGCCACGGTTGTATAGAGAAAGATGGGATATCGACGGCGTGCTTTTTTTCTTTTCGTGAGTGGGTCTCCAAAAAAAAAAACTGGATACTTTGATTTTAACGTCAGCGACGCAGCAACTGATATACATATACGTTTCAAGCCTATCTCAGAAAATTAAGCCGTTAAAATGATAACTGATCACGTTGTCAAATGATAGAACAATAAATGTGCACGTAAAACACATCCAGTTGGCGACAGTAAAATATTCTCAACACCCATCAATTCAGATGTGTAATTGACGTGCGGGGCTGGATACCAGGAGGCCTTCTTGAGGTTTTAATGGGCAGGTGTTGCACTGTTTGTTTTCCTGTTTGGCCGCGTGTGGACCTGTGAACAGCTCGTCCGTTTGTATCAACAAACTGGTCAGTTTGCAATAATAATCAAACCGCGTGGATGGAGAAGTTAATCATGTCCGAGTAGGGGAGATACGAGGTTAGAGGGAAAGGGTGAGAATGAAATATGTGAAGGGTGACTGCTAAGAATAGAGAGATAGTATGAATAAATAGAGGTTTTAGAAGAAACAGAGGAATGAAGGTGAGCATAAAGAAAAACACACTGAAAACTGGAGGTACAGTAAAGGGTTATGGGAGGGGGGAGCAGTGGTAGAGCTAGATATAGATCTAGGGAGACATAGAAAGCAAGAAAAAGTGGCGACCTGTTTTGTTTTCCCAAGCACATTTAGAAGACGCCTTTGGGCACTGATATTGGCGTGGCGGACAACTTTTATCGTGCAGACAGGTAGCTACTGCTTCCAAATATAAGACTTAGTCAAATAGTCGGTGATATTTAATATCTAACAAAATATTTTTGTTGCAGAGTGTCGGAGGGACTACTGATAGACTCTCACTTTACCTGTTCTCTGGGCAAAGTTCAGACAACTCCATCACTATGCAGGGATTTTGGGGTCCACATGTCGACTTTCCACCGTTTTACCTTGCGATTTTTTATCTTTTTTTCAAGGGAGGGGCGGATAAATGCGTGTAACATAGATCAGCGCCATGAATTTGGTGAATGTCACCCTTTGTATGCGGGTGAATGACACCCTTTGTATGTGGACACCCCGATGATCTAACACGGTGAAATCATGGCATGTCATTACCTGTGTTGGCACTCAAATAGGTGGAGTTTGTCTCAAAACGGACCATTCTACAGGTGTCGATGGGTCATTACATGTGGGTTTTCAATCTATTCACAGAGACACAGATCGCGTTTCTACCTTTAATGGGCTTTTTATTTTGTACAACAGAAACTAGGCTGGCCTGTTTTTAAGATATATCACAGCTCTCGTCGTTATTCAAAAGTCACCCAGTGTCTTATATCATTTAAAAATGAATCCGTGTAACAGCTAATGGCTGTTAGAATTAACTCTCACTGATTCTGTGTCTCGATTCAATGGCCAAACAAAATTATGGCTATGCTTGATACTTGAATCTGACCGCGCCCATTCAGTCTGTGAATTTTGATCTTGATTGTACGTCGCAGCACTTTATTGCGGTAAGAAAATAATCATCGACATGGCCACACACCTATCGCTGGCTTCATTACTCAACACAGCAGGTGACGGCTATGCCTGCAAATAATAGATAATAGCCAATGAAAAATAGTCTCGTAAGCCCGCCGTTGAGCTATGTTAGGTGATGTGGCACATTGTAACGCGATAGAATTGGTGATTGTATCCCATAATTGTACTCATGTTTGCCCTAATTTGCAGACTGCAAGTTAACCTGTTCTGGTCTTCAGTGAGGCATTGGTGTATTTTACTTTCCCTCATTCAGTCTCTTTTTCTGTCTCTCAATCCTTGATTTTTTTTTTCCTTCATCCTCCCCGGCCTTGTCCACAACACTTCTGTCATTCCGATTGTAACGTTTCTTTTCACCCAAAAACCTTGCTCTCACGCGATGTAGCAGATAAAAAGGCTCAGTATTTAATCGTCATTATGAATATCACGAGTTTCACAGAATTTTTCAGTTCATAGGCGACAGTGCTGTTTAACAAAGAGCCGCGGAGAAAATAGGTGGAGGATATAATGAATAGTGAAAGAGGGTTGAATGGGCATGGCTATCATCCGCCACCTCACAGCTCGCCTCTGAAAATAGATTTTTTTATTTATTTGTTTTGTGTGCAAAGGTACTGGGCAACTTTCCCAATTCCACCAATTAGAAGCTTGAAAGCTCAGATAACATTGATAAATTCACAGCGCCATCCATAGTTTCACAGAAATGTAGATACTAAGGGAAGTGTGGTTTTAGATAAAACACAGTCATTGCTCGACCGAATATGTAGCTTAGTAACCAAAACTGAAAACAGTCCTGAAATAGCTTGAAATTACTGCAGAACATTAACAGCTGGCGTTACTTTTAGCCAGCTATAAGGAGCATGCTTAGAGTTTCACACACCAACAGTTATTGTGGTATATTTTCAGAATAACAACAGTGGTTATCTTTTCAAAATAATGAAAAAATATAAAACTCTTTAGACTCTGTCGCGGAAATTCTCGTCGCAAATAGACACAGTAGCATTCATTAGTATTATTAGTAACGGTGAAAGTATCGTGTCAGTACAATTTGTTTGTTCATTCGGAGCATCTCAACAACCTAAGAACTCAGTTTGATATGATGTCGCCAACAATCAAAACATACCCTACAGGCTTCATTTACCACTTACCCATTTACTTTACATAATCTATTCGTATTTCAGGTGTGATCCAAATCTGTGTGTCGAGATCCACCGGGAGCCCTCCCCCTTCTCCCCTCCCCCTCACTCCCATAAAATTCATGAAGGAAAAAAAAAACATGAAGTTAGCAGTACAGTTATTGCGTGCTGATAGTACTTCCGGGTTGTAACTGTGTCATTATGTGACCCTGTCATTCAGTGACCTGGTCATCAACATAAAATCAACATGATATCAGAGTTCAAATAATGGCCTCAAACAAAACAAGAAATTTTGGGGGATCAGTCGTGTCACTGCCCACCTTCGTTTTGATTTGATCACGTCGGACCCCCCCTACTCCTCAGTCCCTTGGACACTGGCACTGCCTTGACTGGCCTCGGCGTAAATCGTGTCTCGTGCATAATGGAGCGCTTCCTCCATAATAAATTTGACCTGTCTAAGGCTAACGAGTGGTTGCATCCGTGTCGCAACGTTATGTTGTGGCACTTAGTGGTGTCACTAGGACATAAATAACTTCCACTAGGACAGGTAGACCCTCAGCAGTCGTGTGAGCCGCCTTTTTAAGCGATTGGAGGAGTACGTTTAAAGTTTACATGAACCATGACAGTGTGTGGCCAAACGAATTTTTTTCTCGCACAAAAAGTAACATGTCTTGTCATCAACTGAGTTTGTTAAATAGCAGCACAGTATTTATTAGCTGAAGAAGAAAACCCGATGATGAAATCTCACAGAAGACCATCATCGTGGATGCTATGAAAAGAGACCGTAGATAAAGAGGGAAGCTTAGCGTGCAATAAATTTAGTTTTAAAGTTTTACATTCTACCACACATCTTTGACATAAAACGGTCTGCCGCTTTCAGCCTTAATTTGTTTCTCCTGGCCGTGCGATAAAACTACTCGTTAAGAGCTGTCTATAGTAGATCCATAACAATCGTGACATGCGAAAATTAGACATGGTTTATAATCAAACGAGCTTGACCTGTCCAGTGGGTTGAGTGCACTTCCTTGTAGATAACATTCCACCAAAGTTTGCTTTTCTTTTGTTTTGCTGTCTTGTCACATAAATGCGTTGTCAATGACCAATATCATGGGCGTCGCTTGCCCGCTACGTATGGCTCTTTCTGTTATTCTCTGCCCTGGTCAGCGTGACCCATCCAAGTGTAGGGGTCAGCCTGTCATATTCTCTCGCACGCAGCCACATGTATGCGCAATCACATACAAACAAGTCAAAGGTCCTGGGGGTTACTTTTTACTTCTTCGGTGTGGACATCGGGTGCAGGTTTTATTGCAGGTGTCGGGGTCAAACACGAAGATAGACACCATGATGGTCTGTACAGTAGCTTACGTTTGCAGTTACTTTCGAGCAATATAATGACAGATGGTCGAGAACTAACATACATAAAACAAAAAAACAAAAAACAAGGAGGTGAAGTTTGATAATCTGATGAGGACGGTGATCATGTTTTCACTCGTCTTTCTTCTTACCACAGTCACTGTAACCTGAATACTTTCACCTCAAGTACATCTGAAGTCTTCGTCCGTACTTCCGAATTCTGCGTGTAGAACATTCCAAGACAACAAGAAAAAAAATGCACTGGCATAAACGAGCTGCATTCATCCATGCCAGATGATATCAGTGCTTATCTGCTGGAGACCCCGAAATACGACTGTTTTCTCTGTGAGAGCCATAAACTCTTTCAAGCCCAATTTTCCATCGTGTGCTTATCGGTTGTCACACGTCAGGAAGGGAAAATCTATTTTTTTTTCTTTGTATTTCAAGGTAAAAAGCCACATTCAAGTGGAAGAAAAGCGGGAAATCACATATGGTATAGTAAATATAAAAGTTATGAGCAAGTTAAATGGACATTTGTTTTGATTCATTGTTGATGAATTAATGAAAAACGGATATAGTTTTTGCAGAAGGCTGGATGTGTATGCCTCAAGTTGTCAATATGAAAATTGCTGTTGTGCACGAAACAAAAATTGTAATGGAATGTGAAAGAAGTCACATGTCATTTCAACCTTCATGTGCATGGGCAAAAAAAAAAAAATCGGACCTGGTTAAGATTAGCCTAACGCATGCGCCATGCAACTTCACTGCTTGCTGCAACACTCCTGTAACTGCATATATCCTCTCCCCCCTCCCTCCCCTCCCCCTTCCCTGCAGTTCCTCAAAGACAAAAAAAGTACTTAATTCAAAGTCCAATACTTTCAAGCCTTAAAAAAAAAAGAATTACATTTTTAGCACGTTCATAGACAGATGTGGTCTATAATCGTTGCACGTTCATTGATCAAGATGCTATATTTCTGTCGCAGCGAAAATAATTCAAAACCACATGTCAAAAAACGGCGTTCTTGGGCCAGTGTTAGATGCATACCGGGTATACAGTTGTTATACATATTATGTTTTTTAAGTTTTAAGCTGTGACATAACTACAGCGCATAGGTTTGAAATTTGCATCCTTAGCAGACAATATTTTTGATAAAGTGTACCAGATTTCAGTGTCATAAAATATGAATTAAGATTGTCGAGCTTTGAAATTAAGTTTTTGTTTTGGTGGTTTTTTTATTTGGCCACCCCACATGTGAAATAGACAGTTACGAGAGGACTGCAGCATTAGCATTATTTTGCAATCAGATAAGATTTGTGATTAGCAACCTTTATGCCTTAAAGAGATGACCCTTTACGAAGGGGAAGAACTGCAATATTCTAAGTCACATTCTGTGACCTACATAACAATGTCAGGTGGTATAAACTATCGGTCACGCATTAGTAAGTCAGACGTTGAAAACCTTGCCATTTTCAGGTAGGGGAAATGTGTGGAAAGCAATTTGACTCAATTAAAGCCGTCAGATTCTTTGTGAATCCCAGCTTGTAATTAAGGTTTGGGGGCACTCCTCGTCGGTTTTGTCTGAAACCTAATACTGTTAGTCTTTAGACTGGCTGTAACTTCTACATCTATTAACATCAAGCACGCCCTCGGGATTAAATGTACCCTAGGACCACACGCAAAACAAATGATTGCACCAGGAAAAAAGCAGATACAGTTTCTTAACAACAACGCTGCACAAACTTCAACAATATAGATCTAACCGACAAAGTGCATGCGGACCTATCCTCTCAACTCTACACCAATACGACTGATCACACAATGTACATGCCTTTCTTTCTACCTTCCCCCTCCTCCCACCTCACATTCTCCCACCATTGTGGATCAGCCTCACTACTGCCCAACTTCTAACGAGTCCTGTCACCTGAAAAATAATGCAGTTCATGCATTAAGGCAGTATTCCTCTTCACATTCCAGATTTGACCTTTAATAGTAAGTGACGTTACTTTTGATGGTGTAGTAGATGTCTGAAAAGACTTAATTGTGGTCTGCTATCACGGATAAGGTGACAAGTAGTCTGTGCCTAAATGTTGAGATTATTAATGTCACGCTAGCTAAAGTTTTCGTGTGATTGTCTACCTAATACTAATGGTGTATCAATCCAATAATTTTCAACATCACTGACCTGCTACCGTCTTGATTTAATGTTGAAATGCACTGAGGTTAAAAAACAGTTCCTGCCCAAGCTGCTTTTTATTAAAGTCTAAAAATACAAGTATCTCTTCCCCTTTACCTGAGCGTGCATAGTTTAACATAACATTATGTATAGTTGCATCGCACAGCGCCAAGGCGGCTGCAAATGTCCACTCCCGTACAGTGTGCATCCTTACGGAGATGCAGTACATCGCTCCCTGTATCAAACCATCAACGTTGAATTCGTAACATAATGGTCATGTCAAGAGATTAGAGATTTGTTGTAAAGCAAAATGGTTCAAGGCTATGTTAGAAGGAGCAACTGAAATGTATGTAGGCTACAACATCAATTGCATCTGTATGATCTCTTGTGTACATAGTGCAAAATACTGTTACATGTTATAGGTTAAAGATTACAGTCACCCTAAGAGGATATCGGCCTCTAAATATACCACATATATATGATGCTAAGCATGGGACATTTGTGTTTGAACTTCCTGCGATTTTGTTTTATTTGGTGTTGACGTAGGATGGAGAGGGGAGGGGCTTAGACTGTACGTGAACACTATTTCCAGTAACTGTGCCCACTGCGTAGATCAGTAAGCAAGAAAATAAATAAATTAATTTTAAAAATTAATAATAAATAAAATAGACAGGCTGAGGACGGATTGATTGACGGACGGATGCATGGATGGATGGATGGATGGACAGACAGACAGACAGACAGACAGACAGACAGAGACAGACACACATAATCATACATACATACATACATACATACATACATACATACATACATACATACATACATACATACGTACATAGAAAAAGAAAGAAAGAAAGAAAGAAAGAAAGAAAGAAAGAAAGAAAGAAAGAAAGAAAAAGAAAGAAAGAAAGAATCAGAGGTTAGCAGTTTTTCCTAATAAAGCATTATTAGTTGCTGCTGCTGTTGTTACCTTCGCCGTCAAGCAAAATGTGAAGATATGTGGTCAGATTTATTAAAATTTCGAAATGTTTAGCAATACGAAAACTTCCTCATATTTGCTGTACGTACCTTGTATTGCAAGGACGGAAAACGATCATTATGCAACATGCACTTGTTGTCAGTGTCTTTATACAGTTCTTCTGTAATGACCCACTTTCCATTCTAAACAGTTTGTATAATATACCTCAGAATCTTATGAAAATATCTTGCCCACCTACTTTTCACGTCTGTCTGCCGTCACGTCAACATACTTTATCATTTGTTTATTTAGGAAAACATCATAGATTGATCATAATGTTACACGCCTGGGTGAACTGTGGTGTACGAGGGGGACGGGAATGCCCAAGTTTTATTTTCAGACAGCGACATTCTAAGTGCAATTTAAGCTTCGTAGATGAACTTCCTTACATCAGAGGAACGCATTCCATCAAAGTTTATGAGTATTTTGATCCACGACCACTACCTACTCCATAACTCCCACACTTTGCCAACTCACCGAGTATCTCATGGGGCGTAATGGGTGGGATCTTATCGCGAAAAATGCTGAGATTTGAACCACGCACTCAACCATGCGGCGATGCGTCAAATTCAATTAACTTGTACCATACACTGAAACAATTTGTCTCCGACAAGTGGAAAACTACAGAATTAACCAACACGACATATTTACAGAGCCTATGGTTGGCATGGATGTAATGTACTGGATTGTTTTTCGTATTGACACAATCTGAGATAATCTTCATTGTCATGTCTTGTCCTTGAGAATTTAAGATTGTTTATATGTTTATTCTTCCCACATCATAATAGAAGGAAAGTGCAAAGAAAGAAGGCAGGGACAAGAATCAGTGAAAGAAAAGATAAGAAGTTTGATTGCAGCAGGTTCAGACTTTCTTAGAAAAAACACCATGATGCTCCGCACATTTTGGCGTGACATCTTGAAAAACTTCCTTTGAATAGACGCTTGGCTTAAAATTAATTCGGTAATAAGTATGGCTGTCAAGCGGATTTATTAAATTTTTGTTGTTTTTTTTCCCCCTTTCGGCCCATTTTTTAACCCATCATTCGCTAGAATGTCGACGAGCAACAACGCCCTCTCTCGGAAAGAAACATGGCCTTTGGGCACACTCGTATAAGGACAAGCACAGATTTCGCAGGTCAGATATGTCGAGTGTTACGCGGAGTCACCCTCGGCCTCAAAACGTCCATCATGCAATCGTTACGAGATTCTGGCTAATGTTGTCACCTCAAGTACCACTACAGCTGCAAATGAGGTGGAAAATTGTCGCCATTACTGTCAGTGCGATGATGCAGATACATAAAGACCAGCAAGTCACGATAAACTCGAATAAGACCATACCACAAGAAAAGTCACCTGCACACTAACGAATTAATATTATTTTGTTGCCCTTTACGCAATCGCAGCATGACGATGTGAGACGCAATGCAGATTTATATTGCGTGAACTTGGTTTGCCTCAGCGTGTACTTTTAACGATAATTCTGGAGTTCTTTGCAGATATTCATCTACAAAAAGTTCCTCGTGGATTGATGGCATGCTGTTCTTTATGCAGTACTGCACGCATTACCTTTCAGCGGGGATGGAAAAACGTATTTTACTGTAACTGCAGGCTACATTGCAAAAAGGACCAACTCTTCCGTTCGGCTCTAGGACACCCAGTGCATTGGGAATAGACTAGAAGCAATTAAAATCAGTATGCCTACGAATATTTTATTTTACACGTGGGCTTGAATGCATTCAAAGAAACTAAGGTAATGTTAGAAGACAGACATAATAAATGTATTATGAGGTATGCCCAGAACAGACTTCGAAACAACAAAAAGCTTTGCTATACTGACACTGTTCACTGGCTACATTTGTTTACTAGTCTGGACTCAGGACCCTCACAATAATAATAGAAGAGTTAAGACACATTCCAGTACCTGCACAAGTAACTGATAATTACGCGTACGTTAGAATGGTATGCTGGTGTCACGCTATTTTCAAATGCGGGCTCTAATTAGCGTCACGAATCAGCCAGAACTCGACGCTGTCCGAACAAGACGGCACCCAGTCTTATGTATATTTCACCAGCCTGTAATGAAATGGAGCTATGACATAATTGCTTTCTTATCTTGTACATTTCGAAGAAAGCATGTATCTGCACTACACGGAGATAGGTCAAAGAAAGTGATATGAACATTGAAAATTTGAAGTACTAAGACATTAAGACATGTTTTCATGCCCAGCGTTGGTCGAATACATTGGTCTTTCTAATCATTTTTAAAATTTGGGAACTGTGTAGGGCTAGCAGTAAAATACATCATTTCTGTGTCCCTCTGTCTTCCTCTCTGATAGTAAAAGAGTTGGAGAATGTGCTTTGGGTCTTGTATGTTGATAATACAAGACACAAGCAGGTCTTACTCCCATCTAGTCTATTATGTTAATGAAAAGGTCCAGAAAATCCATTTCGCTGTGTGCTCAAAGTTGAGGTTGTGTATAGATATAGGTTGTATCAAAGTTAAAAGAACAAAAATGCATGTTTAGCAATGGCATGCTCGGTGTGTATCTGACATACTGGCTTGGCACGTTGTTTTGTTGTTGTTTTTTTATGTGTGTTTGTTTTTTTTCCTTTCTTTGCTTTGACGAATGTATGCCATCCAGGTCAGTGACATTTGCGACAATTATTGACAATATCTGTGTTTAAAATGCCTAACATGTCATTCCAGTGTCATCTTAACTTTCGACGTTATTGGACGTTGAATCAAGTAAACTTTTTTTGTAGGGACCTCTCGGATATTAATTGTTACAGCAAGTGCTGTCTTTTGTAATTGGATGTCAACACCGTAGTTGATGAAGAGGCAGAACAGGGCGTTCACCACTCTCGTATAAAGACAGACAGGTTGACAAGAGGTTCATGTACGAAATTAGCTATGGTAAGCTGTGCTCTGAGTTTAATTTTACGCCTTCCCGGTGCATACGGTCCGAGGATGTAGAGCTTTTAATTATAGAATCCACTAGCGTTGATTTGGCCTAACCTGTTTGTCAAAATGAAAACAAAGCAAATCTTGTTCCAACATAATCTGCCTCGTTAAGTCAAAGGCCGCAGTTTGAAATCATCCTCTCTATTCTTGCAATATGATTATTCAGAGAACACCACCTCTCTTTAACCTTATCTTATCATTTTTTTTAATATAGTAAGTGTTATAGCTTAGCATAAGGCTTTCTATTTACGGTAAAGCACTGTTGATGAAGAGATATATCCCTTTCAGAGAAGAAGAGGAAGAGATCGTAAGCAAGGTTTTAGTGGAGGAAAGTGAATTGTTCAGATAAATTTTTTAAACAGTCAACATTGGCTAAATGATTCTCGTGGCAGGTTTTAAAGAAAAGTATAAATCTCATTCACAAATATTCGTGTTTAAAAAATGGTCTGATTTATGAATCTGTGATACACATTTACAGACATTGGCGCTAAAGAACAGTAATAATCACTCCTTGTAGTCAACCCATGGTCTTAAAATGCTCAGCACTGCGCTGCCCACTCCACCCATCTACTGCAAATATTGACCATGTCGCTTACGTTCAAATCCCCTGGTCTGCCCGTCTAACCAGATAGGTTTTCATCATCTCGACATAGGATGCAATGTTCTTTCAGAAGTGACCGGTGAGAAAGGACCGTCCCTGTTTTCTTAACAAATATTGCGTTGTCTTTCCAAGCGGTGGGCGGTGGGATCGTTCTGTTTGGTCAAGGGGTATGAAGTTGCAAAGTCTACCGGGAGTGTGTACAGGTTCGCTTGCCGTATGTAGGAAGCAGCTTCTGTTACTTTGTGTCCAACACGCTTGAAGAGTAGCCGCTAAGGGCGTTCTATCTGCAAACAGAGAGTGCTGTTTTGGTCTCTTGGTTACTGCAGTTTCACTTATAGTAGTAGCAGAGT
Source organism: Ellobium chinense (assembly GCA_033807755.1). Lineage (NCBI taxonomy): Eukaryota > Metazoa > Mollusca > Gastropoda > Ellobiida > Ellobiidae > Ellobium > Ellobium chinense. The sequence continues at coordinate 506,761 of JAWQUT010000183.1, read as the reverse complement.
ACCACTGCTTTTATGCAACAGGTTCATTACTTGATCGTCGTTTATCCGTCGCAACCACAAAATTTCTTACCATAAAAAGTCTTCATTGAGCTGTATGTGGTGGCATTCACTATTTAAACTGAATTGCCTTTAAGAAGTGCCAATTGTAAAGGATTAATGGGCAGTTCACAGCATAAGGAGTGGTTGTGATGAACTATATATACCATGTCCAATTAACTAAGTACCATCACACTATTATCAACAACAGCAACAACCCTACTATCGGCTACAAAGCAGCAAACTACATCCCATCGCCTTCCTCGAACGGCCGCTAGTGTTAACTTGTTTTTCCTCACGAACCACAATAGAACATACCTCTGGGACAACACGCATACGTGTGTTTTCACATGTTCGGGTATGTGTTTGTTTATGTTCATCCCACATGGTTACGCCCCCTTGTGATCCTGTGCTATTACCCATAAGCTGCCCTAATCCTTGAGGGGGTCAATCACCTATCTGTCCATTGTGGAGCTCATCAAACGTTGACGTTATCTGTCAGCCAGCATCTCACTCCATGGCGTTCCCAGCCGTATGACCGCAAAGGATTTTAAACATAATTTGGGTTACAGAAAATTTGGCTTCTACTAAATCTATGCTATTTGCGTTTAAAGAATGGAAAAGATATGCGATCGTAAGGGAACTGCGTCATACTGTATGACAAAGGGTAATTTTATTTTGGTTGGCCTGCTGTACGTTTGTCATGTTGTCTAGATTGCATGACCATGCCCCCGAACGTGGCGAAGTTTGACCAGATATGGGAGATAGCGCACATGCATCAAGCAGAAAGGGTATATTGAAAAAACTTCTAGGTCTATCATTAGTTCAGGACAAAACAAAACAAAAATCCCTGTTCGTGCAGTCATAATATCAGACATTTTCTGTAGATTATTGGTTTAGCAGAACGTTTAACCAAGTTAAACTTTCCTCCGATTGCCTGATTTTAAGAAATGTGACACTGAAGTAAAGGCTATCTTTTGAGGCAGATTTGCAGATTTGGAGCACGTTGTGTGGATTCAATGTACTATGAACTATCAGTCTTATATTTGCCATTCTATGAAAAAAAGGTTCATCCAGTTTGTGATGTTTACAGAGATGCCTGCGTCTTCAGCCCAGAACATTTGAGAATGGAAAAACTGATAAAGATACTGTTTGATAAACACACCTGAACGTCAGGAGTAAGGTTGCTCCAGGCACAGAAGTGGTTCTTATGAACGGATCTGCATGTCTACGAATTATTAATGACTGTCAGAAATGTGCTTGTACATCTCTGAAAATCCATATTCTGTTAGACCTTTGTTATCTATTACCTTAAACATCATTTTACGCTTCCAGCACTCATAATATTTATTTTTGGCAAATTATTACTACCTGAGTGTATTCTTACATTCTCCCAGTACGCATACTACTTTCATTACAATAGGTTCCCATTACGTGTAATTCTTCGTGCCTTTATACTGATTCAGCTTCGACATAATTATACAATGGAAATGTCGTGTCTTTGAGGCACCAAGTAGTGTTCCTCAAGAATGTTATTTTTAACACCTTGCGTACACTAAGCACTGCCTGAACTAAAACTTTACTAAAAGTCTTTACTGTAGCGGTATAGGTGCATTAGTTATTTCCAGTGTTGGATTAAAGAAACGGTAAATATTTAGGTTAATACGGCATGATTTCCGTCCTGAAGGTCACTGAACCTACAAGCTGAACTGCGGAGCGTGAGGTATTAAGATTTCCCTCTGGACAATTGCCTCTGGACTAGTTAGTGCCTGTCAACTCTTTATGCAGGTAAACGAGGCAAAGTTTATGTCTATGATACTGTACACGTTATGTGTTTTTGGAAATGACCTTTGGCTACAATAGAGCTACAGACTTGTCAGAACTTATCCCGGCTGGTAGTGAAGACTTTAGTTGGTCTTACTATCGCATAATGAATGATGGTTGAACAGTGGACTTCCAAAGCAAAATCGATATCATTCTTATTACTTTTCCAGAGGTAAATCAGCTTTAAGGTTTTTAACGCAGATTCCAGACTTTGAGATTTCAGACTGAGCAATGGCGACTCTTGGCTATATGGCCAATTACTGAAAAAGGCTGATGGATTGTCGTTATTAGCAACCCGTATTAATTCATAGCACAGCCTAATAACATACGCTGACTGAAGAGGGACACATGTATGCACGCAAATAGGCTGGTCTGGAGAGACTTCACCTCATGAACGCATTCAGATAGCTCACACGTCTCTTGTTACCTACACATTTTGATATAGATGCATGTAGGTCTAATATCTCGTAAGAGCCACACCAATAAAGCCAATTATATAGAGTTTTGTTTCTGTAACGCTGTCAGCGAATGGAATGTGCAGCTGTTGCGAGCTAGAATATCATTATAAAAGTTGTGCTCCAAACAAAGCCCAATATCTTTGTACATGTCACCATTTTCTGTTTTGGGCTTGTCTAAGGTGCCTGTGTATTTCTTGTCAAGTCATTTGAGGCACTTTAATTGCATACTTTCATGGTGAAGGCAGAACTGGATTACTCAAGAGGATTTAATTGTTTCAAGGATATTTCTCTTTCCCATGAACAGATCGATACACCAGTGCATCGCCACTTAGTATTAGGCCAGTCATCATGCAGACGAAATGAAGTAAAGAGATCGGTAGTACAAAATATAATAATCAAATAAAGACTGCATGGTAATATAAATTGCATTACATATCTCATACTGCCATAGTGATATTAAACGGAATCTATGAAACTTAATGCGGCGACTAACTGCATGCTTTTGCATACTCTAAATATACACCAGACAGAAGGAGAAACTTATCATATTGCTGAAAGGTTCATCCACTTCATACGCATTATTCAGTGTATTTTTAATGAGATTGTGATTTCAAACAGCTTCCCAGACGTACTGTAGGGCTTAGACATTGAGAATTTTCTTTCGTCGTACACTCATGATTTACAATTTACAGTAATCCATAATGTATACAAAACCAGCTGCACGGTTTATAGGGAATACTGCCAAATGGTGCAAGATCATAGGAACATCTGGTTACATGGGGGACCACGCCTTGATTCTATCGCACAGTGTGACTGACGATTGTCAATAACGTGAAATACTTAGTATTAGCTCTACTGATTTAAGTGTGCTACGCAATCATTACACTGTAGATGAGCCTGATCATATCCACGATCATTGACATTTTTAGTACGTGGCTTTGCGATGTAGGTGCTTTTTGTTTACTTCGTTCCACCTAATTTGTGTGTGATAATGTTCAGTAATCTAAGTTTTGGAAGAAGTGAATGGCCATTTGCGATTGGAGACTTGCCGATAGGAAATTTTCAAATCATGGAAATGGATCTCACACAAACTAGGGAAGTGAAGACTGATGACGTAAGTTCGTGAAAATGAAGTTCGCTTCCTGGTGTAGGTACCAGAACGTTTGTTATGAGCAGATAGCCGTACATAGCCTCACATAACACTACTTCAATTCATGCGCAAGCAGTTTATTGGCCACATATTCCATGATAATAGAGGGCTTTTAGTTTCAAATTCGAATCGTTTACGGACCGTTATGACAGAGGTAAGCAAGCGCATAGCGTGGCAATTCGTGGTGTTACAATAACAGTGCAGGTTTCAAACTAGAATAATATAATGGGGTTCACATCTAGTTGGTAATTTGCAGTGTAATGGCAACACCAGGAAATACCATAAGAGCATGCCTACATCTGCCCTAATAGTATATCAGGGTTATGCGGAGTTGTGTTGTTATACCTAGTTCTTCTAGTTGCGAATTTTAATGCTCGACTTCTTATTGGCGTTTCATTATGAAGGAGCTTTTGATCGTATAACTGAATTTTTTTTTGTCAGTGTAATGGTGCGAGGTTATATTAAACGACACCGTAATATTACACTTAGCTGTAAGTATTTCCGGACCCTCTTTGTGTACATCTCTCCTTCCTGTTATCCTAACAAAACGCATTTTGTTAAGTCTTCGGAAGGCGAGGAAAGGTGTCACCCCTTTTGTAATGTTTCGTCTCTGAATGAAAGCACTCTTACAGGGTTCTCATTTCCGTCGTCACGAGAAGCCTTTAGTTAGTTAATTGACCGTTTTAGTGAGATGACTAGTTCAGCGCCAGGCTTTGTAGATTTACTAAAGTCCCATACGAGTCATTGTGGGTATGACGCCGTCTAATGTTGACAAAATCACCTCGATCAATGATGCGTAAGTGGAGCGAAAAAAAGTCATCGGCATAGGTAGATCTAAGTTTCGCAATTTTAGGGTTTTAATTTAGTATTTCAGTTATGAGTGTGGTATTGTTAAGTTGCAAGTAATTGCACGTAGTAGATGTTGATCAGAATGAATTTCATGGGGTGGTTCAAAATCATACAACATGGAATGGAGACGGAATTGACCGAAAATGCTTTGTAACTTCGTAGATCTATTGCTTTTGTTCCGATTAAGCATGATTAGAAGAATGTCAGCACATGAATGCGTTCAGTTTATTGTTACGTAGTTTAAAGGGACTAACACTACAGAAGGCATCTATCCCTAAAGTCTGTCTTGGAATTGCCATACATCTTAGTCTTTTTGTATCTCTGAAATGAATATTCCCTCTAGTCAGCGCTAGGAAGTACAGAACACTTTAAGATAGTTTGAAAGCTGTATCCACAATCTTACTGGCTTACTTCACACTACTGACCTCCACTCGCAACTCTCATCATAGGGCTTGTAGATATCTAGAAGTGGCAGTGACTTGACAGATGTTTATGTGATTTCGCAAGCAAGGTGTCAAGATTCTTATGAAGGATTAAGACACTGTGCTAACACTACGATGTAGGGACATACTACAATATAATGCATGACCTTCGCTGATGAAACAAAAACAGGCTTGGGCTGAGATAGACGTTACAGGTGAGAAATATGAATGATAAATTTTAAAAGCTGTTGGCCTTTTAAGTTGGTCATGAACTGTTGTTGTTGTTGTTGTTGTTGTTGTTGTTGTTGTTGTTGTTGTTGTTGTTGTTGTTGTTGTTGTTGCTGCTGCTGCTGTTGTTGTTGTTGTTGTTGTTGTTGTTGCTGTTGCTGTTGTTGTTTTCAAGGATCGTTATGTTATTGTTCTTGTTGCTATTGTTGTTGTCATTATTGTTACTGTGAATGATGATGGTGCATAGCATTAAGATCTCAAGAAACCTAAACTCCCAATTTTAGCACATGTACGGACAAATGGACAGAGGTTGAAGATGCATGTGTTTACTTCAACGTGTATAGTTAATATATATTATTATTTTGATTTCGAATTCTTTGTTTTGACAAAATATGGAGTGTAAACATTCCACATCAAGATTAAATGGAGAAAAAGGTGAAGGAGTCGAGAAGTTGTTGTAGAAGTATTTGGAACAGAAACGGATTAAGGTGACCCTACTAGGAGTATATTAAAATTTAAATCATGAAACAACTCCCTATGAAGCCAGCATCTTCTTTCTTTCACTTATTGACTCACAGCCAACATGTTTCTCTTAACCTAGTTTTCTACTCCTGAACCAGGTCATGAGAACATGTCAACACGTCGACTCTATAAATGAATCTCTCTCGTAAAAGTTCAACGGAGGGTGGGGACTGTTGTGAGGTGCAATGGTATATTATGTCCCCGTGTGAAAACGGATAACGGGGATATATTGTAGGGCGAGGTGTAAAATTTCAACACTTCTGTCTATAGACTTTTCGGAGACGGTGGTATCAGACACAAAAGGTAGACAGACCCGAACAAGAATAAGACAGTAGCGACATGAAACGGATTTTCTTTATTGAAAAAAAAAAAGAAAAAAGGAATGTTATGAATGCAGATTATCCGAGGGCATGAGAGCTTGAAATATGGACATTGAATGATAGAAAAAAGCCGACTCTCGCCCCCACCCCAGGCCAGTTTTCTTTAGACATAACTCTAATGCTCGAATATAGGTTGCACATGGTGACAGTAAGCAGTATGAAGCTTTGCCTGTGTAGACCATGTCATGTCAATTTAATGTCATACTTCGTTTGTTGTTGTTGTTGTTGTTGTTGTTGTTGTTGTTGTTGTTGTTGTTGTTGTTGTTGCTTTTCTGTTGTTGCTTTTGTTTTCATCTTTTAGAAAAAAAAAGAATTCAGAATGATACAGACATATGCATTATTTTCCTGTCTATATTTGGAAGCCTATATGATTGATCTCATTGTTATATTAAGATAATTATTCTCTACAGCTTGAGTGATGAAATAACAGTATTTCTCTCGTAGGAATATCTTGTTGCATTAAATGTTGTATGAATGATAAAAGCTCAGGTAGTCTGAATTGTAGATAGCTCTCTAAAGAAAATCAATCTGTTGCTGTTACGTTGTGTGAATTTTGTCCAACTTCTGCGGTAAACCGGTATAAACTGAATCCTGCACTTATGAGTTAACAATATGCGGAATGTATATGAATTAGATTAAAGTTTATAGGTAAAACACAGTGATGTGATCAACAGATGCATTTGATAATCCTGCTCTTTGCAACAATCTTAAATGAAAAAGTATTCTGGCGAAGTGTATGTTAACATTGACCGAACTGAGAAAGATATAGTCATAAGCCCAGATAACGGGTGGGCAGTGGGGATAGAGGATATCTTCTGTAAAATGTGTTTGCCTCCCAAATGCTCCATATCCCTTCTTAGCTCAGACCAGTCTCCTCCAATGGCTATATTACTATAATCTGTGAGAATACTGCTTGGCAATCACTGTCTCTCGTCACATGCCCCTTCCTTAAGTACCTCTCGTGCTACGCCACTGATTACGCTTTTATGACTAAGATGTAAAGTTTTTATCATCGGAATGACGCCCTGTCTAGATTTGCATCGCAGAGTTGTCATAAATATATAAGTCCAAGAGACCTAGTTTATGTTATCACACTAAAATATTATCCTTCATCCTGTATCTTAAATCTCATCTTAAGTCAAGCTAATGTTTTTATCTTGAAAAGTTTGCACCACACCCACAGTCAAGCAATGTTATCTGGTGCAGAATCGTAACCAAAAAATTTTAGGGCAATATATTGCCATAGATTTATACCGTTCTGAGTGTCATCTGGTCACCATGTAACCCCTTGAAATCCGTTATAAAAATGTCCACGCCCTTGGTGCGATAATTTTTCAGAATAGCTTATACCTCATGCCGTGACATGGGAAGTTTATACTGACTTGAGGAGATCCAGAAAAGTAGAAGAATGTGACCTTCAGAAGAGTCCTGTCCATATATCACATTACCGATAACAACTCAGATTTTAAGACGCCATGTTGTCAGAATGAGTCATTTCTGGTTCTCTCGTCAGATTTATTTATGTTTGAAGAGTTTTTTCTGGGTAAGCAGACATTCTAATAAAGGGTAGATCTATCTGTTTGGATTCTCATCTGCTGAAGATTTATCCTATTCCTAATGTTGTTTTCTGACCCAGAGTTGTTCCAAAATACCATTCAAACCAAAGAACCTTACCGAGGTTATGGGCCTGAAAATGTCCCATAATTATGTCATTACAATGTTTTGTGTTGGAAGTTTTCTTTACCTTAGTTTTATGTATTATTAGAATCTAATTATATGAGATCTGTTTGGAGATGAGGGGAAGATTTTTTTTCAGGATGACAAGCAGCATGAATATATACAACGCGCAAAAGCTGAAGATTATTGCTATGCGCAAATATATTAGAAAGCATGCTCTTTTGACTCACTTCTATTTCTAATCTAACATGTGAGAATCTGGAAATGATCAGATTTTAAAATGTACAGTAATATTTCCTCCTTCTTTATAGCATGTCTACGAATAAAATTGGGTTTTGGTTTTGAGGTGGAAGCATGCAACAGAAACTTCTCTCAGTGTGTGTATTGAGAAAATGATACTGAATTGAATTGTGAAAACTGATCACTGTGTACTGTTAGTGAGATGATGATAGTTGGCTATTTTGCTTTCATCTCCCGAAACACGTCATCCTACGTAATGCAGAGTTGAAACTGATCTGTAAAACTGGAATGGGGAGATTAATTTCAGAACCCCTCGCCATTTTATTCTGACACCTGATATGTTCCGTCCTGCCTTATTTAAATCACTTCCGCCATCCGAGCTTGTGACTTGCTGCTCAGAGAAATGAATCCATAATCACAGGCCATGAAGATGACGCATATCATATCAGTCAACTTCCTTTTAACTTGGCAGAAAAATGTCAAGAGGTCATGGCTCACAGCTTTTCCTTTTTTCCTTTTACCCCATCTGATAACCTTTATAGTTATGTCATCGCTATGTTACAGAGAACAACTGGAAGTCATCTCCCAGCGGTATTGTCAAAGCTCATGACCCGACAGCGAGAGTGATTTTTTGCAACATATCTACTCCACACGCCAAGGTAGTTTGAGGGGGTGGGNGGGGGGGGGGGGGAGAATCCTACAGTTTTACTGTTACATGGAAGGAAAAAGCAGACATTTTATCCCCGTAGCCCTACATTTATTTTTTCTTCCCAATTTTCCCAGCAATTTACGAAAAGCCTATTTTCCTCTACGTAGGGAAGAAAATGGCTCTTCGTAATACCATTTTACACTACGCTAAAGGAAAAATAGCTACGAGTGGAATCCCTGACATCTAGATATACAAGTATGCCGATGAGGGTTGCATGCATTTTGCAAGACAAAATCGAATCGATGATATATCGTCATCTCGAAACCCTTAGTTAATGGTTATCTTGTGTACCAAATAGAAATGAAATGACGAGAACTTACGTTCGCAAGAAATTTGGTGATTTTGTGCACATAATTTGACTACATGAAGTTTCGGAGAATCGGAAATTAGACAATGAAGCTATGTTTCACTTTGATGATAATTTTAAATGAAACTGGCGCACGCAATCGTCTAGATTAGTTTCTGTAATGAGACGACGTGAAAGACGATATGTTTTTGTGCAGATCAACAGAAACGGGAGGTAATTTCGGTGCTTTCATGATACAAAAGTACCGGGTACACGGTCAAATATTCTTAGCTCTACAGTTTTGTTTGCTTAAATTCTTATATGAAGTCGGGACACCTCGTCGTATTATCGGCGTGTAAACGGTGTATTTTCATTATCATGTCGATTCTGTGTGGAGTCAATGGGCGTTTACCATTAGCCTTGTCACAACATAAGAGCCGTGTTTTGGTCTGGGAGAAACCCACTCTGAAATTAGGCGTCATCCGTAGACGTGTATGGCTTGGTAGATATTCATCTGTCCTTACAAGAGTTCCAGTTGATTTTATGGTTTTCCAGTATGAAGTCACCATCTTATAGTATATCGAATAAAAGGTAAAAATAATAAGAAATATCTTCTCATGTATATCATTTCTTTCTAGCTCTTTTCCTGGAAAGACAAAAAATCCACTTCTGTTCTTGGATAGTATTTTGCTTTGAGATGAGGCCCTCATGTTGTTCATTTCTCGTAGCTTTCTCTGTTCGTTTTTGTGGGTTTTTTTATAATTTTTATTCACCAAAGAGAACAAAGGAAGTGAAAAGGCGAAATGTCTCGTGGTTAGATTTTTCCTAGTGTGCCAGATTTAGACATGTAAATGTATCATATTTATACCTTCCTTGTATGCTTCACTGCATGGGAATCGAAACTGTGACCCGCCCAGTTTAAAGTGCATGTCATTTCAGCTTGGGTGTTATTCAACGGGAATTGAAATTGTAACAGGTATGGCCTTTCTCATACTGCCTATTCATCCACTTTTCTCATATCATTACACACCTCTGTGAATCATACAGTCAAATGGNGGGGGGGGGGGGGGGAGGAGGCAGGACGAATCTCGACGGCCAGAACTAAAAGAAAAGGACTTACAGCATAATCCAATCCTTTCTAGAATGAGGAGGCACTATTTATCATTCCAAGAAAGTTTCCTAGTACCTGCTAATTTGCTTCCATGGCTTCCGATGTACAACCTTCAAAGAGAAGGTCATAACACTTATCTCCGAACAAGAGGATGCTATGGTAGTCATCAGTTTTATCTCTCTCCGAGAAGGAATCAGATCTGTAAATCCACCTTTACTGTGCTGTCAATCTCTCATTTCCCAAGAGGTTTTGAAGTGGTACAGTGTCTTCATTTAGCTGTCCATGGCCTACTTTGTAAACGATTCTGTACCAGCATGGTCTATCACACTATGATGTCTAACTCTTTAAAACGACCATGCACTATCTTTCTCCAGCAGTTCATCTCCTGGGTTAATTGATGGGTCAGTATCTCCTGACCACGTAACACTCTGGATACTGCGAGACCCCCATCACACAGCGGGCGTCCCTTAGATTCCATCATCTCCAGACTAGATAGACAGTCGACTTCTCTAGTTTTGACGATCTGAAATTGGACCAGTGTTCGGGTAGGCTGTGTCCTTCCTGGCCTCTCGTCCATTAATGGTTAAGGGTTTGCTCAGAGCAAAGTTAAGATAATTCACGAAATGTATTTTAATAGCACGGTACTAAGACCGCCGGATAACTGATTATGAACGTTGTTCTTCTTCCACTTCGAATGTCTTTTGTGCTCAAGTGGTTTCTTGAAGATATGTCATATCCTAGATTTCTCTGGCTTTTGTTTTTCCACACCTCTGGCGTAAGATCATGCTCAAAATAATTTCAGCAAAATAGACACACATTTTGTGACAGTTCATTAATTCAGATGTTTTGAAGTGGATTAGAATGATTTACTTATGCAATTTTTGTTCCTGCAGTCCCATTTTATCTTGTTCAATAAAATGAAATTTCACGTTTTCGGATGACCGTGCACCAACCATGATCTCTAATTCCTCTGGGCTAAAGTCAAACAGACCTCCTGTGTGGGACTTCCAACATCTACTTGGACTGGCTCCTGCTCGCCTATAGTCTAAGTACAATTTTCATTACCTTTTATGATAATGGAACGATGGACATGGCGATAACGAAAGTTTACAAAGTTGAAGGGAACTTGCAACCAGATGGAAGATATACTGATTTCATTCTGATAACTTTATCTCTAGGAATGGCACAGGGGGTGAAATGAAAATGAACCGTACCTTATTGCTTCTCTTTGTATTCTTGTTTCAGGTATGTCACTTGCTCCTTACTTTAAGTTATGTCTCATATAATATNTCCGAATTCAGGCAAGATCTAGATTCGTTTGAAATTGCATAGTACTTTGGCTGGGAAGTCTGAAAAATCTCAAAGTGACAGCTCCTAAATATCTCACCCAAGCATTGTGGCAGCATCCTGGTTTACAACAGTAACGAACAAAGCTTTTATGGAAGACTTACTTCGCTGAAGAGGATTACTATCACCTGGATACCCATGTTTCGATGTTTAATACCAGTCTCCACTGTTTCATTACGTACATGTTACAGATAAGTACATACCCATGGACACTTGTTAAGTTAATCGCCCATGGTGCTAAGCCAAGCAGAATCATATAAAAGTACACCCTTAACAAAATGAAATGGTCGAGGACTATACATTGTAGTTATACGTAAAGGATGCTTCCTACAGGCCGGGAAATGGTAGGGGTACATTAGTTGCAAAGCTGGATAAAAGGTAAAGTAATGCCTGGTTTTGAACTTTCGAATGGGATGACTGTTCTGGAATAGGCTGAGTGTTTGACAAAATGAAAATCTATGAGATGTGAAGACGAGTGACCGGTGGATGCTATATTTTAGATAGTGTCGGGGAGAGGGGAGTTCTGTGTCCCAGACATTTCACGCCGACTGTTTATGAGCTTTTTGTGACAAAACCAGGTATCCAATACATAAATCTTGGAAAGCGACAATTGGAACAAAGGGGGTTGAAACGAATCACTTTTATCAGCTAGAGAATGTGAGAACCTGTCTGCCACCTCTGTCCAGTCTGTCTGCTTTCTTCAGCTCGATCACCTATCTTCATCTGGATCACTCAAGCGCTCGTGTTAAGACGCCAGTGATTGGATCTGGTTGGTCAGCACGGCGCGGCCTGTCGAGCTCGTTGTCGTTAGGTCAAGCATCAAACCATGCTGTTGTGTCTCGCATCCAGACAACTTACGTCACGAGTTTCTCCCGTTGCGAGGAGGTTAGGCAAACGATGCGTTCCAAACTGGCACTCTCAATGTATGGATGCTTTGAAGAACCCAGGTCATGTTAAGAGGCTTACGAAATAATCACCCTGGGCCGCCCAGCCAAAGTAGATGGTAAGGGCGATTTAAAACTAATCTTGCTGGAAAGTTACGCCCCCCGAAGACGATTTAAATGGCAGCACCAAGTGGTCGCTGACAAGCTGGTATGTAACGTTCCGTGGAACATGGTCTGAGAATTCTGAGATTACAGCCCCGTTGTGGCAGGTCGGGGTCTTCTCAAATGTACTTTTGTTGGCTTCAAACGGGGTGAGTTGGACTATCTGATTTATAAGAGCTCAAACGTGAAAAGTCTATAGTAGGACTGCCCATGGTCAAGAAAAGATATGGGCTTGTCGATAGAACACTAAAGGGATAGCGACGGGTAGGGGTTGCATTGGAAGGCCATAAATACCTGGTGGTTAGACATAGTGCAAAAGAAGCGAAGGGTCCAGGCTAATGTTATTGCGGCGTCAAGGGGCGGCAATCGGTTTGAACCTCTCGTAGTTTGTTTTGATGCTGGCATGAGAGCGATTAATGGGCAGTTGAGCGTGAATCCAGTGGACATTTCTATTGGAAATGAGAACTATGGACATTAGTTCAACTTGTCTGCCTTTCCTGAATGAGCATGATAGGACGACAGGAGGGCGACGCGGGACGCCCCAAATGTACGCTGATGCTATAAATGTATACTGTCTGGTGCTTTACCCTTTAACGATGTGATGATGGGAAGAGATCGTGTGGTACGGATGGTCGAATAAATGATAGCAATTTATACGGGCACGAGCAAATTTCATTTAAAGCCGGGTCTGACTCGGAGCTGTGCCGAAACTTGCTGTTTTGGAAATTAGTTCCTGGGCTTGGGAGAACTGACCTCAGCTCTCACTCAGAAGTTATTGTATTCCCTACTCTTTTATTAGTAAGAGGGCCTTTATTCGCACAAGACCGTTAGTGTGCAACATAGTGTCCCTCAGAGGAATAAAAAGGCCAGAAACAAAGAGAGAGAAAATTATTAGAGAAAGGCAAAGGTCAAACGAGGGCTTCAGATCTGAGACATTGGAGCTGAACATTATTAGCTGCTGGTTATGGCAGCTGCTCATCTGTTTTATGAAATCCACCTGACAGGACTGAGAGATTGATTTTCGTGACCAACGACATAAAAACTGTGGGTTGTCAGAGTGATAGCCAATGAAAATGGGCTTGTAAAGAATATCACAAAGGGCTTTCTTTTCTGTTATAACTGTATTGTTTTAATAAGATTCTCAAGTCAAACTTTAAGAGCTGTTATACTTCGACCCCTCGAGTGCTAGTGAATATATTAACTCTTCAGAATTGAAACTTCACTCATCAGTAACGATAGTTATTTCCAATGTTTTATCCGTTTTCTCGCGGTCTCCCCCTGTTACCTGACAGAGAATGTCAGCAGTGTGAACTTGGACACAAAAACAGCCATATTTTGCTATTGCCTCTAACCCACCGGCTCCAATACGACTCGGAGCGTTGCCGACTCCGGCCTTTAAGTTTTTGAGGTTGGTCGAGTTCAGATGAATTCGCTGGCAGTTAGTTTCATCGTAAAGACAGCAGTAATGTCAGTCTTATTCCCAGTGGGCCACAGACTCGTTATACTGGCCACACTGCTGATATCTTTCTCTGTCCCCTTACGGTAGGTAGTGTCATAATCATTGGTTTAGCCGTTGAAAGAACAGATCCTGATAAAACGGGCTGATTTTACAGAATGTAAATAGAGTTACTTGAAACACGACACTCTGCCTGTAGGCCTTGCATCACCTGGAAGTGATTCCTTGCAAGATGATTGCTTTGTAAATCTGAACTCACATAGGTAAATGTCAAAATAAATGGCAAGAAGTCTGTGACAGTAAATTGTACTAATCATATCTACAAAGCGTGTTGTGTATTTCTACGCTTGCCACGTTACGATGTATGTGAAATGGAGTGAAAAGCACACGTCCTTTCATAAAAAAAAAAACCACAACACGGTACGCAGCTGAACGATCTTAGATTTGATACCTCGAGAGTTAGGCTTAGTTAGGCCCTTATTTGCATGGTTGTTTGCTGCTTTGTCAATCTTATGCTAATCAGATCAAGTTGGCTTTAATAAGAAAAACAGATGAAAGATGAATCAACCTCTGTTTACCCTCAAGGGAGTATGTTTTGCAATGCTGTACAATGCTATGCATTTCATGCATGATAATACCTACACATTTAACAGTGCACATAATACTACTAATACTACATTATCACAAACCAAATCCATAACACAGTCATTGTTATAGTTTCCACAGAGCAACGTCATTGTGCCCCTGGCTCGAAAGCGAGGTACTCATTCACATATAAGCTGAGTTGGGAAACAGGAGTGAAATGTCTTTCCCAAGGATACAACATGAATCGCCTGGCCTTAGAATCGAACCCATAAACCCAAGACCTTCCCGTCATCAGTTCATGAGAACAATTCACAAGTTGCACGGCAACGCAGCCTCCATTTTAAGGGTTCTTCTGAAAAATCATGAAGGAGGTTGGGGATGTGTTAGTAGATCGAAATCACTCTCCGAACTTCTTCAAAATGTTCCTCCGCAAGGGTGACGCGATATATTCTGTACACTGCAAACAAATATAGGATAACAGATCAGATTAAGATTAAAATGTTAGAACTACACATTTCAAGGGTAAGAACTTTACGAGCATTAATTTTTCCATTCATTATTGTAAGTGACCATAAGGTTTCAAACCAAGATAAGAATATATGACATCGTAAGCTTCCTTTGAAAAGCAACGTTCTCTGTTTGCCCCATCATTTTCCTCCGTCGGTTCATGTTCTCAAGTTGGATGCGCCATTGTTTGCCACCAATGAAGACATTATTTGCATTGAGCATTCAGTGTTTGAGCTTTTTAACCCCTGCAAGTTTAACGGCTTTATTGTCCTGACTTGTCCATCGAGACAACTTCACTCTCCATGTCTTAATGTTTGTTATGCGAACTAGTCACGCCGGTATCTTTACATAACTTCTTGATTCCCAGTAATGTAATGTTTGTTACGGAAACAGTTCAAGTCCTGATCCAAAATGGCATCGTTCGGTTCCTCCTATGGAAGAGTGGCCCATCTTTTCAGAATGAACATAAATTTTAGATTTTATACAGTAGCTTTTTGGCAGTAGCTCCACGTTAATACCAAAGGACCAATGCTGTGGAAGAGCTTATTTGTTTGCTTGTTTTTGTTTTTTTTTCACGACATCTACTTTTATTTAATTTGTCAAATTGAGCTTAAAGCGCAAAACTTGCATGTGCTTACCTCGGAAATGTTCCTTTCAATATAAACATTGCGCAGCTGATCCGAATGTATGCATCCATGGCACATGGAAAGTACGACAGCTTTTCGATTGTTTGGCTTGATCAGCTCGTCTTTGATGTAGGCTTGGCTTTTTAGTGCGCGACAGTTCACAACAACAACAAGAAAAGCCACACATTTTTATCGACAGTCCTGTAGATTAATTTCTCACTCGGATTACTCCAGATTTTTTAGCTGATACATATTTGAGAAAACCACCTTGCGAATCATTTCCGACCCTTCGTGAAAATCAGAACCTGAAAAAAATAACAGGGGAAACGTTTCTATAATAACTGCGATAGAAAGTGAGGAATAGAAAGAGAAACAATGTAATGATGATGAGATGCTGTAATGGAGTTAATGTTAATGACGATTTCGAAGAGCACAGCACGTGTGCTAACCATGTGCTGTTGGTGTTATTGATGGTGTTAACGATGATGAAGGCGATGACGGAAACACGGCTTTTAACTGACATATTGTCCATCAATATACCACACACTGACATGTGGTTTTTCAGATCTTCGTAAATGCACTCCAAGCGCAGCACATGACCCTCCTGAAGTAACGTCTGTATGATCGCGGTGACCCCACACCAAGTGCGCCTCAAAGGCTAGTGGGGATTTTGGGGTAATCCGTTTTAAGGGTTCCTAGTTGGACAACCGGAGTTTTACAGTCTACTCATAACCCTTTCTTTTGTAGTTGCTTTTTTGGCTTTCTTGGGCGTTTCGTCCAGTTTCAGGACCGTGGCATATAGAATGCCCCAATGCAGAAGTTTGTATTTCAAATATAGGCTACCTTTTGTCAAACCTTTCAAAAGCTAAATTATGTTTAAACTCTTGTCGAAAATCTGGATTCTAAAGAATCTTATATCTTATTCCGTTGTCTTCTGGCATTCCAATCTATGTGTGAATACGTGTATTGTGTTTTTGTTTATATGTTTGTTCATTTGTTTGTTTATACTGTATTTCCATTTCTCT
The DNA here is from genome assembly GCA_033807755.1 of Ellobium chinense. Lineage (NCBI taxonomy): Eukaryota > Metazoa > Mollusca > Gastropoda > Ellobiida > Ellobiidae > Ellobium > Ellobium chinense. The sequence continues at coordinate 490,277 of JAWQUT010000183.1, read as the reverse complement.
CCTTTTTGTTCACTTGGCTACTATCTTTTCTCGTTCTCTCGGCAATTCATATGTTAACATTCCTAGGACGTTACAATCAGATCAAAGACATGAATTTAATGGCAACCTTAAAAAGGGAGGAAATCCTGAAACGTGTATAAGAAGTCTCATGCTTTTTATTGTTTTGTTTTTTTATCTCAAACACTTAGAATCGACAAATAATTGTATTGTGGCACACACCATACGCTCCTGACGAAACTGTAGGCAGTTGTGAGCTATAGAGGCCGTCACTGTGTAATCCTCCACATTATGAGTGCAAATGATATGCAGAGAGAAAACCTGAACCATTTTATGTTTGTTGTCTTAAAATCTTTTATGCTGAGGCATTATCATGATTTTAGAATCAGCAGAAGAGGTAAAGAGCATAATAAAGAACTTTTTATCATCTTTTCGTGACGTTTAAATACCTTTAATAATTTTCGTTCTTTCCCCTTTTTTTCTGTTTGAAAAGTATACCTTTCTCTGCCTTACTTTCTAATCTCTCAATCAGCTTCTCCAATTTCAGTTACCTCCAGCTATGTTGTTCACAATATCTCTTCATGCCTTGTATATATTGAGCTCCTTCATTCGAGTGTCATGTTGTTATTAAGATTTTCTACTTTTCTCCTCCGAAAATAGTGGACAGCATATATCTGTAGTTCACCACATTAATAATTTATTCCTTTCAAAATAGTGCACGTTTATGGAATAAAATAATCGTCTCAGTCATGTGCAGATCGCTTATCTCAGAGACAAGCAATTCCAAAGTGGGCTATTTTATGTGCTTTCTACACCTAGTATACCAGTTATACGTCACAGACAAGTGAGTCACAAAGTCATTGGTTAAAAAATGGCGCCAAAGCATTTTGCCAGACTCAAGAGGTTTCAACTGCACTAGCCTAGGACCCAAATCTTTCACTCGAAAGTAGAAAAAGATTGTCTGACTCAACTCAGGTTAGCAAAATTAAAACATTTTTTTTTCACTTCCTTCAATTCTCAATGAAATAAGATAGGCGATCTTCTGTGATTAAGACATAATGCATGGTATAATACAGGTTCATCGCAGCCTTTGTGTGGACCTGACGAATACACTTCAGTTTTCATTGTCCAGATTTTTAAGATTTTATCTTGATTTCTTGTCGGCATTTCAGGAGTTCTTATGTCATGATGTCATCACATGCACTTGTTTCTGAAAGTTTGAATTTCTTGATGACAGGCTTCCGCTCTCAAGCAAGGGTCTTGTGTAAATGCACGCACTGCACCCACTGAGAAGTAGCCAGAGAGTGTAATTTTATATTCTGCACTGCATGGTGAAACGTTTCCTCTCTCGGTCATCACATGACAATTTGAGTTTGCACCTGTTACTACTTCATCACAGTTCGTTAAGCCATCAGGGATGCAGAATTAAAAGGCCACATCATGCTTGGCGGATCGGTGATCCGAAACACTGAATTGTGAGCGAAAACCGACCATCAGCTGTGTTTAGTAATCGCGTTGCTGTATCGTTCGATATTGTCCGCCTTCATTTCTCTTTCATTTTAACGCTTTGTTGCATTATTTCAGCTTTATATTAAAAATAATACTTCACAGAACATATTATTAAGTCAACAAAATACATCAGTCATAACACGGATACTGCTGACAGCTGTGTTCAGCGGTAGCCGTCATGGCGGTGATGTTTTGAGAGTGTAATTCAATAATAAATTGCAAAATAAAAAAATATGTCATTTTCTCATATCTCACTATCTCTAGTTTTTTTGTTTCTCATTGTCCATCTCTGTGCATCCGTCTGGGCATCATGACGGTGTTATTTTAGAGAAATAATTCAATAATAAATGGCAAATGAGTGACATCNAAGGAGAGGGGGGAAAGTCTCGAACAGCACAGTGAAGCAAATTAATACAATAATAATAATCATCATCTAAATAGTAATATATATATATATTTATATATATTTAAGATCTGATACTTTATTTTTCTGATCTCCTTTCATGTGCATCTGATTTAGTTCTGTATGTGCTTTATCTCTCGTTCTAGCTGACTATATTTTTCCGTTTCTCTCTCTCTGTCTCTCTCTCTGTCTCTCTCTCTGTCTCTCTCTCTCTCTCTCTCTCTCTCTCTCTCTCTCTCTCTTCCTCTCTCTCCCCACCCCCACTCCCGTCCCTGCCACTGCTCATGGTGCCTGTTATAGGCCTGACCCGCAACGAGAGGCCACATGAAATTACAGTATGCACTAAACTCTTGTTGCCTCTAGAGCAGCACCACAAGGAACATACATCTGGCTATTGTTTCCAAAACACATCCTTCTATTTGCCCATTTTGAACGGAACTACGCCCATCGTATTATTTCTATCCAAGAACGTTATCCAGGGATTACCAACTTCCTGTGTTGAACAAGGGAGAGAAATCTGGTGGGGTCGGTAGTGGGTCATTTCGGGGTCAGAATGTCCAGCGATCGTGTAGAGGTGTCAATGCACGCACACAGGTACAAGGTGGAGCCAATTGACAAGGTGACAGCTTTTACGCTAGAATTGTCCATGAATATGAAATCAAGCTTGTTGTACGGAATAATGCATAGTTAATAGGCCGTCGAGATGCTAAATGTTTAAAGCATTATTTGACCATAATAGGAAGGTTAACAAACTTAACTATGGCTAGAATAATGCATAGTTAATAGGCCGTCGAGATGTTAAAATGTTTAGATCATTATTTGACAATAATAGAAAGGTTAGCAAACTTAACAATGGCTCGTGAGAACTGGCTTGGATGAAATAATATTGATAATCTGGAATGCCAAAAGTATCTAGATGGGTTGACATCATTTATTCGAAAATGAGAGTGATAACTGAGAGTAAGGAATGATAATGAATCAAGTTTCTAGTTATAAATGAGCTTTCGTCATCGTAGGTTTCATGAACAAAGCAACAATAACACTAAAGCCAGCAAATCCTCGACAATGTTTAAGAGACTTTTCTTCTTTGTGGAGAAGGGAAGGGAGTGTTGATCAACATCGACATGAAATCCACAAAGGTTTCTCTTAAGATCTTCCAAGCAACTATTCTTGTACTGCAAAATGCAGTTTAAATGCGCAGAATAGCTAACGTAGGATGTTATCGTCTCTGGACCCAAAATTCATGAGAACACTGGGCCCAGATTATATGGGCGCTCCATATGTGCTGATTTATTTGGCACCCACTTGTCTTCCTATGATTTCACTGTTCCTTTCACATGCCATGCAAGACAAGTTTGGCATACCTGCTGGACCACGGCTATCTGTCATTCAGGTCTTGTGGAGCTTCTTGCCATACCGTTTAATAGAAGGATTTCGCGGTCAGAATACTTGAAACCTCTCAAGAGCTGTTATGTTGTAACAGGCGTTGCATAGAGTTGAGCTGCAGAGTAACATACAGTGCATTATGGCTTATTGTGTGGTCAATTTACTTGTAACGACAATGTTCAAGACAATGATGTCGTGTAAGAAATAATGTTCTGTACTGTCCAGCAAGCAGGCGTTCTTGAAGTTGAAGCTGTTGGTCCACTTTAGGTGTGGTATGAAATCTAGCTCCCTCTACCTCCGTTCCTGCTTCATAGCCTGTTAAATGATGCATCTTACAGGATTAAATGGCAACAGTCCTGTGACTACAAGACAGCAACTAGCGTCTCACACATTATCTCCTTCCTCTCTCGTTCCTTCTCCGTACACCTGCTCAGTATTTCAGTGAGTATCACCTATGTCTTTCTGTCTGAATATCTCTGTCCTACCATTTCTTCCTGTTCTTCTCTCGCGTACGACAGGTTGTCCAACATCAAAGAGCCGCTATGACAGCGCTGTTACCTTACCACTGGCAAAACATCATACATCACACGATGACGTCAAATTATGACGGAGGGCTCTCGGACATCGGTCTGACCGTTAAGTGGACATTGATTGGCAGCTAGAAAGGGGTTACTGAAGACAGGGAAAGATACAGGAAATGAAATTATAGAAGAGTCAACACTTTCTTTTGACTTATGGAAGTAATTTCTTCTTATAACTGTATGTAGATCTACTTGCTTGGAGCATAATTTGAAGAGATTACTGTATAATATTTGCTGTAAAAATAAAAGTATGCCTGTCGTCTTTCTGTTGACCAGTCCAACACTTAGTTTGATTTAATGTTGTTAATAAACTTAATTTTGAAATTACCTTAACACTGCTTTAAGAAAGGCTGAAATCTTCTAAAATCGGAGTCCTTCCATGTGACATTTCTAAACACAAAACAGACACAGCGAATTTGCATGCGCCTAGGGTTTGAAATGTGGCAGTCACTGACCTGTTTGTGAACGGAAATGTTTTACGAGATATTAGGGAGGTGAAAGGGGTCACATTGTCCATCTTAGAAGTAGCAATTTGAGACATGTCAGTATGACAGTATTATGGCTTCTAAATTGACTAATGCTTTGGATGAAAACGATCTACTGTGTATGTGAGAAAACTTTCTGGTTGTCCATATTTCAACTTTGACTTGCCATTGATTTTAGATATTCTTAACATTGTAGCATAACCATGGTTTTTCCTCGGTGAATAGGTTTGCTTGATGGTGAAGGCTGTCCTTCAAAATATCTCAAGGTGTGCTAAAACGTGAGATAAAAGACATCAACGCCACCATTTTCCGCTCTATAAAGTATTCAGAAATGTCTTGTTTTGTTCGTCGTCAGTCATCGGTGACCCATCTGACCTTGGTTTAATCCAATCCACTGAAAAACATTATGCAAACTATCTGTCATTCGTGCAATATTGAGAGCAGCGCTGTACCTCGCCAACACTAACTTACAAAGGATGCCTTTGTGTACAAGACATAAACTGTACCCTTTTTGCATATTAAGGGCGCATTAAAGAGATTTAGACGTAAAACTTGTAGCCATGGCGTGGAATGAAATACGATTATGTTGTTGTCGCTGTTACCATATACCAAATCTCCGGTTTGTGCAGGTTCCCGTCGACCTTATGAGACATAAGTAGATAAAACAGCAAGAAATAAAAGACGAAATGTGCTGAGACGAAGCACATCAATGCGTTCGCACCATCATCTGTCGTTTCGGAAGAGATCCCTATTTCGGCTCAAGTCAGCCATGAAGGAAAATGACGGACAGCAAAAGCGTCGCAGATTTCTGTAGCAGTTATTGTATCAGACCCAATTATTTTATCTAGGTCTTACGTCATATACTGAATGACTTGGAGTGGGACCAGAGGATGTTGTACCTAATGCAAGAAACCGTACCACCGTTGTCATGCCAAAAAGTTCCAAATCACTTCTAGCCAACTATTGAAAATTTCTCAAAGAAGCACGTCTGCGTGAGGTTTGTATTTTTTTCCTTTCAAACAGAGATTTCTACGTTATAAATGGCAACTGGTTTATTGATAATACAGATGTATTGTCTTAATTGCCACTGACATTTTTGTTTTGTGGAAAAAAATCAGAGACAGGTTTTGAGAGTTGCCTTATTTCTGTTTTCTCCTCCTTGTTCGCAATAAAATGTAGCAATAAGACACTGAATACTTACATTATAAACACGAAACTGTAGTTTCAGCTCAATGAGGTATTTTCAGACGGGTCAGTTACACCACGTGATCAAGGGATTGCTAGGATATTTTGATAAGTGACGAGTAATCATACATGAGCAGAGCATGTAAACAAACCAACGTGTGAGCAAGATTTCCTAGGTCACGTGATGGAGCTGAAAATGCCTAATTTCGCCAGCACTGGCGAGTAATGATTTAGATGTCAGTGGGCGAATTTACATGAGCAGCTGAGAAGTGTATCAGAATCACGGGTAAACACTAGGCTTGCACGTGAAAGTTAGGGAACAATATCCAGGCAGCAAGTACTCGTATTTAAGGTTTAAGTTGCTGTTAAGTAAGCATTCCTGAGGTGTAGTGGTAGCACGCTCAGTCTTGCAAGCTAAGAGATCCTGGGTTCGAACCCCGGTAGGGACAGGAAATGTTCTAATCTTTTTTCTAAAGTTTTTTTCGGCCTTCCTTCCCAAAATTGATCTTTCACGGTAATTAGATAGGCCTATAGTCCGTAATGACACACTTCCCAAGATAATGTGTAACAGCTAAAAAAAGCTATCAGATTGGGCTCACATTCTTCTCTCTAAAAATGAATACTTAAAAGAGACATATGAATCCTTTGTGCACAAGGAGTCACTTCTCGTTCATTCTAGATCAATCTGCCATTCACTAAGTCTGGCAATATGAGACGCTGCAGATACTAGATGTACGTAAATATCTCCCAGTGAGTGAAATTATGAAGTACAAACTAATTATCTCCACTCTTCGAAGATTAGGCAGAGTATACGTCCGTAAGCAGGGGCTTGACGTTAGAGAAGGTGTTACTCATGACAGCTTTAGTACCTGTAACTTAGATGTGTTTTGCAGGGACTTCGGTGAATTTTCCCGTTTTAACGAAGCATAGACTATAGAGGATAGAGAGCTGATACACTCACAATCGCTTTTATGAATTGCTGAGCCTTCACGGCTCTAAAACTGTAGAGGTGCCAGTCAAAATCTTAAAAAATAAGTAAAATGAGACTAACAACAGTCTTGATTTAAATTTTTTAAAAAAAGAAGTTGGTCAATTTTCATCGTCTTAAAGAAAGCTTTGCCCTGTGGATTGCAAGATAAGTGCGAACTGAAGGACAAGCGCAGAGAAAGAGCGAATAGCAGACAGACTATCCTGAGTGCTTGTTCTTTGTATGTTACTTATTACTGGCAGGGAATGCCCTCCCGCTGTTGTCTCAGCTGGGTGTCTATTCACAGAATGAAGAGAGATGGCTCAACGGGTATTGTGCGACCTTATGCGATTGCTCAAGCATAGAAGTTAATGTTGAGCAATCATGTGCAGTCACGAATGCATAATCACTCTACTTCTCCGACACCCCTCCCTTCATCCGTTCTCCATCATTGTCCAGAGACCCGTCGAAAATTCCAAGTTTGTTCATCACGTCAGGCTGTTTATGTAGCTCGCAGCAGGAATCATCATGCCGTAATAATCAGGATTCGCTGATGTAGACAAGTCTAGCCTTTTTCTGCGGCCTTTATGAGGCTGCTTCTTTTGTCGTGTGTGCGAGACAGCCATGAGCTGTAAGCCGGATGGAATTTCTGTAAGCTGGCATAGAATTTACACCAGTGTCTTGTTATGTCTCTACCAAATTTTGCAAGCGTCCTCAGCTGTAATCTTCCTGACCACTGACCAGCAGTGGATTGTACACACGACTTTTTCGGTGGTAATGTCCGCAGTATTTGAAATGTCCACATGAGAATCAACATTGTACTGATCAATGTCTGGTGGGGGAAGAAAGCGAAATAAGTGTCCATTTCCACAACAAGAGCCTTCTTTTACCTTTCTTTGACCTGTCTGTCAGTCTGCCTGTCTGTCTGTCTGTCTGTCTGTCTGTCGGTCTCTCTGTCTGTCTGTCTGTCTGTCTGTCTGTCTGTCTGTCTGTCTGTCTGATCATCTTTGTCATTAATTAGCATCTGATGTTCCACTGTTACTGTTTACTCATTCCCTTGACCGACTTTACTAAACNTGTCTGTCTGTCTGTCTGTCTGTCTGTCTGTCTGTCTGTCTGTCTGTCTGTCTGTCTGTCTGTCTGTCTGTCTGTCTGTCTGTCTGTCTGTCTGATCATCCTTTTCATTAATTAGCATCTGACGTTCCACTGTTACTGTTTACTCAGTCCCTTGACCGACTTTACTAAACCTTCCGTCGTGGTAGTGGTTATTTTACTATGTAAGAGTCTTACCTTGACCCCTAGACACTGATCTGTAAATCGTTCACCGAATCGCGTGAAGATCTATTTGCTGTACTTGCGACTCGATATTCATCTTTTGTAGAGCAATCTCGAATGTTCTCATTATTTTCGAAGTCCAAGCTACGAATGAGCCATTTAGCGAAATACACGGGATTTGACAGTTGCCGTTGTGTGGAGCTCAAAGATTCTACGTTATAAGTCAACCGTGATAGGTTAGCCAGTGCTAGGATTATGATATGAATGAACTTGGTGCCTTCAATATTTAGTAAGAATATCTGACTCAGGAGAGTGCGATCGGAAAATATAATGTCAGGCTAAACTCTGGTGACGCAAATAAAGTCCACGCAATCAGAGAAGACTTGCTTAAGAATTAACCCTCCCGCCTCTCCCCTTTCCCCCGGGGGCTAGGACTGATCTTTGCATGAGGTGGCGATTCGCCCTATATTATTTTGACAGGCGAGTATGCCGATTTAATCCTCCTTGTCATTTGTCCCTCACTGTATCATACCGAAGCGATAGATGGTCAGTGTTGTTTCTGGGCGTTACCTCTTTATGTTGCTTTTACTCCCGGCAAGAACTGCGACCGAGGGAGAAGCCCGAGTGAGACTTGACCAACGTGTGCATGGGCACTGATAAAATAATTTTATTTCTTTCCTTTATTTGATTTCTTTTGTTATTTTTTGTCGTTGGCCTTCTTGTTATTCCTGTGTTTCTTGTTTTTGATGTTGTTATTTTTCTTGGTTGGAGTGGACGGAATACTTATGGTGGACCGTTCTCATTCTATTGTTGTTAAGCTAGCGAACTAGCATCATTGACTAACTTTGGAAAATGAACGTTGTATGTTTACCTGATGCATCGGTTTTCAATTTTTTTTTATAATACATGAAGATATCTGTATGTGGTCTGTTTCATGAAATGTTTCACTGTAAACAGTTTGGTACTGAAATATGCTTCAGTGTTTGTAGGTCATTGGGCTTGTGCGTCATGTAGGAGACTTCAACATGTTATGATAGGATTAATTTCAGGGTCACTGGATTATTGAATAGTAGGCGACAGTGACCGGGATCTACCGGGAGATATCTACTACATCTACGAGAAAACTAAAGTGATGGACATCACTGGCGATCAAGACAGGTCAGGGAATGGTCACTGAGATAATGCGATCGTCTTACAAGTAACTCATGCGTTACAAACAGAAAATTGAAGTTTCAGACATATCTGTCTTGAGTTCTATGTCCATTTTTGCGTCGAAGACTTCTGGGTTGTTTTTTTTTATGTGTTTTTTTATGTTGGTGGGGGGGGGGGGGGCATGTGCCCAGAGTTTCAGCTTTTGGTAAAACAGTGACAACTCAACAACATTGATGAAATAAAACCGGAAAACTGAGATCTGTATTTATGGCTGTTCTAGAATTGTATTGATCTGTTTTTGATAGTTCACCAACTGGTTGAAAAATTCTTAAGTGAGCGGCTTGAAGCAAGACATTGTCCAAAAACCCAGAAGAAAACGTTGCTAATATCTACATGCATTTTGCATTAGCTTAAACAAAGTCAAAATTGCTGCTGAACGATTCCAGTAGATAAAAATGAAACTCCCAAAGCCATTCGTAAAGCAGCCTCAAACCCATCTGCACAATCTGAAGACTTGTTCGTCGGTCTCGAAATTTCTTAGTTGGTATTTTTATGGTTACCCTTACAGTGTTCTGCTGGAAGTCTGTGACACGATCGTAATTAATGCATGAGACACCGTGCTTAGTATGGAACATTTGCATAAAAGCTGAGTATCGTTGATGACTACCTGCCCAGTGGTCATAACGTCGTAACTGGTTGACGACTTCATAGCACTGAAGTCATTATCCATCATGAGGTTTGTCATATGATACATCTGACAAAGCGGTGAGTTAACTGGCTGTGACCTGCGCAGGAGACGACGGTCTAAGCCTGATAGTATACCTTTTGTCTTATATCATTCTGAAGGCTTTGGTTGATTATGTAGTGAAATTAAGTGAATAGTTTGAAGTGTAGTATGAAGTAGTGAAATGTTTCCCATGAAAATCATCTTCAATCAATCCACTTCTTCCACTCCATGAGAGACAAAAATAAAAAGGAGTAGGGACCGAAAACTATCATGCATGGACGATCAGTAGTTAGTGAAGATTTGTTAATCACCTGGAAATGAATAGTTTCAGTTTAAAGATACGATCACCTTCTGAGGACTCGATGGTTGTGCTCAGTTAACCCCCTATGAGGACTCATAAAACTTGACAGAGGAAATGCAGCGGTACATAAAACAATGCGACAGCATCAGCCGTGTCTTGTTACATCAAAACTGCAATCGATGAGGGGATTGCGATCTTTATTGCACCCTGTGGTTATCCTTCTATATTTAGAGCGCATCAGGTACAGTATGCGTCTGTTCTAGGCGTTTATATAAAAGCTACTTCTCAGTAGCTGAGTTTGGTTTGCCTCTTCCCCTATATATGCATAGTCTGCATCTTTTTTTTTTAATGGATTTAAAAAAGGTAGGTAAGATGATATATGAATGACCTTGGTCACTTTGATCCTTGGTGGTTCTGTTTTCTTTCCAAAAGCAAGTTATGGTCTGTAGTGTACGAGTACAGTCACTGAAGTGTAGTATGATATAAGCTTGTATTATTAATACTGTAGAACGTAACTGAGATTCACGGTCAGAGTTAAAGAATCTCAGTGACACAGCAAGACTCAACGAACAAATGACTGTAAATGACTCGCTCACTCTACTTTATGTCATCAGATTTACCTCAGTTTTGTCATTAAAATCGTGGTCAGATATTCCTTGGTGTCCGCCATATGACCTTGAAGTCTCGCCGTCAGACTTGAGGTACAATTTACGATCATAACAGTAACCTCCCCATCTTTCATTTTCCAAGACCCACCTTTACAGTAGCGACAGCTAGAATATAGGAGATGAATGTTATCGCACGGCGTATGACCAAGGAAGACGTCACTTGTCTGCCAATAAATCGTAGACTTTCCCCAGCGTTGTCATCAATTGATTGAAGACTCTGTGCTATATAGGTCTATGTAGCAATACTGTTGTTTGAAGCACTTTCACAGGCTGATAATCCATGCTTAATCTAGCTGCAGGCCTGTCAAAGAGTTATTTACTTTTCATGGAAGTCATAGGATTGTAATTAGTTAATAAATAATAATTAACTAGTTATTAGAAATCACTCATGCAGTTGTGCTGCACGGCGGAATCTCTGTTCCCTGCGTGGTAAAATGCTCAAAGCTAAAGCTACGGTAGTTTTGCATGAATCTTCAGTTTGTAAGCTGCCTGTGACCATTTCTGTTGAAATGAAATCGCATGGATTTTGCTCCCAACTGTCTGAGTAGAGTTAGACCTGGATCAGTTAGTTCTAATTTCTGTTTCATAATGCCTGGGTGAAGATTTGGTCTTGACATTGCTTCAAGACACTGAGACCCGGGAGGTCGAGAAACGGTACTGCAATATCAATGGGGAAATGGAAGTGCACAGGGGTTACGTGTATTTGGCTGTATGAGAAAAGGAAGTTGATAATTGGAATGAACGGGAGTCATTGTGCACAGGGTAAACATATCTGGAATATTGGCTACACTGTATTCTGTGTCCAAACTCTACAGATATGGTCAGGTCCTTCACACTCTGATTAGCATGATCTTTGTCGATACTATCCCGATCCAGTTGCTGTTTGGACAATTCGTCGCTTGGGTGTTATATTCCGACAAACATCCAGACCAAAATTCGGGATTTGGCACCTTTGGACTGCCAATATCGTCATGCATGTTGTGTCGACACCTCATATCTCTAGCATCTGTTGCGGTTCGGTGGTTCGACAAAAATGAAAAGAAAAAAATGCGAAATTTGCTATGTGATTCACACACTGACGGTGGCCTCGTATTGGGCGCATTCATTGTCACTTCACACAATGTCACTACTGAGAAATCTAGTGCTTTATTCCCGACATGAGCCAATGTCCCGACAAGTTCTACCTCGACAGACTCAACTCTTATTATAGATAGCACTGGGTTCACCAGTAGAACCTACTTCCAAGAATCGCTTTGCTAAGTGCAATTTTATGAAAATACTTTTTTTTATCTTCTCCTCCTTCAAAATTTGGATTTTGGCATTTATCAGGAAACTGCACCCAAGCGACAAGCAGTTCTTGGGCGATCCTTGTCGATATATATGTGGATAAATGATGTTTTGGGGCCGGGGAGTGGTGCCAAAGGATGGGGAGGAGGGGCTTTGTAACTGCCAAATATCTCTGACTCATGCTTGTCACATGACTCCCTTCGTCTTCTCTTCTTCACCTCTTCTGCCACTTCCTCACTTCCTCTTGTTATCTTCAGTGATATGACAGTAGTTGTCTTAATCCGTCGCCTGAGCTCAAATGTTCTTCCTGGTCAGCTGCTGATACTCCAGGCATGCCGTGTTTATCATTCCCACCCATACCTACTCGAAGCCTATGAATCATCGTTGCCCACAAGGAAGTCTCATAGAAAAGCAGCAATTACCAGTAGCCTTGTACACAGAGAGCAATATTATGTCTAGATAATTCAGTCGCAAACAGAGCATAACAGGTTGGCTTAAAAATAAATGAATATAATTAAACGAGTGTCTATCTCTCCCATCGCGGGTCTCACTCACAGAATTACTGTCTTCATGCTTTCAAAACCAGGCTGAAGCAGTCTTAAGTCAGGGACTTCTATCATCGCCACCTGCTTTAGAACCCGGGTCATGACTGTATTAACCCCATTTTTCATGTGAAAAGATGGAGACATTGAGAGGAGTCTGATATTAATCTTAGCTTTTGTCGCTGCTGCTGCCGCTGCTATGTTGTTGTTGTTGTTGTTGTTGTTGTTGTTGTTGTTGTTGTTGTTGTTGTCACTATGGGGTGGTCGCTGCCCAGCATTGTTGTTGTTGTGGTTGTGACCAAAGTTATAATAAAGTGAAACCGCTTCTGAAACATAATTGCCTCCAGCATCCAGATGGATACTAACACAGGGACATAACCAGGTCACTCTGAAGAAATAGGAAGCCAACAGACCGAAAAGGACAGAAAGGAGCGTTATTCGGTGGTCATACAGAAATATGAATTGTTTGAGTAGGAAACGAGAAAGATAGACAGCTGAAAGTATGAGGACAAACTCACGAGAGTTCAGCTCAGATGAATGAAGAGAGAGGTAAGGGCATTTCTTGCAAGCCGCACTGTTTGATTCTAGAAGTAACTTTAACCTTGACACAGATCTCTGTGACACTCATCCGGGAATGCCTGTGTAGTGACACACACTGAGTCGTTTTGTACCCCCCTGCGAAGGATTAGTACTCCATGGACGGTAAAACTACACTCATCTAACCACTTAATAATACATAAAACCTCACATATCACCGTCACTGTAGACCGTCGTAAAATTTTGTGTCCCTGTGTTGAGTCTGAGGTCAAAACTAGGAATAAAAGGATTTCACATTCCATTGGTCGCTTGGTACAAAGTGGCATACAGTTTATGGTCAGATGTAGCCTTTCATGCCAAAATACTTTCATATGACGTTGTGAAATGATGGGACATCTTCAGAAAATTTGATTCAGTGTTGCATCTTTGATGCTTAAAAATTATCAAAGGTGTATATAATAGGAGTCTTACACGATAGATGACTTAGCAAGTTATTATGTTACTCAAAGGAAGGATGTTGATAGCCAAGACGATTATGATTCACTGTTGCTATCAGACTGAGGACCAAACATGAAAAAGTCACGAAATCTGTGAGTTGTGTAGACCAGAAATCCACACGTACTTCTTTGCATGCATAAGGGTATGAATATTTCGGAAAAAATGAACACACTTGGAAATTCTCTTCTGAGTTTACATAATTCCTCTTTTGAACTACTGTGCTCTTATCTCTTGCAGAGCTGTTGATATTATAAGACTCACGTTTGTAGGGGACAGTAACAAGCCTCTTCATATGAATCGGTAATAATTCAAAGGAAGTTTACAAAAAAAACAAAACTTCTTCACTGATATCAACAAAGGAATTGCGGGGACAAGTCTGCAAATACAGTACACATGGACATTTACGCATGTTCAGTTCATTTAAGGAAGAGTAACAAACCTTGATTTCGTGTTTGGAGGTACACATCAAACGATAATTAAAGCGAAACCGCAATGTCTCCGCACAGTTCTGAAAATGAAATAAGTGCAGGAAAGTTTTTGGCACTTTCAGCAAGCTCCACTTACGATGCCTAATTCCAGACAGGTTTAGGATCTGAAATATCACTCTCATTAGTAAGAAGGTATGAAAGTACATTCTTACTTAGATAAGAATATGTGTTGGTCACTGAGTTTGTTTCTCCCAACTAATGCACACGTATTGGGTGGCATAGGTAATTATGGAGCCTAGTTTTATTTCCCACGGTTTTCAGTGTTATTGTTTGACCACTGGGGTGACCGTAGGCCACGGCCATGAGCTTTCCGTTCATCCCTTTGATTTAAGGAACGTTACCGGATTTCATGGGAAGATAGCATGGACAGCGGGGCCTTTATGTCATTGTGTGGACCGTTATTATATCGGCAACATTATAGTCAAGGGTCATAGGTCGCGACCCCTACTGCAAAGGTCTATGTTTATGGCACCATTCTATCTCTGTAGTCCGTCTATTTTTGTAAAAGCAGTGTTAGAATATTGTCAACACAATATTATATCACAAACCAGGGAACTTTTGTAGCATGATGTTTTTGTATTTTGTTGTTGTTTGTTTGTTTTGTTTGGTTTGTTTTGTTTTGGTTTTTTGTTGTTGTTGTTGTTTGTTTTTGTTTTTTTTTGGGGGGGGGGACTTTTGCAGATTTGGCAGCTTATTGAGAGACAAACATTGTTATTCTGACGTGAATGTATGTAGATCAGGTTTTTTTTATTTTATTTTGCTATCATTTTCTCCTGACCTCTGAGGAAAAAGTCCAGGAACACTGGACTTTACTCACTGCATTACGTCATTACATTGTCGGTTGAGTGAAACTTGTTTACATACTAAAATCATATCCACGAAAACTCTTTTATCATACTCTTTTAATTCCATTGTAGACTGCTCTTTTATATTCGATATATGTCCCTTTACATGCCTGGTAAGCTCGTAAACTTCGGAGGGATCAGAAAATGATCACAACTGGATATCTTGATTTAATTTTGTAAGATTCACCTGTCTTTTCACCATTTCCTTGTCTGGAGGACAAAACTTTACATAGAGAAGCACACCAGGAGAACGACAGTTGGCGTAAGTTGAATGGACCATCAAAATTGGATATATGAAGTTGGTCACAATTGTGTTGTCAGGAAGAGGATTAAGCTCAGAGATAAAAAACGTGATGGGGCTCGATGTTAAGTTGATTCGGCCACGCGCCCTGTCTTAAAGAGGTTGCCTCCCAACATGTGTGCACTTGTTGAACCCACTGTTATACCCAACGTTGCGAAGTCCCCACCGCTGTGTACAAATGTCTGAAATCTGTCTTTCTGTATACAACTTTTATGACATTGAGATATGGCCAAACACATTAGGACTAAGGATTAGTGGAACAGGACAGCCTACCTTGTGTGGAAATGGATCCAGTGCATGACCATAGTGGGCCTGTTACCCTTCACATCAAACTTTGGTCGCACTCCTTCACCTTTTAATTCTTCTTTTGTTTCGTGGTTTATCTGGCTTCTATTTGAGTTCCATACTGGTCACTGAGTTTTCGGAGTCGAAGTCCTGAGTGTATCTAGTGTGACATTAAATGAGTAACCGTAGCACCTTGTGCAAAAACCTAACATGACCGGTGTCAGACCGTTCTTTGAGTACCTGTACATTTGAAGTTAGATTGGCATTTGGTTCTACCAAAATTTTTACGGTTTTAGTTAAGTATGAAAGACGTGCGTGTTTCTTATATGGGTTTCTTAATTGTTGATCAAGCTTCGGAAATTCCAGTAGGAAGCCCCCGAGGAAACCGTTAAGACTCTTTCTGTAAACTGTCGGCTTCTGGTGCATGTCCGGTACTAATTACATTATGTGGACACTGGGCGGCTTATTGTCTTTTTGTTTGACACTTGGTTGTTTCTCCGAGACGTAAGTCAAATTACTCTGCTTCGAGTATTCTTCCCAGTGCTTCTGACCTTTTTGGTGTTATCTTCAAGTATTTCTAAGAGCATTAGGGCTTTTTGTATCTCAAATAAAACCAGTTAAGCACCAGTGGATCTGATTTCCACCATATGACGCACATACATGACTGTGTCGAATTCTAAGTTTTTGCACCAACGGTTCTCACGTTACACCTTATCATATCGACATCGAACTTATTTTTATAGTAACTATAGCTGAATTCACTAGGAGACAAGTGTTGTGGTCTTTGTGTTGTTGTTGTTGTTGTTGTTGTTGTTCTTCTTCTTCTTCTTCTTCTTCTTCTTCTTCTTCTTCTTCTTCTTCTTCTTCATTTTCTTCTTCTTCTTCTTCTTCTTCTTCTTCTTCTTCTTCTTCTTCTTCTTCTTCTTCTTCATTTTCTTCTTCTTCTTCTTCTTCTTCTTCTTCTTCTTCTTCTTCTTCTTCTTCGTCTTCTTCATTTTCTTCTTCTTCTTCTTCTTCTTCTTCTTCTTCGTCTTCTTCTTCTCGTGATGGTGGTGGTGGTGGTGGGGGTGCAGCTAACAAGGTATTTTTGTAATAACTCACACTATATCCACCGACGACCTTTTTGGTATTTGGTATACTGTCCCGCTATGTTTTGGGATCCCTTCTCATCCTCCCTTCCCGGCTCGACATGACGAAGATTCCCAAACCATAGCCTACCATTAACCAGGACATCAGCAGCGTTTCCATACAGACTTCATCCCTCTTTAATCTTAGATCAACATAGGCGGGGCTTAGACCTGAATGAGGGTGAGAGATACGGCTATCGGCTGTCTATCTACCTCAGATATCTATCCCGCAAGGAAGAGAGGTCATCCCCCGTCACACCAGATGTATGGCTAGGCTACACTGCTCTGAGGCATTTCCTCTCTTGAGAGGGACGCTGCGAAGCTTTTAAGGCTCTTTGTGTAGAGAAACAACAGCACTCTGTATGCCTCCGACAGCCAAATTATAATGCTTTGGTCATTTTATTTGGCGACGCTTCCACAGCAAAGCACATCTCTCTATGGGTCTGTTTGAATGTCTGAATCTACCGTCTTTTCCCCCGTCTTTCTCACTCAGTGAGTAGAAAGTCTTTCATAATCTTCTACTGGGAACAGGCAACCCATCCGGGCACAAGAATTCGACTCAGTGAAAAAAGCGAGCAGAATTTTAAGCTCCTTGTTCTTGGAGATATTAAGCGAGTAGAATTTTGAGCTCTTTGTTGATGGAGATATTTGTGGGTGTATAGGTTTTGCTGAGTATTAACAACACTTCGACAAAGACCAAAGGTACCTTATCTGAACAATCCACACAAAAATTTCCTAATCCGTCAGATCCTATATCCTCGTGGCTGTTTATACTCAGAGACTCGAAGAAAATAAAAGCGAGATCTGTTTCAAGAGTATGGCTCACGATTCAGACTCTTTGAGGATTAACGTTTTGTTATTTTTCAATCAACGTGTAAAATGGAGACACTAGGCCTCCCGGGGTCAAGGGATTTTCAAAATTTAGTTTTAGAGATTAGGAGATTAACACTTGTGGTGTGTAGACTCAACCCAATGAATGTTTGAAATGTGAAATCAAGGACTCGATCAGATTAAGATGCAGATTAAGATAGATTTATAGTCTTACGTAGGTGTGAGAGAAGTTCAGTGCGTTCAGCACAGCTTTCCCTGATTTTTAAGTTATCCTTATAACACATTTTATCTGCTTAGTTTTTGAGAAATCAAAACGTCTAATGTATAAATCAGACGAATGCATGCTATGCTTCAAATATGAAATCTGGCTTAGAATTTAGACAGATTACTTAGTTCATGGTCTAAAGAAAAGACGACGCTTGCAGAGCAGCAATGTCACAAGCAGTGATCTTTATTCAGTAACATTCCAGAGGTATTAAATTTGATAGTGATATATCCTTCGTGGTCATGAAAGCCAATATCCTTGAACCCGTAGGAAATTTCTAATTCTATAGGCGGCTCATGCAGTGAGTAAGGTGTTTGCTGATTCCTGTGAAATTAGCGGCACTCCTTTAAATACAGCCTCAGGCTCCTTCATTATACTGGGAAGTTAGACCTAGACCAGATTACACAATTTACACATAACTAAATTGTATTTCAGGATACTTCTATGTAATACTGAAATTTTAATTGCTAACTTCTCGCAGAGTTTTTCCATTACCATTTACTATTTCCACCGCTCCATTCCAGTCCCCTCCTTTTTTTTTTCAAAAAAAAAAAAAAACAACTCCAGTTTTCAGTGCTGAAAAATAATTTGTTAAGAGCTAATATATTCAAAGTTGTTAAAAGCTTCCAGCTTCAGTAAAGGAACGGGGAGTTACCGCCTGTGCGAACATGCACAGAAATAATACAATATGTATCACAATCTTAACATTGCAAACTAGCTCTCGCTGACCCTTGAGTCCCTGGGTGAACGCCCTTACAACCTGTTCAAAAAAGGTCGAATAACTCGTACTCTGTCGCGAGAGGCGGAAGTAGTGTGTTTGCTCATGGCCTTAAAATGGAATTGTCGGGCATGTTTGCAACTGTGTCCAGTAGGTTCGAAAGTTGTTGTAATTAGATACATCAAAAACAGGAAAGTGGAGAAGCCCCTTCTTGTGGTTTAAGTTATTTGCAGTCTCATGCTACAAATTTGAAAAGCCTAATGAGGGTCGAGTGAGCTACGTGTGCTTTAATTTAATTTCACGGTCAAACTTCTTTTAGCGTGACATGTCTATGTTTGCTGTTCCTTTTAGAGTATTTCTATAACAATTTCTTTATTGGTCCTGTAGTACAGTACTGGTCAGATCCTGTGTATATGAAATCTGAAGGTGAACTTTCTCAACTAACAAAAAGGAGGGACAGTTTGTGTTAAGGCTTTTTGAATTATTNGTATATATATATATATATATATATATATATATATATATATATATTATATATTATTAAGAGTGAGACCACAAAAGCCTTCGTGCATTCTTCTGTAAATGTCTTAAATGGAAATGAGAAAAAAAAAACAACCAGAAACTGCATAGCAGATATTCCTCACTAACACACAGATGAATATGCATGATTACCTCTATAAACGTAGAGTATGTTTTACACCCTTTGTAGCTCCCGCTAGCATCAATACCTGAATAAGTATGTGGACCATTAACTCTGATCAGTTTGTGATAGAGTAAGATTTGCTGATAATAACTAACAATAATATAAACAGATCATATCTGTCGAAGGCAAACGGTGTCACATATGTCATAACTTCAGTCTAATCTGACGCATCTTTTCACATGGTAGGGATGATTTTCAAAGGGGAGATTTACCTAAACCTTCCTGTACCTATCGTGGATCAAAAGGCTGTCAAAAACTGATTTATTACGACGTTGTCGTTTCAGAGAGTCTTTTTATGTGGTGAAGAATATGTTTTGGGGCTTTGCCTACGCATGATTAAGTCTGAACATACTTGACTTGCCTTGACATAAGTGAAGTATAGTGAACGTTTAGAACCACACTCGTCCTTATCTGTTTCAGATCAATCAGTTCGCAGACCAGTCAGACAGTAATACGCTGACCTGATCAGCAGGTCGATTAGCGCAGGGGGTGGTTCCAAAAACACAACCGTGTAACAGCATTCTTGCCCGTTTGTCCGAGAGTAAAGTCACTGGAAGGGAGCGTCAACAACGCAAGCTGATAGTCCTGCAATTGACCCGAATACATTGTTTGCCCCAGGGGATCAAACTGAGAGGCCACTTGACACTGATTTAGAACTGTCTTTTTTTTAACACAAACAAAAACTATGAATTTATTAAAGCTGTACTGTTGACATTTCAAACCATGTGTGGTGATTTTCCCGCTAGAAAACTGACATATAATGACACGCCATGGTGCTTTGCAAACACGAACATGGCTTTGCTTGCTTTCCTGCAAGCAGGTAACGCGAAATAAAGAGACTTTACACCTGGCTTTTTACATGTTCGATATTGCTTGCCTACCTTATGAAACATTAGAACTTTATTATGTGTTGCAGCGACAAAACACCGTATAACCTTACAACAAAAACAACCATAATATTGTGTTTTGTCGTTGGACAGCACAATAGCAGGCTGGTTGTATAAGAGAGTGGGATTCCTAGAGTGTCTTGTTCGTATTAGGGCACAATTTCTGAGTGTGATATATCATAATGGAGTATGAGCGTCGTAGTGTCGAGAGGGTGCATGCTCATACAAACCGCGAATAGTGTATTAAAGTTAACTGTCTCACATTTACAGTGTTATGCTCGTTGAATACCATTCGCAGACATTTTTCATAGCTTTTCTTGATCTTAGCTTAACGCGCGCAGAGAAGTATCTTTTTGGTTGTCAGTCTCTCACAATAATCTAGGATATTTTTTAAGATGCTTCTTTCTCCCTCTTCAAGTAGTTTTTTTTTAAATCTTTTGCATTCAAGTCGACACAAAGAAACTCAAAACTGGGTTTGTTGCCACAATAACACTTCTGAAGTTTACTTAACTTCACACTGTCATACGAAGGGACTTTGGCGTTTATCCCTGGAGAGTTTGTGTTTGCGCTGACTTGACTTTGCAAGCGAGTTAAGGTCCAGACGGGCAAAGGAAACAATCCCATGACTGAAACATCACGCCTCCAGCTGTGAATTACATTCCTACATTTCACTTCGTCACCGAAACTCCGGTGCGTTCAAATTTGGTCTCATTTTGTTGCGAGTGAACCAAAATGTTGCGGGAGCATAGTGGTGTCATTTTTTCGACAGCCAGCACATTCTGTTCATACAAGTCGCATCTCCGACAACTAATTTTGGGCTAATGAGGAATTTGAGCCTTCAGAATGTGGCTACCATTGTTACTCAATCACTGGGGTGAAGTTCGTTGTGAACACGATAGCGGTGGTTGGATGTGTTCCAATTGAAATGAAAAAGTCGTATCACTACTTTGGTGAAACACGCTTAAATTTGAATTTGAATCTCGGCAGCAGCAACTCTTTCAATGTTTACATAGATGCACAGTTTCCCCCAGGAATGCAAACAATTTGATGTCAGAAGACCCTTGGGTAAAAATATTCCGTTAAACTGAAAAGGTGGAAAAGTTACCTTCCAAGAGGCATCGCTTCCTAATGCATATAAAGACTTAGATCGTGGACAAAACTTGCAAAGTGCTTGAACTTGGTGATATGTGCTTTTTGGGTTCATAAGAACTCTTTGTTGAAAGTCAGCGTACGCCATTCGCATGGTATGATACGCGCCATTTGAGCATGTGGTGGGGTTAGCTTTAGGCTTCGATATGTTTATGGAGCATTATGCGTAATGGAATGAAGGATGGTGTAGCATTGTTAGTAAAATGGCAGCTGCGAACCTCTAATGATATGTTTCTAGTTCGTTAAGTACACCGCTAACACACTTTTCTCCTCTTAAAGTTTGGCTCAAACTTCACACAAGGAGCGGCAGCGTCGGCATGAAGGTCAAGAGGGCAAAAATGTGTCACTCAAACGTTGTGTTTGTGCTGCATCATGACGGTGCCATGCACGTGGTTACACGAACATGAGCATAATTGTTTGTTCGTTTACTCGTCTGTTTGTTCTTCTGGCTTAAAGAAGTCTGGCTGATCGGCTGCTCGGTGGCTTGTTCTTCCTTCATTTGCCACATTTGTCGGAATGTTCGTCTGCCTATTTGAATTTCTTGCTTTCACCCGCACCATTTCCGCCATCCAGCTCTTTCCAAAGACTCATCCCTCACCACATACTCCATTTTGGCCCTCATCCGCAAAACGATCTCTTTATGCAACATATCACATTCAGTATCCAGCACTTATGGTAGATGAATTCTGAATGGTCTTCCCTGGCTACATTACTACCAACATTAGGGAGTTTTGGGTATGTGGACCACACTAACTTTCTGTTGCGTTAAAACGAATAATCTAATATCAGTCTGGTTTTTACTTGTCTGCTGACAGTTCAATTACTCGTCGCTCAGTAGTCGGTTTAGTCCAGTTGACCGTTCATGCATTCAACAAAAATGAGACCTTTTATCAGCCCAGAGTACTGCTGAAATGCGACAGTAAACGCCTTTGTCTTTATAATATACCCTCTCTGTGTGGTGCATAAAAATAGTCTACGATCATCATCACCTCCCGCGTTGGCGGAAAGACTCCCAGGCGCTTTTATTGGTCATCTGAATAACTTTGATAAATGAGCGAGGCATAGGACAGGTCACTTTGAAGTGACCATGAATCTGTAATAATACCAAAGATCAATATTGACGACCACTTCCGGGTACAGTCCCAGGGACTGTCAACACTGCTTGAGTGGCATTGTCCTTGTCCACTTAACACACTTTTCCTTGACACTGTAACAATTTTCAAACTTAGTCAGCTATTAGCTTTGTGTGGACTTTGTTTATAAAAACAATCTGTTATCCTCTGTGGTCATTCCCTGCAAGGACAACAGGTCAGTTCTTTCGGATTAACTCTCGATAGATCGTCTTTCCGCACTGAGTGTCTGCTGTTTACAGTCTTTTGGAATGTAGGTATTGTTTTGCAAGCCCTATAATTTGTAGCGAAGCAAGATTGATAATATTACTCCTTCCGATTTAAGATATTTCATTTGCTTTGGTAATCTCTAATTTGATTATGTTCTTTGTTGTTGTTGCTTTTCTGGTGAGTTGGTTTTTGTTGTTAGATTTTAAGATCTTAAGCTAGTTTAAGGAATTGATGCTTTCTCCCTCCGATCAAAAACTTGAAAGGCGGCAGAACAGGTGATGATATTATCCACATATCTCATAGTTATTATGTTATGTGTTTGTTCAAATGGGATGTTGTGGAAGTTGTAACTGTTAACATTAGATGGGGAGAGTGAGTGAGTGAGAGAGAGAGAGGAGAGAGTGTGTGTGTAAGATAATGAGAGAGAAAGTTAGTGGGAGAGTGAGACAGAGAGAAAGAGAAAAAGACAAGAAAAAAGACAAGATATGTCAATGACTAAATGTAATTTAGTAACAGTCATTCATATAATTATATATATATATATATATATATATATATATATAGAGAGAGAGAGAGAGAGAGAGAGAGAGAGAAATAG
>JAWQUT010000183.1:452348-465232 GCA_033807755.1 Ellobium chinense | reverse complement strand
TGGTTGGTTGGTTGGTTGGTTGAGCGGGCGGACTGGATAGATGGCCGCTTATTAGATGTGGCTGGCTGTTCCCTGATAGTTTGCCTGCTTTGTAGTTAACTAAGCAGCCTACATTGGACTTTAATGATCTCTTAAAGGAAGACGGAAGAGATATATTACCAACCATTTCTCTTTCTTTGGAATGCCATTCAATTTCAATCTGTTGATTCTACAGACAGCCCTAAGTATTTAGACGACTTAGTTATATCAAATCTGGACCAAGGTCATAGCTGTTGAAGAATCGCTTATTTTATCTATAATATAATACGTTTACTGGAGTGAATCATATTTATGTTAATTTGCATCAGATAACCAAACAAAATAAGTGTCAGTAAACGCGGGTTCATTGAGTCCGATTCTGAAGCTGCTAATAGAGTAAATGATCAGATGGTAATGACTAGCATCTACTGATCATCTGTAAATCTAACATTTTCATAAAGTATAAAATTCGTAAGTGAAGGATGACCTTCACATAATCCCTATTTTCCCCTTCTTTCTTTTTCACTTTTTTGCTCTCACTCTTCTCTCTATTTCTCCCTTCCACCCGATCTGTTCTCCTTCAAAAAAAACATTCACGCTTGAATAAAACCTCTTATTATATAGTCTAGAGGATCTGTTAGTTATGTCTTTACGTTTAGATTTAAATGAAATGTGAGGATAAAACGCAGTTTAAATTTCAACACAATACCTTAATACCATTTAAAAAGCTATGGAAAGTGTGCATTTTGTCTTTCAGGTCCAGGAATTTTGAATGCTCTTTCAAATGCCTTAAGAGCGGTTACTACTCTAGATGGCTTTAACATAATTTATAATTCATAAACATTTCAGTTATATCCAGCTCTGCAAATGTGAAATATGATGCCCCAAGAGAAAAGAGGGAGAATGGGAATGAGAGAAGAGAAAAAGAGAGCGCGCGCGAGAGAGAGAGAGAGAACATGGGAGAGAGTGAATCTATCTTAGATTTTACAAGTTGGCCTAAATGATTTTGTAAAGTGCAGAAGACTCACACTTTAGGATGAGAACACTATATAAATGTATTTTATTATTAATATTATTATTATCATTATTAAATAAGTGCCACTGGACATTGTCAGTCTTTACGAAAGTCTCGTGCACATTTGGTTCTTTATTATTGATTCCCACCCTCCATCCCTCCCAACTTCTTTCCCTTCCCCTCCCCGCCTCCCCTCCCCACCTTGCAAACCAAAGATTGGTTCCCACAGCATCAGGTGACTTGACCACATGCCTTATATAAACAGCTCATTCGTGAGGAATGCGCGAAAACATCGCGTTGTCATCAGTATAGATAGTCTACGATCACACACACATGGAAATGCCGCCTGCCATAAACCTCGAGATTCCGTTGTCGGAAATGAAGCGCCCTAATAGTCATTCATACTCATAGCATGTTGAAGTACCTACCTTGGGAACCCCCATGACGACTTTAAGTGCGGGGAAAACTTCGCGGGGACCTCTTCTTGGGCCAGGGATAGACCGTTACCTGTATTATGATGTTTCTGAAGAAATCCACAATGACCCATTGGAAATTAATGATGACCGTAACAGTTAGGTTAAACCACTTCCTGCGACCATATGGGAGAGGTAAAGAAAGAGAGAGAAGGGAGAGAGAAAGAGATATCCGGAAAGAAGAGCGAGAGAGAGGGGAATGAGGGTAATTCCGAGGAAGTTTTTGAACTGTTCATCTAATTTCAGAATACTGTATTATGATCATGATGTTGAGACCTCACAGCGTTGTAGGATAATAGCCGGAAAAGTTCACTGGGCATTCATGGAGAGGCAGTGAACGAATAATTAATTGATAGCCATTAGCTGACTCAGTCTGATAATCCATAATGAGACAACCTAGAACAAGCTAAACGAGAGGGCGGATGAAGGCTGCAGGAGACATTCTAGTTTTTTCTAGATGTGGCTCGCTAACGATATCATTATAATTATTTAGTTTTTTCAACGTCAGTGTCTTAATTCCTTAGCACATCTTGAAGAGATTTCGTACATGATTATCATCTATTCTTGATTATAATAATGAACACATCAGTATCAGAATCCTCTTTCTTCCCCGCCGTTTTTTCTTTCTTTATTTTTCCTATCCCCGCTTTAATAGATAATAACGCCATAACAAGAACTCTATGCACTATGCAAAGTTGCCAAAATCATTTTTACAGCTTGAATGGCTTTCTGCCGCCATAGTTAAAAAGGATAGAAGAGAAGGAGCAAAATGAAGCATTCAGGTAGACTAGATCTTAAAATGAAAATGAGAAATAGCCAGTTCACGGTCTCCATTTTTAATACGCGCAGTGAAGTTTAGATTGCATGTTTGCTATTCTTTGTATAGAACGATGTTACGGTAAATAACGATCTCCGGTAACAGCTATGAAAAGGTGGATTTGAAAGAGGCATGCCCCCCTCCCACCCCACACACACACACACACACTAGATAGATAGATAGATAGATAGATAGATATTTTAGATAGATAGATAGATAGATATTTATTTATTATAGCGAAGTTGTCAAAGCCTAGGCTTCATTCGTTTCACTCATTGTATGTCGTCCTCTCCGAAGACCGAAGACTCGGTCTTTTCCATTCATTATAGCCTTCACTCTTCTCAGTCCTCCTCACGATAGACGTAGTCTGCAAACATTTGAAAAAAAAAACAACTCTCATAGTGCAACAGCGCTATCAAACTGTCACACATGATGATTTACCACTGCACTCAAGATTAGCCGTTCAAACAAGGCTTTATGTTTGCATGTAAAAAATAATAAAGAAAAGAAAAGAACTAGATTACAGGTTTTATGTTGGTAAATCTGTTACCAAAATTACTCTGCTAAGCTCTTCTCTTCACTTTTGTTCATACTGTGAATAGCAATCCGCTTCAGCAGTCCATGTACATGTGCTTAAGATAATTACCCAAGATCTCGTCAGTTGCCAGAGCTGTTCTGTTGACTTTGATATCCTAATTGCAGCTCCAGAATTCTTGCGTACTGTTTGTAAATCTACCTCCTTAAGTGCATATTCAATTTTGTCAAGCATGGGATAACGTTCGTTTACTATATCGTCATAGTAGTCTTTTCATCATATGAAGAAATTACACTTTCTCTTCCTTTTTCTCTCTCTATCTTTCTGTATTCGTCTCTCTCTCTCTCTCTTTCTTTGTGTGTCTCTCTCTACGTCTCTCTCTCTGTCACTCTCTCTCTGTCTGTCTCTCTGTATCTCTCTGTCTCTCTCTCTGTCTCTCTCTGTCTTTCTGTCTCTCTCTCTTTCTCTCTCTCTCCTTCTCTCTCTCTCTCTCTCTCTCTCTCTCTCTATCTATCTATCTATCTATCTTATATGCATACAACAAATCACTCATGCACAAAAACAGTTGCCGTCAAGTATTCTTGGAAGACGATTGGACAAGATCTGGATTTACATGAAAAGCAGCTTGATTTAGAATATACTTCCTAGAAGGCGTTGAATACCTTTTGAACTTTTCTTGACTGCCTTGAGTGTTGTGGTTGCGGTTGTGTAAACACCGTGATGAAAAACTCCCCGTAACTACTTTAATTAATATCAATATGTCAATATGGAGCATTTTTGCTACGTGAATCTAAATGAGATCTGGTTCTCTTGGACTCGAAACTTGTCCCGTGTGTGTGCGTGTGTGTGTGTGTGTGTGTGTGTGTGTGTGTGTGTGTGTGTGTGTGTCTGTGTGTCTGTGTGTCTGTGTGTGTACACCCATACTGTATATTGTGTGCCAATACAACAAATCGTGTTTTCTGTAACACAGCAGCCAGCATAGCAACACAAGGCATGTTTTATGCTCCCTGAGGCGATAATTTGCATTGTTCTGTGTCGGTCTTTATCTTTAAAGTTTTAACCTAGAATCACAGATAGCTTGATCCTTCCTTCTCCTAGCAATGTTTATGAGTATGTTAATCTTAGCCGCGCAGTGTTTTGTATCCAAGGGCATTATTTACGTGTTTGTACTAGAAATCCAGTATTGACTCCAAGACCCGCACCTCCCATTTAATTTGGTTCATTCACAATATGAATGAGCATGTAGTGTCATGCAGATAGCTACAATTGCAATGGTAAATAAACGAAAAGATAACAGAATAAGTAAACGGTAGAAATAATTTAGCACCGAATGAATGAATGAATGAATGAATTTTATAGATAACGGGATTAAAAAATCATAGACTCTTGCACTAAATGATTAAATTAGAACAAGAGATGAAGAAAAGACGAGTGCTGTCTCNTGAATGAATGAATGAATGAATGAATGAATGAATGAATGAATGAATGAATGAATGAATTTTATAGATAACGGAATTAAAAAATCAGAGACTCTTGCACTAAATGATTAAATTAGAACAAGAGATGAAGAAAAGACGAGTGCTGTCTCAAACATAAATTACTTAAAATCAAGTGTATAATTATCCATATATATGAATTATATGTGTATGAACTGTACTATGTAACCCTGATAATTCCGCGCCGCCTATTAGGTCTGACGCTGTTTAACTATTGCGTGGCCCAAAGTCCTTGCTTGGATTAAAGCCTTCTTATCATGTAAAACAAACTGGGTTGTAGTTAACTTTGCAGATGGTCCTTAAATTTAGCGGGGTAGCTCTGGCCTAGTTTTCAGATTTCTTACCACGTCTGGGATGTGGGCAATGGAGCTAATGGGATGAACCGAGATGATGACAAATTTCGATTTCAGTTCTGTACATAGTCAACTTGAAGATGGAAGTTTGGTAGGAGTGTGCCGCCCCCTTACATAATGTAAAGCCTAATTTAATGTAGGTTTTAGTAACACTATCCTGTTCCCATGATGTACACCTTGCTACACCTACCAAGATAAATAGTAATGGGCCAGTACATTAAATCACTGGATTCATGGGATGAAAGGATACGTCTTTCTCTAAAGCAAAAATTAAATACTTAATGTAACTGTTTTATAAATGTACGAAAACACAACACGGCAAAATTGCTTAGATCTAGTTGGATTGTTTGGAGAAATATGCTAGCGAAAAGAAAGTTATGCGTATTACAAAATAAAACATTCAGGTACATTGTAAACTCATGAGGTTTAGTCATAACATGGGGGAGTATGGATGAAATGCAGCGTTACGAACGCTATTGTTTGAGATTAGGACATAGACTAGTCCAGATCAAGATGTTGTGTTTCTTCTTTTTACCAAAACGTGTAGTCTGCTTAGACTATATGGTCTAGGATGAAAAATATCGTCTGTGATCGTCACTCCTGATCAACGCTACGCTGGGGAGAAATTGGATCGCCATTGTGGCCAAGTCCTAGCACGTTGGGTTTTACCTGAGCTGAAATCGCGAAACGTGAAGCAACATGAAAGGAATATGGCACTCCAACTGCAGTCAGGGTCGTAGATGACACAGTTCTGCGACTTTCCTTGTTTGCTAGCTGGGTTGTTACTCAGATAATGGAGCGGAAATCGAAACTCCTGTCAAAGAAAGTTGTGATTCAATACATTTTCCCAACGTATTTTTTGTGGTATTGAAAAGGCGATGTTATCTCTTCTGAAGTCCATTTGCCTCACAGTCGGTGACTAAAACATCATTTTTAAAAAACATATATATGACGATGCACTGTTCTCTCCACTGTGACGTTTCTAGATGAACCGAAATGGAATGTCATGACGCTGCGTTTACATGTGCCTAGATTATTCCACTTTATTTTTACAGTGAAGTCGGGATGTAACAGAGCCAGGTCTGATGTCAGAGCAGCTGATTTCAAATTACTGTCACGTTTGGTTTCTTTTTTTTTCTGTGCGTTCCGTTGCTTCCCATGGTCTCACACTAATCCTAGTCTATCTCTTTTGTTAAGCAAACTTTAAGGTAGGTAAGTTTCAAGAGTGCAACATGCATTCCGAGATGACTCGCAGGGCCCAGCTGACGTCATTATTATGGGAGCTTTAGCAAGCAGGCTGACTGTGCCTTGGTCCATTTTCTTGCTCCTGGTAGACTGACATTATGAAGGAGAAGCCACAAAGAAAAATAGAAATAAGTCTTCAGTAATTGAAAGGAGACCTTCCTCCTTGTCACTAGACGAATGTTTTTACCAAACCACCAACATATCATCTACATTGCTTTGGTCCTCACTTGATCGGGTCAGAGCGGACAAATTCTGTTAGGAAACACCAGTTGCAGCTAATTCTGAACATTCTAAAGGATAGGGAACAAAGGCAGCCATAATCTTTGTAATTCCCACCACCAATAACAAACAGTTTAGCCCCACTATAAAGAACTGTTTCAACAAGGTATTTTGAAACCGTCAGTTGACATTATGGATCAAATTCAAGTTGACAGGAAATATGAATCACGAATGGTGATAACATCAAATCTGATGACATGTTCTTAGCTATTCAAAATTGTATGTTCCTTTGGTAGTCATAGGATTGTAAGAAAATGAAAGTACATGTAAAACCACATCCTGGACAGATTTCCTGATGAATAACAAAGCCAGTCTATTAAGCATAACGCAGAACTAGGTACATGGAATATTATGTGTATTTTAACAACCATCCTCAATTTCATAGTATTTGTTTAGTTTGCACTTATTTATGTAGTATGTTTCAATGTCGTTGCTTCTTAAGCTGTGCCCCTTCCTCCTCCTCCCCTCCCCTCCCCTCTCCGCCTCTCCCCCCTCCTCAAAAAAAAAATGGCAAGCCATAGCAGAGTGTCGAGTATGCATTTATGTGTTTTAATTGCTGTGTTATTCCAAACAGACGGAAGTGTACTTACGGGCCTGAAGAGGTTATGGGTGCGAAGAATGGAGCCCTTTTCACATAAGTAACCAGTATCTTGCTTGGATATCGTAAGAATAAACTAAAACTGCATTTTCCCAGAGGTTTTTTTTTTTTTTGCATGACAACAGTGCTATAATATAAAGAATGAAAGGTCATAGCCGGTTTTTGATATGAAGCACTATTCATGATGACCACATTCACATTTGATCCCTTCAACTGCTGCTGCTAGAATTCTCGACTTCGTTGTTTACCTCTATGCTACAAATAGTTATCTTGCGATTGAGTGTTGTTGTTATCACGGTCTGTTTGATTAGTTCTATATCCTCTATTAGCTTTTTTATTTTTTAATTCCATTTTGATTATATGTAAACTCAGTACATTCAAATTATAAAAAGAAGTTAAACCGGAACATAACCGGACCTGGACTAAGTCTTTTCTCCATCCTTTCTATGTATCGGAAAACGTGCCACTTTGAGTGGGTCATGTCGTAATAAAGACTATTTGCGGGAGATAACATGAAAATTTGATAACGTTGGAGAAACTTGAAACAGGAAACTTGTTAAGTTCCAAAGAGCATTTATGGGCACTTAAGGAAAGTGTGCTTAGCTTGAAGGGCATGACGAAGCAGCAACTTGACATCGGGCGTCTAGCAACAGTAGCAACATATGAACATTCGAGGACGATTTAAATGAAGGTGGGAATCACTTCACGACGCCAAGTTATAATGACAAAGCAATCATAAAATATCATTGAATAGATGGCGCCGGTGCATATCCATAGTCGTGAATTTAAAGATAGTATTTCATGGATGGGTGAAGTGTGATATAAAAGTGATATTGTCTGCAAGAGAGATGGTAAATATTACCTGATATAAATGTGTCAACTGACTTTGACTAAGCAGACACTGCAACGACTAGTGTGTATTATTATTTCAGACTTATAATAATACTTTCCAAGGATTATAATTATATCGACGAGAAGTATATTACAGGTAGAGGGTTGGAAGTTCCGTAACTTTCATGATCAGAACTGGATTGCTGCAACCGATATTTGTGGCCCGTTCTATCTGTAGAAGAGCTGACGTGATATCCCACATACTCCTTCCTTGTATTTTGGTGCAGCAGAGTCAGTGCAAGTGAGATCTTTAGAATTTGGGCGGTCACCAATATTGATATCATTACTTCGGACACGCCCAAAACGTTAAGTTATGTCTCCACTGGCTTTTCCCAATAGTTCATAATACAGGCTACCGCATGCATTATACCTGTCATGCTCCAGTAGAGAATAGATCGCTTTCTGCGATCGTTTTCACGAAGAAAAGATGATTTCTGTTTTTGGAATCTTGAGGTTTCAAAACAGTCGCTCAATAGGACTTTAAGGGATTCCCTGAAACACTCATATAGGCGATGAAGTCCTCACACGCTTTATCTTTGTTCTGTGTTTATAATTTTCCTTAAATATTCAATTCTTTTGGCCACTGCACTTTGTTGTCATGAACAGGTTCTTGGGGCTTCAAAAGAAGAAGTTGCTCAGGAAAAAATCAAAGAAACCAGAACATATATGCTCTTGCTCTCTATCTCTCTTTTCCCACTCTTGTCTCGCTCAAACTTTTGTGATTTCAGGGAGGTTTGATAAAGGCCCAGTCTTTGAATAATGCCAATGCTCAAAATGCTACCTAAGAGCTACGCAACAATGGTGAAAAGGACAGAGATAACGGGTCGAAAGTTTTAGACAAAGCATTTTGTCTCTAGGCCAAGATAGTTCAGCTGTTATGTAGTCCTCCTTTAGTCATCAAACGAAACCTTTTCTCTTGCCATCAAGTGCAAGCCCTGTCACGCTGCTAATAAATCATCCAGATAATCTGGAACATTACCGAACAGGGTCATCCTGGTATCCGAAAAGAGACAATAACTTGCTCCACTTATACAACGGGTTGTAAATCTTTAGGAAGCGTTGAGGTGACAGGATGTTTTCTAGGGGGCCAGACAAGCCGATGACATCACACATGGCACAAGCTGATCTTCCACATAACCTTTGGTATCAATGCTCTAATACTCAGAGGCATTGAGATTATCACAGACAATGCAGGATATCTTTTGACATAGATCTTCTCTGATTCCCGGACTGGCTTTATCAGGTCCTTGCGTCTTAGCGGGTCATTAAGGTCTGTGTATACAACCATGGCGACAAAATCCACCAAACTTTTAAAATATGTTTTTTGTAAGAATAAAATGGAAGCCGTATTGGTTCCGGCTTATTCGCACCTATGGCGTGTTCCATAATTGTCGGTGTACATATAGAGCAATGAAACTTCGAAGCCTTTCTAAATACCCACGTAAAGTCATACCCCCAGCCGTTTACTCCATTCGATGAATTGCATGCTTTTTATCACTTGCATATTCTGTACTGAAGGACACACGAATGTCAACCAGTGAGACAAACAATTCTAAACGAGCCGTCCTTGCATGACATAGTACCCTTTTTATTGAGGCTGTAATTGAGGACTGTCACAGAAAAGTGCAATAAACACATCACACTAGAACACAGCTTGTCTGCATGCGAAATGTATTAGTCTTCAAGCGTGCCTTCATATCGCACTAAATGCAACCGGTTGCATTATTTTGGTATGGTCGTGCTGTCCTTATTCATTTACGTTACTAAACGCTTCGGTTTTAGTGCACCTACTCTCATTACTTTTATCTGTCTTATCAAATATCTATATCA
Organism: Ellobium chinense; assembly: GCA_033807755.1. NCBI lineage: Eukaryota > Metazoa > Mollusca > Gastropoda > Ellobiida > Ellobiidae > Ellobium > Ellobium chinense. The sequence goes on along the minus strand of JAWQUT010000183.1, from coordinate 455,682 downwards.
AGACTTTCGCGTGCCGGTACGTTTGCCCTAAATCTGGAGTGTCTTGTGCCATATAGCATTGAAATTGTCAGCTTTTGACATTAAAAGTTGTCATAGCAAGCCTAGAGCCCCCAGGGGAAAAGATGTGTTTTTATCCATCTATCTTACTCATCGCCCGCGGCTTTAGAGCAGTTTTGCCTTCCAACGGTCTAGCCTCTCGAATATCTAGTCTATATCAAAACTTTTGCGTGCGTGCAAGGGTACATTAGGCCTCAAACCGGTAGTGCCTCGTGCCATATACAAATGAAATTGTCAGCTTTCGCTTTCAAAAGCTTTTATAGCACGGCCGAGACCCCCAGGGGTAAGGACTTGTGATTTTGTTACGTGATGTCGCATGACAAAGTAGTTCTCAGTGGCACCGATTTGGCATGATCTGTCATTGTTGATTCCGGAATCATTCTTCTCTCCTTGGGCCACCTCGACGACATTGTGTCAAACTATCTGACCCGAACAATTTCTCACCTTACGTTGAGGTTAGTGCAAGTGCCACCGTTCGTCGGATGTGAAGTTCCATCACAATCATAATAGGAAAAGAAGTGCAAGTGCACTGCCTGAAATCGTTAGATATTGGTGGCCATAAACTCTTGACAAGTGTTAACTACGTCTTCACTTGAAATATGACCGGAAAGATAAAAGGTGTCCAGGGTCAGATGCCCGTGTCAGTGTCCAACATCTAGAATCACGGCAGGAGATTACTCATAACATTCTTTTTTAAAATTCTTATATCATAATATGGAGACTTGGGTGATATGGCGTCCGGAATCTTGTAACAGAGCTTCTTTTTGTCAATTATCAAGGCGCTGTTCAAGTAATATCTTTCTTTGTTTGATGAAAGAGTCAGTTTCTAATATCATAATCGATCCTCCATACCCCGACCAAATGGAGAAGAGGCAATGTCCATATGCATTTGATATGAAGGAATAGTGGGTAAGAAGTTATGCTTGGAAAAAATTCATTTCACAAGCTACAATCTAGGCCTGAAAAATTCCTGGTACTATGACAGAATTCAGTTATTTTAGAGCATGTTGGACAGGTGTCTAATCTACGCCCACCTTCCATTGAAAGCAGATTATCCACAGCTTTTTACTTTCCTCTTAATAAACCGTAAAATAACCCACTCAGTAAACAAGTACACATGCTAATACTGTATACAGTCACAACACCATGACTTGCCTATTTGTAACGATCTGTAAGTCTTCATAATGTATTCAAAATCACGTCCAGGGCTTACCTACCGACCAAAGCGGCAAGGTATTGAAATGCTACGGTATTTACTACTAAACTACTCAAATGCGTTATGGTCTTTGGTACGCCCAGCAACAGCAACAATGACTAAGTTTTCCAGGTCATTATTTCTAACAATACTTCCCGTCTCAGAGGACTAGTGTTAGGGTTCATTATTCGGAAAAGATCTACGAACTTCATGATCCAGGCTTGCTAATCTGAAATAACACCTGACTTTGACCTTTCAAATTTCCGAAAGAGTTCATGAATGAAATGATTGAATAATGACTACTGTCGATAATTGCAATTAAAGCATTAAGACAAACAACAGGTCAAATTACTGTCTGAACAAACTTGAATGACTGGGCTTCAATTTACGCACCTGATTACGGCCTGTTTCAGAAGCAGCCTTTACCAATAAATGAGCACTGAGCCCCAGGTCAAAATTTACACAGAGTGTAGTGATGACCTGTAATCAGTATTAAAAACAGCTTGACTTGTGTTGTTAAGTATAAAGGGTTGGCTTACTTACTAATGAATTTAAGGAAGAGAAGGAATAGGCTTCGAATAGGTCTTATAAATTGAGAATACTTCGTGTTTAGGGGTTTGTACGTAGTCGTCATATGTGTGGGTGAGGGTTGTTAAAACTGTAGTTCCCAAATTCCAAGCCTCATCCCTTAACCAGAATACCAGTCCATTCATTAATCTGGCACACGACGGTGGAATAGCACTGAACTACTCAGTACTTTCCAATGCCTTACCAGCAGTCTTACCATGTCGTATGGCTGAGACTTAAAAACGCAATATCTTTCACAACTCTCCAGCACAGTGTAACTAGACTATGTTCTTCCAGGTTGCAGCGGTATAAGTCGTAAAATTTCGGCATGCGCGAAATTAGATTTGGCTGACGTAGGATGTCGAGACATCAAATAAAGTAGATCCTGTTCCTTTCCCTATTGGTGTAAGAGCATTGAAAGAGCAAATCAGACTTTTCAGGCAAGGACATTTAATCGTGCAACGAATTTTGTCACTATCGTTAAAGTGTTTTCCATTATCCAGACTTCAAACGTGTTTTAATAGACTGTCGTGAACGCCTAGACATAAACCAGTGCAGTTTCGTCCTTTTCGATGATCCTTAGACACAAATGTTGTTTGTGTAGTCGTAGTCTGTCTCATTTTCGTTCTTTTAACGTTGTATGTGCATAAATGTGCGTGCATAATCGAAGACTGGAATGATATAACTTTTGACCTTGTACACTGAAAAAGACAGCTGAACAGATAAAGCTCTTGTAAACAGGCAAAACAGGGGCAAAATAGCTTTGCTGTTCACAGATCTGTTTATCGAGTGGTAGTCTATTTGCATAGGGGGATGACCGGGAGAAGGTCAGCTTATTAATATGACAACTAATGGAAATTTGATCATCAAAGTTTGTTCATTTCTCTTGACGAAAGCAACAGCGGATTTGCGATAATATGTGCAGCAATCGTTCATATAAACACATGTGAATACTTTCCCTTTTTCTAGGACCCATTATCGAAACTTTTAGGATGTTCTGACGGATATGCACAGAGCCTTAGTGCACTGCTAAATTATGTTGAAAGCTGCCATGGCTCTGCATAATGTCAGTGAAGCCTTAGCCTCCTCATCTCGTTAGGATTTTCAAAGTACGACTCTCCCAATCTATCCCATGGTTTACTTCCGAGGATTAGCTAAATCTGCGTCATCTTGTCAATTTCCAACCAGTCTGTACCGTGCGTCAGACTATTTTGGTATGCTCAGTGTCAAGGCAATTAACTGTGACAGCAAAACTCAGCAAGCCTTGACCTTCACCTTACAAACCAATGCACGATGTGACACTATTTATTCTGTGCTCTCTTGCACTTACATGATCGTTGAACTTTGACGTTCAGAGTTAGGTTTGCATGAACAAACACAGGTCAGTTAAGCTAGGGCTCTTCTGTACCATGCCAGCTATCCGTCCCCTGTTTGTAGATAGTAATTGAAGGTACAAATTTATCTTCGCCAGATGGTCTTGAACTTAAGTTTGTGTTGATTTTTTTTCTGGGGGGG
>JAWQUT010000183.1:391934-452341 GCA_033807755.1 Ellobium chinense | reverse complement strand
GGGGCGATGAGGGTCGGTTGGGGTTGGGGACAGGGGAAGCAGTGTCAATTGCCGTTAAAGGACGATTTTAGATGGAAAGTTGCAGTAGCAACAGCTGATCCATATAAAATGTGACTATGTGGTTAGTAAGAGAGAAAAATTGAGCAAACGACTGATGAGAATGACACTCTATGGCGAAAATAGTCTCAGTACATTTAGAGCAGTCCACTTAATATCTTCCACACTGTTGAAAGACTAAAGCCACTTCAGAACTTCAGAGACCTTTCCAGATCATCTCCATATTTGTTTTATCGGTTTGCCGTTTGATTCAGTGTTATTTTGGGCTGTGGGAATCACGCCTATACGAACACCTAGAAAACAAATTTAGATACTCTGCAGCATCTATTTGTGCCTACCTTGCAAATATTGAGTACTATGCTGGTTGAAGTTCAGCTGGCTGAGTCGAATGAAAGTTTCCTTTGAGTTAAAGGGTATTTTAATGTTTAGAATGGGGGTAAGGCAGACTTTATTTTGAGAAGGAGAGATGGAAGATTCAGAGAATGAGAGATCTTAAAAGCACTGGGCTCGAAGACGTTACATGGGCATGTCTCCTGAGTATGCTGAAACAGAATCGAAGTGTTCTGCTTTCTTGTTTCAAACCATTATTTTGTAGTACAGATTGTAGAAAGCCATTTAAGGTCTTAATGAAAGTGAATGTGATGACATAGAGAACAAGAGAGAACGAGCGAGAGAACTCGGGCACTAGTCTAGGTTCACTACAGACGTTACACTGCGTCGTCACCCACCTGGTATGTTAAGTTTTCATTCCGCTGCACCAAAACAAGCCGCTTAAATCCTTTGAAGTAAGAAACAGGTTATCGGTGCTCAAACAGCTTACAACCCTCGGAAACGGTAATAATAAACTATCTTATTACTTCTTCTTAAGGAGATACTTTAGTTTAAGCTATGACCCCTGTATGGTACTGACCCAGACATATCGAAACTTGGCCTGATACTTCGACGTAGGAGTGAGCTTGTTTGACAACTATCAAACTGACGGCGGACCTCCAAAGACAGCGCCGGCGGTCATTCGGTGTTGCATTTTGGAGCATTTTGTCTATTGAAGGCCCCTTGTAATCGGCTACTTTTAACACACTGAAGATGGCAATGATACGTCAAAATTGTGAGCAGATTGGCAAAAGTGTCATAGTCATTTGATAAAACCCTTCACTGCGACTACAAAAGTGTTTGATTTACCCTTTGAACTTTTTTAGAACAAGGCTGGCAAAACTGAAAGGGGCATTAAAAGCCTGCAAACTGAAAAAAAAAATTCAACGGATCAAAAAACCTTGAACTGTAGAAGGTGAAGTCAGGCAGGTATTAGACAGAGACCGGTTTAAGATATCTCAGACCTAAGCACATATACCTCTTTCACTCCCTTCTTTCCCCATCCCCGCCCTTTTTATTCAGTATCGCAGCATGTTACTAGCCCAGTCTGTCAAGGCAACCTGCTAAGTGTTTCAGTTTCGTTCTGTATGGAGAAACCGAGAATCTGACTCCACATCCCGGAAGAAAGTTATTGCTAATTCTGTTGCGAAAATTTCGTTCATTATGTCATCTGGAAATCCTGTTCTAAATATTGCCTTGAGAAACTATTGCCACCTGTGCAACTGTTATAATCTATTAGTATAAAGTGTGAAAGGTGAAGATCCTCTCTGCTGGCTGTTTACCTGCAGTTTTATACCACGACCGACATTTCCGACCATTGACTCCCTAAAGAAACTTTTGAAAAGGGAATAAAGTGACCTTTCTGATTTTATTGCACAAATCTTGGTGAAACTTGATTCCAAATAGAAATACGGTTTGTTTGGGTTTGTTTGGGTTTTTTTGTGAATTTCTTTTTGCTTTTGGCAGGACCTATTTTAACATTACGGAGAACTGAAATGGTGTTCTTTCAAAAGCGAACAGTGTTATTTGATTCCATGCAAAAGAACGACCGTTGTGGTTTTTGAAAGTCTTCAAGCATACTACGGTGAATCACAATCCGGTTCGGGCAAGTTACGAATAACTGTCCCATTCCTGAGAGGCTTGCATTTCTCCAGTTATGAATAAGCTGGATTGCAATAGTGCACCACAGCCACAAGCGAAGAGTTTGTATTCCTGTTTCAGCAGGGATCGGTAACATTTGCCGGTGTCAGTTTAAACGAGAATTCGGACGTTCCTTGGGCTCTACAAATATGGTAAAAATGTAAAGAGTCAGCTCTGAAAGGTTTAATGACGAATATTTTTAAGAAAACAAAAGGAAATGTAAATTTCCACTCTACTAAGCTCCATAGTGAATTAGCAAAGACCTAGAAATCTCTTGTGTTGGAAATGCTGGTTGAAACATGATTTGTACCACAGATGGGGTGGGGGTGGGGGTGAACAAAAGGAGCATATTGGCACGGCCTGAAACAGTCAGGAATGTCAGCAAATCATACCAAAGCAGACAAAACTATGTCAAAATCCACAAACTCAACGTCCGACAGTCTGCTCCTGTCCAAGCCACCCCCTTACCCTGTCCTTCCTCTCCCATCTGTAAGAAATAAAAAAGGACCGAAAAAACTAGACTAAATAAGAAGTTTTACAGTAAAGTATTCCTTAGGACTAAATATTATGACTAGAAAGACGTATCATGTAAGTAATATTTTCTCTAAAAATTTTTGTCAGTGCTGACATATTTTCCTTTATTACTGTAGTCTGAACAAAGAATTAGTTGTAGATTATCGTTGATTTCTTGCAATCATCATAGATATTTCCATAATGGTAAAAGCTATTTAGAAGGCAATTGATATGTCAGAGTTCTACAAATTACAACTGCAGTGCGTCACTGTCATATATATATATATATATACACCACCTGCTGTCTTTGCAAAGCAGTTATGCAAACACAATTGAATTGAATTGAATTGAATTGAATTTAAACTTCTCTTCGGCCGTTGTGCACGCGAACGTCGCGTGAATGCTAGGCAGAGATGGAGAGATGGTGGAAGTGGGAAAACACCAAAAGGGTTTAAGCTCGCAGTGTCAAAGGACTGAGCGACAGCAATTATTTTATCTATGAATGCTTTCGGGAAATGGAGTGCTAGCTCAGAATAAAACCTAGCCTATGACGTTTCTGCGTAATACAGCAATGCACAGCCGGTGTTGACATCGTTTTTGACGCTACATGTAGTCTATCTGGTTTCAGCTGAACGCACTGCAGAACTGTATCAGTATCAAATCTGGTTTGACGTCACCATTGTATGTACTGGGTGGCATTGAATGTAGTGAAGATTGTTTTGACATGCCAACAAGTCTCTGCATAATTTCCATTATAATCCACATGCGCACTGCGTCACCTGGTTGCTTTTAAATGAAGATCATAGACCTAGTGGCATTTTCATTGAATTCGAGAGAATGGCTCGTTTTCTATCATTTCCGAAGTACCTTGGAAGTAATAAACACATTTTCTTTTTTTCTATAATCGTCGACCGCCGGTGTCAGCAGCACCTTTTAAAAAACAGCAGAGTATCATAAGCACTCCCCGAGATCCAGCCTTGACAACAGGACCGGTCTGAATCTGATTAACAGTTTATACATGTAGCCGTCTTTAAATACACTGTACACGGGAGTGTCACTGCGGTTTGGCTTGGCATTCCACAAATCCTGCTTTGTGATTGCAAAGATACGCACGTCCTACGCACTTTGCCAACGTGAAATAATTATAAGAATAGGAGTTTAAAGGAGCTTTTAAGGGGTTCATCTGTTGTTGTTTTTGAAAACTATGAAATGTCATCAATAGGAATTAACATTCTGGGGATTCATCATTTTGCCATTTACGATAAAGAGCACCATTCTGGTTCACTCATTCAAGGAATGTTTGTGGCGTTGGTATAATACATGTAAACTGACACCGAAGACAAGACGAGTTGCAAACGCAGCAATGACTAACGAGTGTTTTGTGAACATTAACTGATTGCCAATCTGGCCAATGTATTTATTGATGTAACCAATTATTAACACAAAGAGATCCTGTAAGTGTGCTAATCCTCTTGCGTCATGAGTGGACCGGACTAATACTAACAGGAAATGCTAGCTGCCAATCATTCTTCGTATGACGCCCGCCAGCAGTGGGACTAAAAATAATGTTGTGGACAGAATAATGCAATGAGCTGCGAAACAAAGCGAGACATATTCACTTCAAATATATACTTTAAAAAAGATAATAATCGACATTTGTCTGGTCAGTACTGTTGCATTTAATACAGCCCTGAAAGGGGATTTGTAAAAGTTCGTTTTTAAAGCACTGAAATATCTGTATGACTGAATTTGAGGAGCCAGGTGAAAACTTTACTGATGGGTTATGGCGATAAGAGATTCAGATGTCTCTTGCTTGCTTGCATAATGCTTGTTATGTTTGATATATAGAGAAAGAGTTGGCGAAGAAACATACAGACCCCAAAAAATACTGAATGAGAGGATGTTTAAGCTTTAAATAAACTCATGTAGCCAACATAGCACAGGGATGTTCTGTTTGCCAACCGTCTGGAATGTTTTTGATCACATGAATTAACCATCTATATACTGTATTATGTGTGAATGCAGAAAGTATGCTTGTCCGGTCTTATGAAGAACATACGGGGGCCACGACCGGCAAATTCATATTTCACTTAAGCTATGCTTGAACATTTTAATTCGACACTTTTCAAACATTGTTTTCAGAACTTATATGATCTCCTCCTGTTTCAATAGATCATTGAACCAAGTACGGTGCAAGTGTATATAGACATAATCCATAAATAGCATGAAGCTGATGCTGTACTGTAAGGTGTTAAAATGGAGATTATGATGACGAAGGAAGCGGTATCCTTACAGGATTGGCCTGAATAATTATTAATGTATGCATAACTTGGGGTTCAGGCCTCGGGATGTTGAGCTACTGAACAGGAAAAGATGTTTTGCAATCTAATTTTTACTCTTAAGTCTCCATTCATATATGAGAACTTTCAGTGCGTAGCTTCCCCCACGCGTTTTGACATTTTTACGTTGTCATGTGTCAAACATTCATGAGCTGCTTAATGAGCTGGGCTGATTATGAGCGTGAATAAGTCTGTTAAGGCGCCTCATTTACATTCAAGACCGTTGTATGTTTTACTTTCTTCATCATTTGCATTTCTGTAAGTCTTACTTTCTCCCATCAAAACTCTTTGTAGGAGATTGCAATCATATGACTGGATAGACCTGAAGTGTGTATTCCGCCAGTTCTGTTGGCTTTTCATTGGTCTTAAGTTGTACTACCTTGAAAAGACAAAGTGACTGACCGTTGCATTGTAATCAGCCAAAAAGTACTTAATCATCTATTCATTTTGGGGTTTTTATTTTTTGTCGATATAGCATCAGTATCAATGAATCAGAATCAGATAGTCTTATAAGGCTAGAAGCCAAAAAAAAAAAAATTACACTGGTTCAAGGTAAAATTAACATTCGCAAGATTCTCAGATATAAAACTTCATCAATGTGTGCTTTGTGGCTTAATATTGTTTTAATTGTTTCATTGTAAAAAGCCATATTCTTTGTGGAGATAAGTAAGTTTCAGAAAACTGTCTTAGTGGGTGGAAAGAGTGAAAATTGTAATTTTACTTCGTCTGATACGTTAAGTGAACTTCAAACAAAAATAGGAGGAATCAATTCCTGCATATGAAAATTTCGTTTTGTTGAGGAGTTTGCACAAATAGGCCAGCCTCTAATCTTAGAAATCACCATTGGTCGGTTTTTTTCTGTGATCCTTGCTTTTCAGGCCCAACTTTTGTCCAGTAGCTTGCAGTTTGGCGTAGATAGATGAGATGTGATTAACATTAGACATTGTTGTTTATGGACTTCGGTAAGCAAATAGTATGAGGGAGATCTTTAATTCTTGTCTTTTCCTTTCTGTTCACAGGTTTGCGATTTCAAGAAGTGCTCAATGCTCTACGGTAAGTTCCCTTTTCTATGTGTGAGTGTGTTTTATTATATCATGGGCAATTATATAATAAACACATTGTTGAGTTTAGAGAAGCGATAGCGATCTCATTGTTTTAGGCATTTACTTCAATACACCCTCATAGTGTGTCTGGAATCCCTAGCAATCCGAAATAATCATGTCTTTTGAGCCACTGTTTGAGCTGGACCCTTACTTCATCATAACATGAGTTTTGAAAAGTCAGTAGAAATTGTGCCAAAAGACCTTATGGCTGAGAAGGCATGTCTGTTAATACTGACAAAGGCATCTGTCAAATTGCAATGGCCTATCAAGAACGCGTCCCCCAGTAACCACAACTACGTCGATATGTACAACCCGTATAAGGTTGTTCTGTTTCATTTTGTTCATGTAGATCATATCTTCCAAGACTGAATTTGTCTTGTCAGTCACTGTGCTTGTCTTGTAATCTCTTCAATATCAAAACACTATTGACTAACTGACTGGTAGATTTATAAAGAATTCGTCATGCTCGAGTCTGGTCGTGATCTTGACTGTGAATGTTTAAAGTGCTTGTTAAACATGTTCAAAGCATAAGAACCTGTCTAGTCTGTCTCACTGTTCTCCTGTTCGAGTCTGGAATATTGCATAAGAGCAAACTGAAGCATTTGGGGAAGTGTGAACATTGTGGATTACACGTGTCGCATTGCATAAGAGATCTTATGATAGCACATCGCACGGAAATCACTGAGGGCAGATCACTTCAGACAGGGAGAAGATAAATGTTTATGAGAAGAGGTCGAAGCAGTCGCTAAGTTAGTCAGGGAAAGGAGTGGATAATTATTACAGAGAAACGTGCCATGAATTTACAATTAGAAAGTACGCACAAGTGCATGAGCCATACGAAAACCTCGCATGAACCAATGACATCACCCTGTCCGCAGTATAGGCCAGGTGTAACTGGGCAGTCTTGGGCTGGTGTGTCTCTATTTAGCTGGGTTTGGAGGTCTCTTTAAATGTAATCCGACTGAAAATGCCCGTGCTTATATATTTTTTGGGGGGCATAATTATTTCATGACGTACCAACACTAATGCCGTGGATAATGTAGTTCGTTCTAGCCTTTGAGATTAAAGACAGTGGGAAGTTGATTAACTTGTCCGACACTGTTATAATATTTTAGGGTAGGCAGCCCAGCGAATAATAGTTTGTTTACTCATTTGCTTTTATGTGAAAAATGTCCCTGGATTAAGATTGTTCCGTTTTAGATTAGGCCTGTACCCACAATAACCAAGCTTAAGCTATTGTTCTGTGTATCTGCCTCATGGAAAACAATACCGGAGAGGGTTAAGTAAAATCTAAAGTCAATAAACAGGGTACTTTGTGTTTGACGCCACTATTTCCGGAGGGCGCCTTTTTTGACACCACGAGAAAGCTTTGGAACTGACCGGAAGCTGTGCACACTGAATGCTGATATGGATTAAGAGATTATTTGCGAGAGTTTCTTACGTTTGCCGATCCAGGAACCTGATCCTAAGTTGCCTATATCAAGATTAGAGTTTACCTTAGTCCGTCCATTTGAATCATACACACACTACTTTGTTGGAACACGCGCCGAAACTGGTCCGGTCCAAACTTTTTGACCAATTGTTTTTGGCATATATTCACATAATGTATGGATACTGAAACGGAACGAAGTCTCATCTCACTTCAATGTATTATAGTTTGGAAATATGGTTATAGGATTGACAAAATTCATTAAGGACAACCACAGATTTACATACAATGTTCCCTGGATTACACGCATTGTGTTTTGTGATTTTAATAAAATTGGCTGAACGTGTTAGCTGAGCCTATCTAATATCCATGAATTGATTGCTGTTTTATAAGCAATTATGGCAGCGAAGTCTCCAAACAGGTAGGTTCGATTCGGTTTTCTGTCCTGTCTTTAACGCATAGGACGTTTCGCTTCTCGTTTTCAAATGATCCATTGGCCTTATTTTACGTGCATTTCAAACAGTGAACGTGGAATGACCAGCCACTTCTTCTTCTTCTCCTTCTTCTTCTTCTTCTTCTTCTTCTTCTTCTTCTTCTTCTTCTTCTTCTTCTTGATCATCGTCATTGTCGTCTCTTTCTCCTCTTTCTCTTTTAACATTTCCTTTCCTTTCATTACTCACTCACACTGACACAAAATGATCCCGAAAAAAAAAAAAAGATTATTACTGCACTCCGTTGGCTGATTAGGTCAAACGTGTCTCGGAAACCTGTCTTCAATGTTAAATCTGTAAATCTACAGTCTATCTCTTGAAGTATTTTAATCTGTCCAGATTATTCCGTTCAAAGCCATCTTAACTTTTATTTCATTTTTTTTGCGAGCTCTATTCCAAAAATGCCTTCGTATAAACCTATCCTCCTTGCTAAAGAAAGCCATGTTTTTCATTGCCGGCATAATATTATTTATTCCGTTTATTGTGACCAGGGAAGAGACAGAAATCAAAAGCCGGGCCCGGAACATCAGTGCACTATGAATATTCTAAAATGCCTCGTGTGCAACAAACCATTCTATAATTTGTTTGCGAGACCCTTCAGGTTTGCCCGGTTATTCCAGCTCCAAAAAGACGATTGCCATGAACTAACGGAGGGTTTCCCAAGTCCATTGAAGTCATCTGTTAAGACTATCCAAAATAAAATCGACCAAAAAAACGGTAACATTTCTTTTTGTCACAGAGACCTCATTAAAAAAAAAAAACAACAGAAAATGTCAAATGGATGTAAGACGTTAGTAGTGTTATGCTGCCTAGATTTAATTAGGAAACTTTGTTCTGAGTGCAACAGCCATATCTCGGGTGCAGCCAGTGAAGTCGTTATGCTTATTTGTAGCACTTACTTTTTCATGTCTGATCGAATAAAGACTAGATCTTCAGTAATATGAAGCGATTGAAGGTTTGATCTGTGTCACCCGATTTGGAACCTGTGAATTGATGTTTATGCAACGAAAACGTGATATGAATGCTGACGCTGGGAAGATAATGGCACGACACGGTATAATCAAAAGCCACTGGGTTTTCTTACGCCGTGTCTTTGTTTCTGTGCGAAGTGGAAGAAACTTTCTGATAGCGCTTTCTGGCACGAATCTAAGGCCTTCAACATCATAGGATGAAATGAGCATCTCGCTAGGCGTGGATCAAGCAGAAATAAACAATAATTGATCAAGCTGAGAAGGATGCGATCTATAGTCGAGCTTACGAGCGACGGGCCCATACAGCTTTAGCATTTTATGACAAGAACCATTCGTCACCGATATGGATTTGAACCGCGGGACGCCGGGGTTAAGAGCTGAAACTGCGAAGACATCACTCAGTATGACCTCTGCCATCTTGCCTGCCATGATAGTGACGTCAAACTGCGCGCGCCAGTGTGTGGGAGGTTTTGACACCGCACATACCACTTGAATTTTTTTATACGCACACAAAAACAGTTGACGATTGTACCGTTTACTTTGTGATTACTCAATTTTATCAGTATTTGTGACTTGCCGGATGTTCGTGCGCTTGCCTTTTGTCATCATGGAAAGCTAGTAGCAGGCGGTATCGATTCGTATATCGAAATTATCGATACTTTCGAGACAGCTACGTCGATGTCGTTATCAAAATTAAAGACCTGGAGATTTCGAAATTATTTGATATTTTTGCTGTTATTAGCGACAGATTATCTGACTTAGATTGGCAACGGAATTACACATATGGAAGGCTTACAAAAATATTGAACGGGATCGAAATGCCTATCTCCCTCTGATTATCAGTATTAAAACAGAATCGACGCTTCCGATTAGTAAAGCTTGAAAGACAAATATCGTTATACCTAAACATTTAGCTATCGGTCCATCACTATGGAAAGCCTGCTTGAAAAGAAGGAAAGGTATGACGGGACAGGTGAATCATTGTACAAGTGTCATTATAACCAAGGTTGGTCGTCTTTTCATAATGCTCTGTCCTTATCGAGACCCACATAATTACTTCTGCCCTGATGTTTTGCTTTTATGTTTTCGAGAAAAAACCATTGATACAGTTTAATTACAGTTTCACTTGTTTTTTAATGGCTCTTTTTATTTAAAGACAACAGGTACGCTGGTGGCCTAGTAAAGAGTCTTTGTTCACAGTCTTTTTCATTTCAACGTTGCCCTAGGACTGATTAATTCCAATTTAGATCTAGTGTTAAATAGGAACGGGTATCTTTGTCAACGCTACAGGCAATTAGCCAACTGTGCAACGCGAACAGACGCTCTCTGTACAAAATCTCTAGAAATTAATGCAGTTTAAGCCGCCACATATTTTCACAGAGATTCGTTTGCTGTCCACAGTTTACTACACAATCCCATTTTTGGTCTAGATGATGTCTTCTTAATATCATGCTCAGATTCAAAAAAAAAAATATTTTCCCTGCCTACCAAGTTGTTTTGTTGTTTACAGCGCGACCTCATTGGGTTTGTCATTGACGTAACAAAATATTGGGCTCATAAGTTTACCTTAACAAGTTGTACCTTAACATGCGAGATTTCTTGGCTGTTCATTGGTGAAGGCGACAGTCTAGGTTTTCACCATGAAATTGTCACGAGAATGACATGGTCGTCGTTCTTAGAAGCATAATAAATTGTTGTTCTCTGCCACACGGTAATGGCGCTGTCTGTTGTATAAATGATGACATTGCCGTCACATCCTGTGCTGCATTTTTGCATACCCGCCAAACCTGTTTACTCTCATAGCTTAACTTTATAAAAACTGGAATGCAAATGCTAAGCGTGCGGTATTTTGAATGTTTGAATCACAATTAGTGCAAAGATAGGCACCCAACCAGTACCTAGATTTTCATACACAAACAAACACACAAGAGTCGCGTGGTTCTTGTTCTGTGATTCTCAGTTGAAGCGAATCGAGTGAAAGACAGTTTCGAATAAACTGTTGTACGTACGAAGCGAAGGGCCCTGAAAGTGACCTTTTTTAGAGGGAGTAAGGATGGTTGGTGGCGCGGAAGGATGTGGGAGAGAGGGGTATTGGAAGAGTATACCACATTACCAAAATTTGAAAGTGTGTGAATTGTCTTGATGTGCGCATGCGCATATATGTGTGTGTGTGTGTGTGTGTGTGTGTGTGTGTGTCTGTGTGTGTGTGTGTGTGTGTGTGTGTGTGTGTGTGTGTGTGTGTGTGTGTGTTTGTGTACTATTCATGTCTGTAAGAGAGAGAGAGAGAGAGAGAGACGGCTAACAGTCGACACAGCTGAAAGTAAATGTCTGAACTTTGAAAAGTATGCTTGCCCATCCCAACAAAGGTCCCACATCTTGCACTGCTGTAGCAGTTTGTAAGCAGTCGGTTTTTTTCTTTTTTTCTTTTTTTTGCTATCATATGCTGTGTATAAAGATTTGGCTTTGAGATTTTGACATGCAGCAGAATTGTTTCTGAGGGAAAACACATTGTACACGCTTTTAAATTTCACCCTTGACTGATGAATTTTAATTATTTACATTGCGGAGAATCATTCGTCAGTGCAGAGCTCTCAAATCTTACAGCTGCTTAAAGCTGACCTAGATTGGCAAGTTAGGTAATACAGATTGGTGAAATGCTTTGCTTCTTTAAAATTCCTCTGCCTAGTCCAACTACAACACTGAACCTTACTTTTTCTTCTTCTCCTGTCTCTCTTGGATCGTTCCACTTTCATTGTGCAATGTTCTTATTTCATGTCTTCCATTCGACTTTTCTTCTCTCTCTTTCTCTCTCTCTCCTCTCTGACACGCCTGCATGCTCTGTTCACTATGTATACCAGCACACCTTGAGAGCCCTGTATACATTCCGTTCTCACAAAATAATTGATCCGTATACTGAGAGTTCTTAGTAATGGCGCCCTGCCTAACGATGAGAACCTTATAAGTTATTGTTTCCTGATAGCAATCTTCGGAAGAGCTTCAAAGTGGACGAACTTCGTTGTCAGGACCTAAGCTAATGGCTGTATTACCGTGACAGTGTGCTGTGAAAACATCATGATCTCATGGGTGACAGACTTCTCAAGACTCTAGATTAGGTCTTTTCGGAAAGCTCTTGTGAACATTTCTGGTTTGATGATGTTTGATTATTGTTGCTCTCACCGTTTACTCTTACAAGTCTTCCTTCAAAGTTGTAATTCGCACAGAGCTCGCAAAGCTTAGATCAATCAGTATTTACTCTATTTCAGGCACTTGCGAAATTTTTAGGGTGTGGGAACTGAAATAATAATAGTGATTGGTGATAACAAGGTCTACAAATACAAATCTTAATACCAGGGGATCATATTTTATGACTAATATAACACAACCTTTTCAGAGATAGCCTCCGGCGGTGATTTATTTCCTTGTTTCAGTTCTCTTGATGTCTTCACTCCGCTCTTTTCGGTATGGGACAACACCCATCTGTTTGACATTTTCTTTAGCAAACTTCTTGTATGAACACATTACGGGGCTATAAAAAGCATTATCAAAGAACGGACTACCTATATTCCCTCATGATGTTTTGAAATTTGAGATATGATCTTCTTAGTGTATAGGCGTGTGACAATACCATTTCATGATGGTGGTGGTGATGATGATGGCGTATTGTTATCAGTTCAAGTCTTTTTTTTTTTGTGACTGTTAAAGTCATAAATCTCAATTACTTCTCATACTCTGGTTGGGCGAATGTTACAAGATTGTTATGCCTCATTGACAAAAATGATAATGGTGATAGTGATGATGATGATCACGAATATCTGTATTTCAAATTTTCCACCCTTCATTCAGGTCAATACTAATAGAAATACGTCTACCGGGAAAAGCCATCTCTCACTTGGAAAAAAACAAAAGAACATGGTGTTGACATCTTAACCAGTATCCATCCCGAAGTGAGACAAAATATATTATGGTCCACCAGTTACGAAATACCCAGTATTTGCCATGCTTAAACAGGTATTTTGATCGCCCATACGCCTTCCAGTACGAACATGACCAATAAACTTATTATTCCTGGGTGAACACAGATTTTTCCTCCCTAAGCTAACTAAGTCTATATTTACTGAGATGCAGTTTACTGCTTTCAGTAAATGTTGATGAGGATGGTGACAGTTCATAAAGATCCATGGCATATAGCAATTTGTAATGACCAGGTGCGTGAAACTCAGGGTTAAGTCGATCGTGGTACACTTCTGAGCCATAGGGTAAGGTTTGCATCAAGTTTGCATTTCTTTTGGATGTTATTGCAGTCATGCTGAAAAACAAGAACATAAATATAAATTAATTGTAGATGATAAATTTTAATATTCATAATATTATGTGCTTTCTCTTTGAAGTTATGCATTGTAGAATCGAAGATTGTCATGGAGGTCGGTAATGGTAGGCCATAAAACTTTCTGAGAACAAACACATGGGCATGTGTATGAGGCAGATGTTGCCGAAGGATATGTTCTGGTAGTTTCCTTTGCCCTCACAGCAACAATCAGGATGCAATAGCGCAAACGATGGCCCGACCCGCCTGAATCTGTCAATGTAAATTTACTTTAGGCGAACCTTGTAAGGTAGACGAACATTCCACCCACATTCTCACGTCATTAAATTCTCCTCACTGGGGCCCGGCTGGTAGTGAAAGTGACGGTGTATTCGCCACTTTTCACACTATCCAATTGCAATTCTGTACTTGTTTTAGTGAAATGGGGTGGTGTACTGGAATACATCGGAGAAACATTGACGGTAGCTTGCGAGCCGTTCGAAAGGCGCCGAGACAAGGTACTCCATATACACGATATACAAGGCAAACTGATAAATGACTGCAAGTCAGACGCGCTGTCTCTTGTCATTAGGAACTCTTTCCAGAAATGTTAAAACGACTGCTCGGCCATATTTTTAGTTGTGAAAAGAAAAAGTGTGACGTCATATTGTTTACAGCTTGAATGTAAAGGCGACATGGAGGTCTGGAAGGTAGGCGGTGTAGATAATTAATTATATACAGCAAAATCACCACAGGATGACACGCATTCTAAGTCATTTGAAGAGCGTCACGGAAGATGAAGATCCCTATTACTAATATTCTGTAGGATGAGCAGGGATACCGATGTATGAAATAAGGTGGACAAATACATATACTGTATAATGTGAAGAACTTCGTTCAAAAACAAGCGTAGTATTTCCAAAGAATGCGTCTCAGGAGTTGTACTTTCACAGTGGCTTTGAGTTCATACATTGGTTAAAATAGCAAGGTCATCATCGGAGATTAAAGGACTCGAATTGTGAGTATCGAAACAAAGCGACAAAAAAACTTTCAGCAATGGCTTGCGCGACCTGAAGGAACAGGCAATGTCACTTCCTTGTCCTCACTTCTATTCCCATTTATGTAATTTGCTCATCTTTGAAGATAATTTATAAGCATCTAAGCATTAGTTACCATTTTGTATGAGGCATTCGAAACGAAAATTAAGGCCGAGTTCATAATTTAGGTTCAGATTTTTTTATTTTTTTTTTGTCTATGTGATTATCCAAATTGCTTCCTAAATGTATCTCGTATAATCTGCTGTAACCTTCAGCTGTATCACAGATGCCTCAGTTGTCAAGTAGCTCGCTATTATGTGTAGCAAGTATTCTAACTTGAGGACACAGGTGACAGGTAAAGAGGGGCCAGGGGCCGGGGGGATACGTAAGGGTAGATTATGAGTCATCATCAAGTGGTGGGTTGGACCTGTCGCGCTTTGCGTGCACAAAGTTTTCTTTTGAAAGCTCGATGAGGTGCGGGGGCAAACAGGTCGACACTGAACTTGCGTCGACGGCCCCCAGCGAGGGCAGATTACAGTTTTGGCGGTAGGACGAGTGAGAGAGGGATGCGTTGCTGGCGTCTGGCGTGGACTTTCGATCGGATAATATAGTGATTTGTCTTAATTCCTTTCTTGGACTAAATTATTGTGAATGTGAGGATGGTGGTACACATTTGTTTTGAATACCTTATGTGTGAAGTGAATTCTTTGGGTTTATCAGTACGATGAATGGTGAGAGTAAGCGTTTTTACCGTTTAAATACGTGAGAATTTTCCAATTTAGCTGAATTTCAAATGGGTATCTTGAAGTACTTAAGTCTACAGTTTGGTTTGGTCACCTGTTGAATCAAGTTTTAAAATAAAATCGAACATGATAAGCCTAGAAGATCTGTGCACTAAACTGACAGTGGTGATTCATAAACGTAGCATAGCCGTGTGATGGACTAAAGAATGTGAGTAAATCAAAGGACTGTCCAGGGTACTTGTCAGCGACGGAGGCATCAAAAGTTAATATTTAACCGCAGTCTGGCAAGTGGGAGAGTGCCTAACGTGCCAGGAAGCGTTGTATGTAACTGAATAGGATATATTATATTGAACCTGAGTAAATTATGTGTGTAACTAGGGGCATTTTGAAACGGAATGAACAGAGCCATGTGGTTCCTGCTGGTTGAAGGGAAGAGGAAGGGGGTGGGGAAGAAAGGGGTCTACAAAGTTCTTTCTCCGAAGTCTACATTCATTTTTTTTTTACGCACTGTTTAGTTAAACCCCATACCCAATATTATTGATCCTCAAATGCGTAATGTTGTGTAATTTGAAGCACACAAAAATATGTTCTCGTAAGAACTGGTCCATCTACATAAGGAACTCGATCGGCAAAAACATGTTTACAAATTTTATATTTCCAGACACATACTCTACATATATTTCCTTTCAGAATGTTCACTGTACCTTAAAAAGATTATATTTAGTGTATTGATCAAGATCAGAGGTCTTTTCAAACTTCGATAGATGTGAGTTAAGCATCGAAACACCATCTGCACCTGGGTGAGCTATTTCTGACCCATTATGCCCAAATAAATGGCGAGATTGTAAAACGTGTCAATAGTATTCACTGGAGGTGCTTGGTTTCTTTGTTATATTGAATACGTGTAAGGCTATTTCAGTCTAAATTGTTTTGCCTATTGAGGCCTAATATGTTCCTCGTGTTTTTGAATAGTTCCAGACGGTTTTGAATTTGTCACCGCTGAAAAATACCACCTTTGCCAACGCTCATTGTGAAAGGAATTCGTGAAGAAAAACATCTACACAAGACTACTGGAGACTGTACATAATATTTTTCTGTCAATTCCATTGGAGTATACAGTTCAGTTCTGCAGTTTGGATATAATCTATTTGTATATACTGTACTTACTGAACATGATTAGTGTGCAGGCATGGAGTTCGATAACACGAGGAAAGGTAAGAGAAGAAATCGAATAGTGAATCACAGTATAGTAATCCCTTGATCGATAAAGAACATGGCTCAGTATACGATAGACGTAGAATGATTAATGACATGATTTTCCACGATTGAGTCATAACGTCTATTGATAAGTTAAGAATGACTTTGTTCCATACCTTGATGTCTTATCAATGGTGTAGAAAGTTTGTGGCTGCCAAGGCCTGAAGGGGAATTATATTTATTCCCAGGGATTTATAATATGTCCGTTTTTCAGTCCTTATCATGTTTCAGATTATAAGTACAAATAAGCATTGCCTTTATTTTTCTTCAGACGTTGATTATGCTGGTCGTTATGTGTACAGTTTCGCGAGTATTGTCTCGCTTATGATAAAAAGTTTCTCCTCCATATGTCTATCCATCCATCCATCCATCCATCCATCCATCCATCCATCCATCCGTCCGTCTGTCTGTCTGTCTGTCTGTCTATCTATCTATCTATCTATCTATCTATCTATCTATCTATCTATCTATCTATCTATCTATCTATCTATCTATAATAACAAAGAATATATAACAAAGAATATAACAAAGAAAGATGTAGATGTTATAATAGAATGTATTAGTGATATTAGAGCCGAGCAGATTTCCAGTTTTGTCCAACTCTCCCATGTAAGATATGAAGTTAAGTCCCCACCATGGTATTATTTCCAGTAGGTCATAATNTCTATGTTTCTATCTGCCTGCCTACCTGCTTGCCTGCCTGCCCAGCTGCATGCCTGCCTGCATGCTCTTCTGTCTGTCTGTCTGTCTGTCGGTCGATCTGTCTGCCTGTCTGTCTGATTATCTATCCTTTCCTCTATCTATCTTTCTGCATATATGTATTGTGGAGGGAATTGGGATGGGAGGAAGGCATAGAATGGGCCCCCTTAAATCATACAGGTAATTGTATAGAGAGGATTGGTTTCTTGACATAAAGCAGTCAGAATGAGGGAGAGGTTTTTTTCTCCCTGAGTAAATGACACTTTCAATGCATCAGCTGAACTAATACTAATAACTATTATAGCACCTTCATCAAAATGCTTCGAATGATGATGGCATTTACATCTGTCCTTGTATTGCGATGTACAAAATCAGTTTCCACTGGGGACACTTGTACTTCATCTGTAATCGATAAATAGCAACGAATCTGGTCACAGCGCATACTAAGTGTTTAGTGTACTGAGCTGTGTGTTTTAGTTTTACGCTACAGTGATTCATGGCCGTTAGATTTATAAAGTTTGTGCATGTATGTTTTATGCTAACCATTAGTGCTATTAAAATAGATAATATGCAGATAAATCGTGAGAATCATAAGAATTAACAGGCGTGTCTTTCACCTTTTTACTTTTAATCTCATTTAATCTCTTTGTCCTCTTTTCTCTTACATTCTGTGATACTGGCATAGAGTTTCCGAGCGTTATGTTGATGGAAGGGAATCAGTGGTGGTGATAGAGGTCGTGGTGATGGAGGTGGTGATGATGGTGGTGGTGACCATTATCACTGGCGAGAGGGTGAACACCACCACTCGTACAATGAATAGCAGTGTGAGTATGTTTTAACCACAAAATTCTGACTTGATCTCTTGTTATGCATAATCCACTGGAGATCATCATACGAGTTTACTGTCTCTTGTTTCAGAAAATCCGAGGACCAAAATGTGGAGATGCAACTGCAGCTCTTCGATGAGCACGAAAAGACAGACGAAGAGGAACTACCAGGCACCAGAGGAATTGACCTGGGAAACCCATTAGACGTCTTCCAGGCTATCCTTAGACAGGTCAGTACTGAAAATCAGACAAACTAAGGTCATTAAATGACTATTCTGTCACTCAAAAGAATTCCAATATCTCTGGTAAATAAAGGAAGCAGTCCACATACTTCGACCTAGAAACAATTCTGCACGAATGACGACATTAACTATGTCAGATCTTCAAATTTTTTTCTTTAATTCCGTCATGTTAGATAGACCAGTTTAAACACTTTCTGTGAAATTGAAAGTTTAAAAGCTTAAGAGAAGTTGGTGACGGAATACCTTTATGATTTGTGCTATCCTATAGAGTGTATATCTGTGAAGATACAGTTCTGAACTCTTAGCTTTTGGCTGAAACACCTATTTAATGTCAAGATTAGGGCTCGTAATTTTTATCAACATCCTTACCAACCTATACAGTGTCTCAGCATCAGTCTCAGTGGCGGTCAGCATAAATCAACACAACTATAAAACACTGTAGAGTGTCAAAAGGGGTTCTGCCGTTATGGTCACTTGGGAAGAAAGAAGAAGCCATAAAATTGTGCGCATCACCTTAATGCACTGTATTTAAGAGATGCACTGGCTGGGTTTTAGCCATGCCATGCATATTCTTCACACTGTAAACTCCAGGACCATTTTGGGAAGGTATGCGTTTAAAAAAGAAAAAACCCTGCATTAATCGCTCTGGGCAGTATACCATGGGCAGCGTTAGTTTAATACCAGTGAGTTTTACTTCTGTAGAACAGTTTACAATTACCAGCTGTTGGTGAGGGTGATATATGAAATACAAGTATTGGAGAGATTCGATTTAAGCATTAAAAAAAAAATCATCAAAAGTTTTCTGTAAAGAAGGGTAGGAACCATAGATAGCGCAAAATAAAATAATGGTAATCGTGCTACAGCTGTCCTTTGTTTGGCCAGAAATTAGGCTACTGCAGTATCAAATCAGTTTATTATCTGTCGGGGGAGGAGGGGGTGCAGGTAATCATTCTCTCAAATGGAACTAGAGACTTATCCGCTTGCCGTCTTAAAATATCCACCAACTTTAAAATCATGGATTCTGATGATTTCGAAAACTTCAGGATGACTAACCTCTTGGACATCACCTGGCTTTCTCTTCCAACATAACCAGTGCAGCCACGATGGGATAGAAAGGTTGACAGATGCAGTAATGAACCTGCGTAATGTAAATCTTCATGACTTGTTAAACTTGTCACGAGGGAACACCACCGCCATTCTCGTTCACTCTTACCGTGCGTCATCAAATCAATTATTTACTCAGATGCCAAGAGAACGTAGATAGTTTAGGCCGATTTATGCTGCAGTATTACGAAATATGGTCAGATCGGTACAATAATTCTATATATGTTGGGTTTTTTTTTCGTATAGACATATGGGTTTACTGGACTGACGCGACGACTTGACAGTTTTGTTACAGCTCTCTTAAACTCTGTTGTACACCATGCTTAGGTTGATATGCACAGGATTGTAGTGTTACTTCGAAGCTGACTCAAGGAGTTCCGGTATGGCTGTCAAATTATACTGCGACAAATAAACTACACGCTACAAATAGAGTCACAAAGTATCAAATAACCCACATACAGCAAACAGGTATCAGAGTATCAAATTAACTCACTTACAGCAAGCAGATACTCAAAGTATGCATCTTTTCGTAATTACGTGTACTTCCAGTAACATTAGGCATGTTTAGGACATAACAAAACTCACATAATGGCGGCTTTGGGAAGCCTTAGAGCTAGAAACCGTTAAAGAGCGTGCCATTCGAGAGGCATTTGGTATTCTTCCAAGCGTCGTGGCATAATGTTCTTGTAGTGCCAAAGTTAAATACCTTGATTTACTAGCGCAAGGCTCTTTGTGAGAAAACGATTGTTATCCACAGCTTTGTACGCGTGGATAATGATATCACATTAATGTGCAAATGACGTGTGACGTGTAAGCCTTTTGCAGCACTTCTCTTTTACACCGCCTGAAGTCTATTTAGAAGCAAGACTATTCAGCAGTGCATTTACTTTTCATGTCTAGTAGTTGATAATTCAATAAATTCACTTTATAGCAGTGCCATTCCTCAAACCGGTGCCGGCGTTTTGGACCAAATCTTCAAATTATTCAAACCCTCGACTTCAAGGATTGGCGGGGCATGCACCCATTTCGTACAAGCGTTTAAAGGAAACAACCCTTTTCTGATCGATCTGCTTTTTCTTTTTTTCTAAATGTTCTTGGTGTCACCTGCAGTTGTAGAGAAAACAGTCTAATCCAAACATATGTGATATATATATATATATATAAACGGATATTAAGAGGGAGGGACTAAAGAGAAACCGGAACATCCAATCATTTCTATAAGAGAATTGAATTAACGTGTAGTCAGTAAAATGACAACGTGCATTTTGACTCAGGTAATCCTCCTCGCACTTCCGAAGTTGTTGTAAACAATTTCTTTTTTTCTCTCAGAAAAGAACTCGCTCACCTGGTTTCCTGCCTGGGATGGGGGTGGTATACGGAATCATGCAGACAGAAACCTTTAATCTCTTTTCGAGGTTGAAGAACCAAACTGTCGTAAACGACCATACAATAATTTTGAACGGAAACATACATAACGTGAGCTCTTGTGTCAAAACTGCGTAACTATATCCTGAAAAGTAAGTGAGATCTGTGCTTATGATTTTTTTTCATACTGTGCCAGTACTTTACATCCAGATTGTCGTAAATGGTGTCAAAATACTTGGCTTTTAAGACATACTGCAGTTTGAAGCGTTAGTTCTGCATCCAGACTATCGTAAAGGACATTGAAATCATAAAAACGACACTTAGTTCTCCAATAAAATAGGTTTAGCTTGACACACTTGTATCACTATCGAAATTAATGATCGTAAATCGCCACAATTACCAAACTGTTCAGCTTTCATTTGAACTGCCAAAGGCACTGGTGCAGGATGATTTTTAGTCACTCATCCCAAAGTTCATCTTCTACACAAGACATTCAAAAGAAAATTAATCTTTTGCGTCTTCTGAAATGACCTTTCATCGTGACCATAGTTTGGCTCCTTATCCGCAGTTTAGTGTTCCACTCGGAAATCCCTATTTCTTTGTATCGTATAACATGTGAGAAGAAGCGTCGGAATACACTGAACGGCTTCCATGTCTTGATTATATCAAATTACCTCTCGTCGATGGACCCTTACCAAACCACCAGTTCATTGTCAGCACCGAAATAAGATTTCACATTTTTGTTATTTCTCTGTCTGTATACCCCCCTGCTTACCACTAACCCACTTAACCTCGGCCTAAGTTGACATTTGACCTTCTGTTTGACTCATTCAGTTTTATATAGCTGTTGAACAAACAGTAACAGTAAAGTTCTGACCTATTGCCACCGGCAGTGTGAAAGCAGCATATTCATTATGACTTCTGAAGTTCTTAAGCTTAGCACACTACATGTGAACATCTGTGATCGCGTAAACAATTTCTTTTAGTCGACGACGTCTCTACTAGAATGTAACATTTAATATTAGCCGCTCCAGAAATTTGTAAACATACCCCAGGTACAAGTTCCCCATAGATCTACTCTGTGTCAAACACTCATTGATGCCAAGTGATCCGAAAAGGTCTACAGAGTGAAGTCAACAGGTTATATGACTGTGCCATTGTTACTTTGTCCACGTCGTGCGCGGTCAACCCCAAAGTTCAATCTCTCAACCAGTCATCCCACTTATAGCAGTCTTAACACCCCTGAAATCCCAGCTGGACAGCTGACGTCATTGTGTGGGGACAAAATCATCTTATTGACAACATTTGAAGAGTTTAGTCTTTGCCCAATCAACAACTCACGAGTGGCTGCGAAATAAACACCGATGCGAGGCGAAAAAAGGTCAGTCTGAAAGCTGACTTCGTCACTGATGATGATTATGAAAGAAAGCAGAGAGTGGGAAACAGGGCTGTTGTAGTTTGGGGAGATTGGGACGGATATTGTCCGTGAGAAATTTAATGAAGTATTTCATTAATCTTTAACAAATGCATTTAAATTCCGACCGACCGCCGGATGGCCATCTCTTTAATCCGTGAGTAAGTATAGCTCTACGGATAGATAGGAAGGTTTCAGTATTGCGAGATAAGGGAGACAGAGCAGCACAGAAATGCGCGTCAGGAAAAAAGAGAAATGGGAAGGACTCTTTTACCCCACCTTTTGTTCACGGTCCCCGCGGCTCTCCGTTTACCTATCTATCACGTAAGGTTTTCATCGGCAGCCACATGAGAAATTTGTTGCGATAACGCAACAGGGGGGTCTATTCATACTGGAGACGTAAATTTATTTTTAATGCAAATTTTGAACAATATTTTCAGATTTGATGGGGTCGGAAGACGGGTGGAGAGGGAGGGGGAATGGAGGCATTTTCCTCTCTTTATTTTCTTTGGCTGAGGGAGTGGAGGTGGTTATTGGCATTTTTTTCTTTTTACTTACCTGGAAGTTAGGACACCCACCTCCGGAACAGATATAGACACAAGCCATTCTCCGTCAACATTCTTTGATAACTTACCGTAACATTTCTATTGCGTTATTAAAACCCACTTTCACAGTCTGAAAGATACGAAATCAGCTGGGCCCGTGTTTTGCCTGTATATCTCGTAGGCATATATATATATAATTATATATATAGCTCTAGTAATATAAGAAAACAATCTAACGCCCACCATCTCGGAAGGGCGCCAGAAAGGCAAGGAGCAGAACGAATGCCCTTTAACCTCCTTATGTGGGTAGGGTACCGTGTACCGGGATTATGATCCTAAATAATGTGACATGCCACACGTCATATTCTTCTCGCTTAAGATTTGACGCGCATATGAAACTTCTAACTGGTGCGGGTTGGTAAATTTTAAGGGTATGTGCATGTAACTCTTTAATTCTCTTTTGCTGCCAAATGAAAAATAAAAATTTGAAAAACGGTACTTATTTTTTTAAGTCGGTGTTTTATTACATGGCATTTAATACTGAAATATCAAATACAAGGCATTTAGTTTGGAAAAATAAAAAAAATTGGATATTTATTGTGACAGGAGCATTTGTTTATTTGTTTGGGCTAATGCGGCCAAATGGCAAGGAAAACACAGAGTAGTCACCAGGTGGCTTCCGTTAACTTAAGGGCAATTCCAGTATAAACCCACGTCAGTTATCCAAATTGTTGAAAACCTTTGACATGACAGCGATTAAAACGGTTGTTTCTAACAGGGGTTGATTTATTCTTTAAACTGAAACTGGTTGCTGTAAGTCAACGCTTTTCAGAAAAAAAAAAACACGCTGGCATGACCTTAACTGGAATTCCTAAAAATGTGTAGAGTGTTGCATCACTGAGAATTAGAGGAGCAGATATGTCAGTTATGTACATTAATATTTTAAGTCAGCCTAGGCGTCATACTCTCAGGAGCTTAACACCAAGTAGATCCCTGTATGCGTCTGTGGGGGAACAAAATCATAATAGAAAATTGTAGAGCATACTGTGCGGAACAAGGTCCGTGGGCGTATAGGTACCTTGACTATTTTATGACCAGATTTAGGAACTGACTGACAGATTGACCCAGAAAGAGTAGAGGGCCAGCCCCCGTCATTTCCAATCCGGTGATAAAATCGAAACGTGGGTGCGCGATCAGGGGAAACTACTACGTAGTCCTTACATTGGACTTTTGGAGGTTAGGGGGCAGCCAGGCATTGTAGGACTGGCCCAGTCATGATAGGGTTTGGTGTTCGAACGACAGTCACGGTGACAGTGTTGTAGTGTACCTTCAAACTAGTGGAAAGTTACGATAACCGTTTTAATTTTATTTATGAACATAGTATCTGAGGACTTTGTGAGTTTCATTTAGGGAAGTGGATTATTGCGTTACAGTTACGAACAGTCAGATGTCGGCTTATTCTAGAGGATAGCGTGTTTGATGGAAAGCTTAATCTATAGTTTCAAAAAGGTAAGACGAGGAGAGACAAATTCTCCCCAAAGTTGTGAGGAACTAACAACTTTTGCAACCTTTTCTTATTTTTCTGATAACTCGTAATGTCTGTAGCTTTGATCTTTTTTATTTTTTTTTCTTAAATAAGGTTTTGCTTCTCTACAGTTTTACCGCATCATGTCCGATAAAGTGACTGATAATTACATGGGTGACTTATTCCAACTCGAAAAGTTAGCTCAAATAATGATATAGGACTCACTTTTGTTTAGTTGGTTAATATGTTTACAGCACCAGATCGGTGTAGCAGTGACGTTTTAATGTTGAATATTATACTGGGATTCTAAAGATGCGACATTTTATTACCATTTAAGAAAAGCTACCCTTAATAATTAGGAATGAATGTTTACAAGGTAAGGTACTTGGATTTTTGCCATGAGCACTGGCCCACGTCATTTATGACTAGCACTATTCTCTGCCTCTTTCTTTTTTCTTTTGACGACATCTGTTTCTTCTCGCGCCACCAATTTTATGGCTCTCCCGAATTATTGTACATAATTGCCTCCGATGGTAGGTGGTGAACAGGGGTAAACTGTGGAATCGTTACGACCAATTATACCATTCTGACCGCTACCCCCTTGAAGAGTTTAAGAGCATTCGAAGGACAAAGAGTATAAAAGATATCCCCTACTGACGAGTCACTTCGGAAAAGCAATAAACGCTGGCAGTAAGGAGAAAAAAGAGATCAGCCTTTGACCCTACTGTGATTGGCCCCCATGGTCTCTGCGTTTCATGGATAGATCTATGGTTTTTGTAGTACTTTGTCTCTTCAGGCCCTTTCCATCCATGTATTGCACGGCGGGAGACATTGCAGCTGCGTGATCATTTTTAAAGTATGGATAGATTATTTAGTAAAGAGCGGTGTAATCTTAATACCAAAAGATCAAGAATGACAGCTGTCGCTGTGGGAAGTGTGAGGCGATTGTCTTTTTGGCAAGCAGTATCCACTGGTTTAAAATTGTGTTGCAGGAACATCTACACAGAGTTGTCAGTTTGTTGCCTCTGTAAAGAACTGTGAAAAAAAAGTTAAGTCGTGAAATCATTGAGAATGATTATTCAATTTAGTTTTTCGCTCAGAAATAAACAATTTTCACATCATGTCGTGTATTGAAGCTGGGATAGAGAGGGAAGTTTCAGGTGTCTTTGGCTGGGTACATTCTATCTAAGAGATAGTCTAAAATAGAAGTACACAATAGCAACGATTTATTAGTGCGTAGTTTATCATCTTTTCAGATTTAGGAATTATCTTGGCCCACACCATGTGAGCTTTTCTGTTTTTCATATTGTTCCATTTTATATGTTGCTGTCTTTTCAGTGATTCTTTGAATTTGTATACCGGGAACACCATGATGCAGAATAAATTGTATGTTGTATGCGCTGTGGTGGGCTAAGTCTTCGTCATATGAGACATGTTTATTTGTCATACCCATATAGATCTCGCACAATTTGGAAATCCCACTAGACTCGCGAGACCAGTTTATATCTTAGACAGGATACTTTTGTTGCCATGAACTATGTCTGGTGAGATCTGGGGGGCTGCTTTTCTCGAATGAGCTTTACTATGAGCTTCTTTGGAGAAAACATCTTTTGTAACCTGATTTATGAATCGTATGGCAGTATGCATGAATGTGAGTTAGTCTGAGTATTGTATTGTAATGAGTTATGTACTACTATGTTTAGACTATTTGATTATCTATTATTTACTCTCATGTACCACAGCCAAGGCAATTTTCCTTTCTAAGGATAATAAAGTCATTCTTATCTTATCTTATCTTATCTTATCTTAATTCTGCATTCAAGACGCAAAAAGAATCATGGCTACACTTTATCCTACATTTGCCTCATTTATATTATGAAGAGCGAGATGTTCCACAGAGGCACTGTTTCTCGCTGTGCATAACTGTTTTTGTCAAAAATCATGCATCGCCTGCGGGCCTGCCAGATTTAAACTTTGGGAAGACCTAAAATCGTTGTAACATTTGTAAGAATAGCAGAACTTGCCCCCGTTCTGGAAGAAAAGATTCAATTACGCTCTTAATTCTGCGTCTTCACAACCTTTTCACACCAAGCT
The DNA here is from genome assembly GCA_033807755.1 of Ellobium chinense. NCBI lineage: Eukaryota > Metazoa > Mollusca > Gastropoda > Ellobiida > Ellobiidae > Ellobium > Ellobium chinense. Next base: position 426,273 of record JAWQUT010000183.1, on the reverse strand, counting down.
CTCATGCCTACTCCAAATTGCATTTTAAGATGACCCGGTGTCGAGGGTCTGTCGTTGTTTGGCTTGATGACTCAACAGCTGAGAGATTTCAAATAAATATTACCTTGAGTATTCAGATTGAGTGGGTTTGCCCTTCTCTAGATCATCCGCGAGTTTCTGGTAGTTTTTCTTTGTTGTAAAGCTGTCTGTGTACCTTACGTAGGCATTCCGTTTATGCCCTAAAAGATTTCTGAACATGCCTCCTGTCCTTGTCTATTCATCTGTACGTTTGCCTGACTGATTGCCTACCTGCTTGTACGCGTGGTTATCTGTCTCTTTGTCAGTTTCTCGATATCTTTGTCTTTTGGCATTGCATTATGAATCCAGTATTATACAATATCTTTCATATTTTTCACCTCAATATTTAATATCTGGAGTAAACAGTAAGCCAGAATTAGACTATAAATCGCACTTTTCAGTTTAGAATGAGTCAACCCAAATCAGAGTGCAGTCGTATCACCATCAATCATAACGCAAGTCAACCAAACCTTTTTAAACGCCAAGGTTTCCAAACAGAAACAGCTCAGCTACGTCAGGATTTGACGTAGATCTAACTAGACCGCAAAAGTACTTTCTCTTTGCATTGTGCCGTGACAGGTGAAAAAGATTCGTTATCTTAAATAGTTGTTAGCGTTTGTATTCTTTTAAGATCAGTTATGGATACACTGGAATGGATTAAAAAATGTACAATAACAAGGAGAAGTTAGGGAGTGGAGGGAAAGTGGAGGCGGGGCTGGCAATGCATATGTTTTTTGTATGTGTATATGAGATGTTGTAATGTTATAAAGTAATAGATAACTACTGTTTCGGTATCAAATCCATCTTCACTTCTTTGTCTTCTAACTTTTGAAAAAATGCTTAATATGAAAGTTTGATTCAATCATAACTGCTAGAAGGAAACAACACAGGTAACTTGTTTCATTATCGCAATATAAACATATGGAGCATTTTTTTTCATTTTGTTTACCAAAGCCTGGCAACAGGCCAAGTCTGTATTTATTTACAATTTTCAATGTGCATGAGTCATAGCTCTAGAGAGCAATCCACAGCATGAGGATTATCTCTGTTTTTCTTTAAGTTACCTTCTTTAATATACGGTTATAAAAGATTTAAAAAGAAAAACGATACCGTATGTTGTGGGGATATCCTGGTATGTGACAGTCTGAAAAGATATACGAGGTCTGTGATTGTTGTTTTGTTGTTTTTTTTAAATTCTGTTTTAGAATTCATAGTCCCACATGTATTGGAGGAAGAAGAACTGGTTAGGAGAACAGATAAGGTTGAAGCTAAATGAAAACTTAGAAGCCCAATACAGTTGTTATGGTAAATCCGTGAATGTATCGAAATATATTTAGACACGAATTACACAGAAGGAAGGAGGGGGTAGTTATAATGATCTCTATTCAGTGAAATGGTCCTGTCTATATTTAGAGTTGGTGGTTGATTGCTTTTGTTGTAAATTGGTAATCCCAAGGCTTGGGAGGTGGAGGAGGAATATTGTTACCTGAGTAGGAGAGCGGAGGGGGAGGAGAAATACGGAATGGATGACAGCACCGATTTTTTAAAAGAGCAGTCTGGTGAAGAGGTGAAGTTGGCTTTGGGCGTTAGGTAAAGTGGCATTAATGTTTTATCTCTTCATCTTATCGTAAGGTACGTTTCTAAGTATGGGTAAATCAAATATACTGGCTGCCTTAAGGGAACTTTGACACTTTTGAATCTGTATTTAGTACTGATGCGGCCCAACATGACTGAAGTCAGAGCGTCCCTTGGGGTCTCATATTAATCATTTTATTCTTAGAAACGTCACGTTAGGATAAACAGCATTCAGCAACCATGTCAGCATTTCGAAGATAGTTCGTAATAAATGGCTCCTGTATGAAAACACATAATGCATAGACGCTACATACACTCTAAAAAATAATCCCTAGATTTGTTAATCTCCCTCTCTTCTTACCTGCCCTCCTTCCTCCTGCTATCCAACATCCCGTGTCCGACCTGCTGTCTCCCCTAATTTGAATAGGCCCTGTCCTCACTCCACCTCCCTGCCCCTCCCCGCATATTGTAAAGTCAACCCATCCTTCAGCGGGAGAAAAGGATGTCGCGTATGAATATAATGTCGTCACATAAGGTGACCCGAATTTGAAGTTAATACAACGTGAATTCATGACTAATTCATAGCAAGTTTACATTTAACAATTCACGCCCATAGATTCCACCAGAGTAAATCTGTTTCGCTCTGTAGGCGAGAGGCAGAGCAAGGGCCAATTTTGGCATCTTTGTATTAGTTGAATATGGCAAGACCTGTAACAGGACATAGCAAACTTTACGTAATGTGCAAAATGAATTTGCACTGTAAATGTTACCGACATCGTCAAGGAAGTGAAACGACTAGTATACCAGCGTGGTATTTTACATACATTATAAGCAAAGAGAGGCCCTTATCAACTCTCCACTATTTTGGTATGCCCCCGTATTCACTGATCGTTCCCAGTGCCTTTTTCTTTGCCCTGTCATTCACTACTTGTCTGTTTCCAACAGGCGTACCCTTTACCCATAAACCAACAGTGTTGTTTTAGTTCTGGGTGCCTTCCTCAAACATTTTCTGTCCTTCGCCTATTTCTACTGGGTCTGTACCTTCTAACCAACAGTGTTGTTTTCATGTGCCTACTCGTTTGATTCCCTGCCATCTGATATTCACGGTTTGCCTATTTCTAAGCAGTTCACCCCCTGTGTTGTATTCTTTCTCAGTACCTTCCTCCTACTTTCCCTGTCATGCACGTCTTCTAATTTCGTCCATCTATTTCCAGACTTCTTTACAGTGCACTGTCTTTGTGTTCCTTTTTTTTTCTTTACACCGCCTCCACTATCCACCTCCTGTTACCCCCCCCCCCCNCCCCACTTGAAAAGAATTCATCATGTCATCATTTAAAATTATTATTTTGTAACGATACAGACGCCGCCTCCCGCTGGGCGGGGCCGAATAGGGCTGTATCAAAATTTTTTTAAGTTATTGGGGGGAGGGGGGGAGGGGACAATAAATTATGCTTGAAGAGAGCCAGCTGAAAGCGGGGGAAGGAGGACACAAAAATGCTCCAAAATATGCCAATGAATGCTTTAGGTAGACAGCCTTTCAAACTCTAGATGTGCAGTGAAATGCATCTCATACAAGCATCTTTAATGGGATGTAACAAAACGTATTTTCGTCATATGTAGCTTTTGAATAGACGAGGAATGTATAATGGGCTGTTTGAGCGTCTAAAAGGTGTTAGGCATGCTGCTGAGGAGGAGGAGGAGGAAGAGGTGAAGGAGAAGGGGAAATTATATGAGTGAGAAAAACCTTATGACGATGACTAATACGATGACGATGAGAAAATGATGATTAAATTAACGATAATCTCGCAACGAATCTTGTGATGACTTCTATCCCGATGAGTGATGAAGATGGTGATCATCATCTATAATTCTAAACTTTCCGTCTTGAGACATCGTCGAAATTTTCCAGTAGGTGAACTAGTAGGATACGCCGTTTGCATTAAGCTGTTGACTTCTGTGCCACCTTGAGAACTAATCCTCCTTGCTTTCGGGACCTTTTGAAAATGTTTCCCTCTTGCGCCACGCCGACGACCGTTTTTGTAACGGGCTTACGGTAATGTCCTGTAACTTGTATCACAACTACGCAACCGTGCATGGCTGAGATGAAATATGTTGCAATAAATTAGTGTGGAGTCCTAAGGAAATGATACATTTTAATCGTCTGGCCTGCTTGTTGAATGGCGAACTGCTGATTTCCTCTTGGTAGTGTTAATACTAGTTTTCTTCTCTATAGCGCTAGACAAGATCAGTGTTTGACAATCTGGTATAGTATGTTGAGTCAAAAGTCCTTTCGATCGGTTTCGCATCGTTTCATTCAGTTCTGTGACAAAAAGAAATAGTTACCGGATTAAGATTTCTAATGAATTCGCTGAATGTTGGACCGTTTTTGTCATGTCTGTCTCTATGTTTTTGTCGCTGGCAATGTGCTTATGGAGAGAGAGAGAGAGAGGAAAGCGAGAGAGAGAGAGAGGAAGAAAGAAAGAGAGAAGACAGACAGATATGTACTTTGATGATGCTGTTAACAAAGTGAAATTCTAATCAGGACCAGTAAATAGTATGTCTCCGCGGTTCAATGCTCACTAAAGATCCTGGAAAAGAGAGTAATTTAACTCGACCCTCATTCGTTAAGTGACTTTTTGAAGAGTAGGATTAGTCAGGATCAAACTATTCCTATGCCTGAGCGAATCAACATCTTTACCAACGACCCGTGGAATCCTGAACGGATGTTCTCCTTATTAGGTGATTCCAGTTCCTTCTTGTAATTGTTATAATCTCCCGAATTACTTGGGTCAGATTTGTAATATCCACATCCGTATCTGTCCTCTATTGGTATGTAAGATCGAGGTGGCAAACAGGGCCGTATAATTATCAGGTTTTACCGAACAGTTGAGTAATGTTTTTCTGAGCGGGAATTTTGCAGTTGCCAAAGAGTTAATTGTGTCTTTGCTGTTTAGTTGGCTCCTGGAGCCTAAGAGCTGGTGGGAAGAACGGCCTCAAACTCCGTGGGATTTCAGCTTTCCTTGCAGCTAATGACTAAGGAGGGGGAAAAGCCCTTTATAGTCTTCTACTCATAGCCTTCATAGTGAGAACTTTTCTCTGGAACTTTTGTGAGTTGTACAATGAATGTTTTGTAAAGTTATTAGCTATCTTGATCTCCGCCGATGAAATTCAACCCTACATGAAAGTGCAATCCACCTTTCACATTTTGGCGGCCTCGTAAACTATCTCGGACCCGGGGGCTGGAGTGTCATGTATCGTTATGACGTCGTGTTCCAGAGCGGGAGAGATGAAAAGTTGAACAAAAGGAACACGATACCATCTCCGATTTCAGCGTCTCCACCCGCTCGCAACACCGGACTTCCATAGGTGCCCTTGTGCCCCGTTTTGTCACCTCATTGAGTTTACTGGCCTAGATCAAGAATTCATATGGGTTGCCTCGCGAAATTAAGTACCTTGTAGGCAGTAGAGAGTTATGTTCAGTTGAGGAAGGTACAAAAGAATGACGCGCTGGTTGATGACTTAATGTCAATAATTCAGGTACCGTAGAAATGTTATTGCAGTAAAAAATTATGGTTGTGTTATAATTCAAATTTCATGCATGATTCTCGCAGAAGCGTGAAAATTGTCGAGTCAAGATAGACTAAGTATGTGATTGATGGGGTGAGAATGATATTGAATAGACTTCCAACATGCGTGATTAGTAGACATAGCAATGGATGACGCAAGTCAATGAATTTCACAGTGTGATGCATTAATTTATATCCGTATATATTCTAAGACTTCTCGCCCAAATAGTATTATTTCGTGACGTTAGGTAAGACAGATGAGACTCATAATGAAGTGCCTTCTGACTGCCTTCTGACTACATGCTGGTTCATAAACCAGTGTCTGCAGAGAGTCCCATTTCTCATGACGAGACATACGTAATATTTATTTTTATGCTGTAGTTTACAAAACTTTCTTGATGACTCAGAATCTTGTTTTTCGCATTTATTATATTGCCATGGACAAAGTAACGAGACGGGGCTTTTCTTTGTTGCGGTCGCATGACTAGCTAGTGTGAGTTAGTGGTGAAGAAAAGGAAAGTACTTTACACCCACATTAAAGGATACAGGCATACCACGGGCATATTTGATGATATTTTTATTTCTATTACGTGTCTTGTGTCTGCCTACTGCTACTGAGATTTAGTTTTCATAAGACGTCGGTGTTAATGATTAATGATATACTACATTTGCGATTCTATCACTTTGTATGTTGATGGTGCTGTAGTTATGCGGAATGACATTAGACTACAAGTTTTGCCTAACTTTACCAAGATTTTAAAGATGGTTAAGGACTATCACTGACGTCTGTTTCCTATGAAATACGAAAACGAAATAGCGAGAGAATAGTTATTTGTCTACCGAAAATATTTGAGGTGTCCGAAAGTTGTTTGGTAATTGTCTCAGCGAGACTTCTGACAAGACCAAAAGACGCTGAGGACGTACTTGACACTGACCAAAATACTGCTTTTCTAAAACAATATGACCACGGCAGAATCATTACAGGGGCCCTCCTTCCCACGATGCTGACAGAACGTGTCCTGTCCTGTGTGGTCCTCGTTTAGATATGGTGGAAAAATTTGGGAGCATTTGAGAGTTGGTGTTTCATATAGGACATATATGCCTAACAATATTTCTTAATATCATTTTTGTTACTACTCCAACGTCGAAGGGTTCGGTATTGAACCTGTTCCAATATTCTAACTGTTATCAGTGTGCACCAACACCCTGACGGAAAAGCATAAACAATTTATTGCCGTTTTAAGCCTTTATTCTCCAAGATATGACGACTTGAAGATAAGAACTTTTACATATGCTTTATTAATGTTGAAATGGCCACAAAAATGCCCTTCAGGAGCACCGAGGACTAAGGAAGTTCCTAATCTTTTAAAACCGTATGCGCAAATCCACTTTGTAGACTTTTTATCATACAGTGTCGGTAGGGTACAAATGTCCTGAGAAGACAGAATCGATTAAAAAACTGATACTGTATTGCTTTTAACGTCAGCTCTTGTCCTTTCATTTTAATATTATTACATTTATATGGCACTTAATCCCATGACAGGCTCTGAGCGCTTAATACATTCACAGACCTACAAATTAATTAATCCTCTCAACAATTACCCTTCTATTCTTTCCTCTCTCTCTCTCTCTCTCTCTCTCTTTCTTTCTCTCTCTCTCTCTCTCTCTCTCTGTCTCTCTCTCTTTCTCTGTCTCTCTCTCTTTCTCTCGCTCTCTTTCTCTCTTTCTCTCTCTCTGTCTCAGAAAAGCGCACAAATTCATAAACATCCGACTGACTGATTTTTCATCTGACAGACCATTCAAAACAAATAAGGCCTTGAGCAAACATCCTTATATACATATATTTTCATCTTTCTTGCAGGTGGGTGACACACAGCAAGAACTCTCCTTTCTGACAGTACTGCAACACTTGCTCAAGATCGATCCTAGCAATGAAACTCTCAGCGAGACCATCTGGCAAGCTGTTGAACAGCTCGTCTCCAAGGCAACAGTGGTGGAGTCCAAGGAGGACGCCCAGAAGCTGTTGACCTCCATTTCACGCCGTCTGGACAGTAAAGATCGGAGCGCACCCTCCGCTCGACCCCGAAGAAGTTCATCAGCTGATGATAATAAGGATAACGCTGCAGAGAGCAAACCATCAACTTCTGAGACCTCGTCGTCGATGACAGTAGTGTCTCCTCCGACAAAGGCTCCTCCTGCACCTCCTCCGCCACCACCTCTGCCATCTTCCGGAATGATGCCCGGAGCACCACCCCCTCCTCCACCCCCTTTGGGTGGGGGGCCACCCCCACCACCACCACCGCCCGGCAGCGCGGGCCACAGCACCTCTTTGCCTACCCTGCCACAGACGGACATACCTAAACCCCGAGGTAAAATGAGGACTCTTCAATGGCAGAAGATCCCCATCACCAGCGTCATTGGCAAGGCCAACCTCTGGACAATGGTTGGCCGCTTGAACAAAAATTACGAAATGGACTATCAGAAAATGGACGCTCTGTTTAGTTTAAACCACGACAACGGGCCCAAAAGGCCAGGCCAAGAAATGGATGGAGTATCAGACAGCAAGAAGAAGCGGGAAAACGTAGAGGTAAAGATTTAAACAGTGCATTGTTCGCAAGTTTCTGTATGCATTCTCTCTTTCACCTTTCTTTGTCGCGCACAAAAGCTTGATATTCATGTTTACATTTTCACACTTCAGTCTCAGAATCGCAGGACACCGAAATTTTGCACCTGTGTTATTATAGGTGAAATTGGTAGACCTTACAATGCAGAATGTGGTTGACTGAAATGTCCGGCTGTTATTAAAGTATGAAATTAAACGTTTATAGTAGCAAAATGAGACGTGACGTCAATCTGTTCTGGGTAGTTGGTTACTGAACAACAAAAGAGTCTGTATCCATGCCATACAGCTGCACTTTTGCGAGCGGGGGCCTTTATATTCTAATTGACTCAACTAAGAGTGCTTGCATAAACTAAAACCAGAAAGAACCTTCCAGCATGTAATTTTGCTTCTCGGCGAGTGAAGTGTTCTTTAGCTGAAATAATTACACGCTTGAGCATTGTGCGTTACTGTGTGTCATACTTCAGCAAACTTTGAAAGACGGACGAGTAAATGAAGTGACAGAAGAATTTTAATAACACATACGCGTCACATAGACTAACACATTTTAGTCTGAATAGAAATCTTTGAGTTAAGGCTTGTTATTCTTATACTCAGTGACCAAGATATCCTCTCGTTCAGTAAATAGTTAAAGTGCACAGCTGAACTGTTTGAAATGTTTGGATCAGTATGATATGGCCTCAGGGAAGCTTGACAATCTTTCGTCTCTCTTACCTGTGTTTATTTTATTGTCAACTTCCCTGTTGTTGTTTTTTTTTAAGTCTATCTTGTTTAATCTCCTGCCTTCTTCTCCTCTCTGCCTGCCTGCCTGCCTGCCTGCCTGCCTGCCTGCCTGCCTGCCTGCCTGCCTGTCTGCCTGCCTGCCTGCCTGCCTGTCTGCCTGCCTGCCTGTCTGTCTGTCTGCCTGCCTGCCTGCCTGTCTGTCTGTCTGTCCCTTCTTTCACAACGTTTGTTCCTCCTCTTCTGACATGACGTTAGTCTGAGTCCACCAGCCACACATGGACATCAGATTATAGCCCTGTTCTCTATTCTAGGGCTTTGACAGATTGAATTGCGGTGAAGTAAGTAGCAAGTTGCAACCACAATATCAATACTATGCAAACACATACAGTAACTCTAATCAACATTGTGTTATTACTGATTAATCCCAGTGTCACTGAATCATCTCATGTCGTGCGTCACTATTATTTATATTGTTTTCAGTGCATCGACGTAATGTTCACTAGATATCATACGAGTAAAATTTGAACTAATCTATCGCTTTCTTTGCACTCGTATATCTATAAGGGTCAGTCTCCTGGCTTCCTGTAATTTAATACTGACTGCATTTTTTAATTTCTGCCATAAATGCTTTCAATGTAAATGAGAAAGTTTAGAGACTAGTCTAATATTTATTAGAGACTGTATTAGAGAGGGTGTTTTCGTTCATGGTTCTACAACGTATCACCATTTTCATCATTGATATCACTCATGTCTAGTCGTGTGTCAGCAAGCTGTACTGTGCTAGAAAACCACATCGAAGATCTTGCATTAATCAGCTTAAAATAGGATCTCCATTCAGTTCGTAGCGAATTCAATTTTGGGGTAATATCTATTGGATTTGGGCCTATCAGCTGATCTGCATATCTCTAGATGTATGCCTTAGACATCAAGCTCTTAGCCAGTCTTAAAACAAACGTAAAGCGATGATCCATGATGGCCTCCGGAATCTCAACTTCCCAAAATTTGCAGCTGAGATTTAGCCACACTGAATAGACGAGGGGCTGCTGGGGTTGTACAGTTCGGAAAGAAGACAATGAGATGCAAAGCTTACAAACACGCGTCGAGGGCACATCAGTTCCCGGAGGGCTAGGATAAATGACATAATGACAGGCTAATGTCAGGAGCTTTTCTTGAGGAGACTGATGTTGGCTGTGTAATACATATATACATGTATATGAAAAGTTCAGAGGACAGGGGAAGAGGCAACTGAACAAGAAAAGAGACGGGAGTTGCACATGGTGGTTGGTAAAGCGTATAAGGGCAGTGGGAGAACGCAAGCTAGAGCAGCTTTCACCCAGACGTTGGTCTTATGTTAGATTCAATCACCACCTACCCTTTCCCATATTTCTTGCCTCAGAAAAGATGATGTCCAGCAGGCTACACAAAACGAAGTTCTAAAGTATTTTCGGACCTCCCGTTGGTTTATAATGCTCGGACTTACTTTCTTCTTCAGCATACGTTGTAAAGATAAGAATATTAAATGTCTTGTATCTTGAACCTGCACCCTCAGATTCTTAGCTCGTTAGGGTAATGTTAGCATCGTTTGAACTGTCAGTTCAGTCATTCCTCATTTCAACCATAGTCGCCAGCAGAAATTTCTTGTCAGCCCCATCACTTCAAACACAAGTTAAGCCTGCTGAGGATTAAGGTCTTCAACCTCATTCGAAATGCTTGCACAACGTCTTCAGTCCGTCTTACAGAACTGAAAATTTCATGACTCATGTGTGCCTGTCAGCCATGAATTTACAGTTTATCTTCAAATAAAATCTTAATAATTAATGTAGGAGGGCAAGAGCGAAGGGATTTTGTAAAAATAGCCCGGCTAATGCGTTAATAAGCTTGCTTATGCGATGCCCTTTGGTAATAAGCATTTATAAAGAGTGTCTGAACATGTTAGTGCAAAATTAAAGTGATGTAAACTTGATATGCATGTTCCTTTCTTGTTATTCTTTCGCTAGATGGGTCTTGTGTATGCCAGGCTATTGGATACTCCATGTATTGTTATATGCATGTGCCTATAAACACTGTTGTAGTTTTAAACGAACGTAGCTTTAATCAAGTTTTTTTTTTCATTCCTGTGTAAGTTATTTTAGTTCATCATCAGTAATAAAATGTGTCTCCAAGTAGAAAGCATTCTTTCATTTCACAATGCACTGACTGGCATAAGATTTTTTAAAAAGTCAGAATGTATTATTTACTTTCACCCCTGCCCCCCACCCCGTCTTTTCCTGGCCCACTTTGTAAGTTCAGGCTGCCAGATGTACAGAGAGAAGATAAAGCAGGGAGGTGGCAGATTTCTCGTTCGTCACCTTGCACTTTTAAGTCAATGTAAACGTTGAAATCCAAATATGTGAATATCTACATTGACAAGTTGCCACTGCACTCTCCCTGCACGTCTCTCTGCCCAGAGGCTCTTAAGTAACTCTGTTGAGCATGAAAGACGTATCAGTATTTTTATATTTTAAACGAAGGAAAGCTGCTAGCCCCATGGATTTTGTTTTAGGAGCGGTCGTGTTATGTTAGACGACTTAATTCGCACATTATCCACCAAATGTGACGTAATTTTCGAAGTTTGGAGAAATTTTGAGGACAGCGAGACAAGACTTAGTCGCAGGTGTACAGGTGTCGTTGTTTAAAAGACCGCGTACGAGTTGCTTAGTGTCACAGTTTTTTACATCTAAAAGGATCGTCCTTAACTGCACTTGAGCGTGTACACCCACAGAAGTCGAATAGAGACTACCTACTGCGTCTTATATTTTATTGTGATCTCATTAAAACCTGTGTTTGTATGAAAGTCAGAGGAGCGAACAGAAATGCAAGACGTAAGGGATATAGGAGAAAAAATAAGGATATTGAATCCTTGGGTTGTTGGTTTTTTGTTTTTTTTGTCAGTGTTCACTGTTTTTGGCACTGAGGGCTTGAGCAGTGCCGAAAGTAAAGTTTCTTGACAACAAGTCGCGTTAGGGACATTTGACTGCTATATCACATCGGTGAGTGAATGCGGTAGTGCACACATTCTTTTGCACTTGCATTGCAGGCTAGCAACTGAGGTTATTCCACACATTTCAGTCACCGGTATGGTACACTGGAGAAGGAGTCAGAATTGAAAAGGGCTGAAGGGGAAGCGGCAATAGGTGATGGGTTTCAGAGGGCATATCCTATGGAGCAGACTCTAATTGTCTTAGAATATATTACTAAACTATCACAGCTTAGTCGCTGCAAGCGAGGTCAATAGTGAAGCCTATATTATGGAGCTGGAAATTCCCAAGGAGTTGCTAATATACGGATTAATTGAATAGAACTTTAAATGATAATTGTGTTCCTCCTGAATGCGGAAGCGAACCGCCAGGACAAGACAGATAGGAATATCCATCTCTGTTTCGACTTTTTGTCTGTGTTCTGTGTAGTCATCAATTTTCCGAAACTCCCCCAAGACTGACGCACTAAAGGAAGACAAACAAGAGGTGGCATATAAACTGCCAGTCCCTCATACCCTACCTTTTACAGTTGTATAACATGCACGAAAACACCACTCGAATCCGGGTATCGTCTTGGTGGGTTGAGCGTTATATTTTTGCCTTTAAATAAAAAGGTCCTGTCTCCGCTATTCCTGAACAGCCGGGGGATTGCCTGCCTCGTTGAAATTCATTGTCAGAGTAGGTTCAAATATGTATTGAGAGCTTCTGATCCGGTTACTGAGGGTGAAGTGTCGCGAGCAAAAGGTCCTTATGACACGCTTTTTGAACACCCTGTCTGTATGGTGCTCAAGGCAAATATTTGTTACTGAAAATTTTTGTGATGGAGTTTGTTTCCTTAACCTATGTTATAATATTTCCTAGACATTGCAATAAATCGTGTGTAATGATAACATGAATCCATATGATTGTCTCAGTAATTTAATATCCTCATGTAGATGGAAATGCTTTTTAACTAATTATTAACTGAAGGGGCTGTCATTTCGTATCGCAGGTTTAAAGCTTAAAATTTGTTTCCGTGAGCGGCAAGACAAATGGTCTTGTCAGACTGAAGAGGATGAGTGCGCACAATACAATAGTGTGAAAGTAACCACAAGCATATCTGATTTATTATTGCACCTTTTGATATGCTGGTCCTCTCTAAAGGATATAAAGAATCAGGTGCAATATAAAAATACTCAGACACTTATGTTAGCTTCATGATGCAAAATGGATTACACGTTTCAAAAAGTAGGATTAAAATATTAATAGATCATCAGATAGAAATGGGTTTTCTTTTCTTCGTTTTAATGTATTGCTTATTCATAATATGAAAATGTCTGCGCATTGTCTGTTCCGGTTATTTTCTTCAGAAAGAAATTAAGTGCAGGTTGTTCAGACTTCGACCTTCTGTTCAATGTTGGCTGAATGTGTCTGCACTGACACTGGCCTGCCTTCCTTGAGTCTGCAGTATATGGCGGTGTCCGCCTTGTCACCAAAAACGCATGACGTTTTTGATTGTATTGCAAGGTATAACTCCCGTTTCATGTGAATCTGAGTCGCTCGTGCAGTTTGATTTGAGACCTTAAACCAAGCCCTTACAAAAAGTTAGCAAATAGGGCCAAAATGCAGGTAGATATTGGCACAGATAGACGTAGATGGACCTATTTGCGTCTGCGGCATTCATTCATGTTTCCAATTGCCCATTCATCTCACCACCGTTCATACTGGCTCATCTTTGATCAAATATTCCTACACGTCATGTACCCTTTCGATGCAAAGAACATAATGCTTGCGTGGGATGCAATGCTATGCTGCAAGTTTCTTTGTCCCGTTGGATATGTGTTTTGATGGTTTACCTAGAGAGGCAGGTAATTTCAAATACCAAACTGCGTAGGGGTGAGAGCTGTCAAGGATGGGACTGACCTTTAAAGGAATGTTATATTTTAAAGTGTCAATCAGTAAAATACCAAGAAAGCTGTAAAATCAGGGACATGCTTTGAAATCTAAATGGCAATAGGTAACATACACAATAAGTCATCTGCTGTTTTGTGACTGGCACATATGTGTTCTGTCCCATGAGTTTCGTTTGCCAGTCTTTTGTTATACCTCATATTTTGATCTTATCATGTTATGGAGGTTCGCTTTATGTTTATTGTTCTCTGCGTTGTTGTTGTTGTTGTTGTTTTTTTAATGTGAAAAGTTGTTTTAAACATGGACTTTTAAAGACCCTAAATTAATGTCTGTTATAACAATCAGGACTGTCGCATTTTTGTTTCCATTTAATGAATGGCGAGTTGGTCAAGCAATGCGTCATCAAGACCATTCAAGTTGTGGTCCTTTAATCATCCTGGGCAATGACCTGCATAAGGCCGTGCTTACTCCTGCTTCATCTGGCAGGTGTAGCTATCCGCGAGACAGTGGACGCGATCAGGCGGCTGCTTTAGCTTTGTTGTCGGCATCTTCTTTGTCACACCTGACTGTAACATGAATGTAGCTTGATAATACCTAACTCATTTGCAGTCTCATTAATTGTTTGATGTTTTGAAGTTTGTCTTTGAAACCTAGACCATGTTATTATAACAATGGGCTTGGGAACAGCGGAGCCATTCTAAGGAGTTTGATAAGAGAATAGGGGGAGAAAGTAGGCGCGAAATCATAATCCTTTTTTTTTTTCATCGTCATTATCCACGTCGTCTTCCGATACAAATACTGGAAACAGAGTTCATTACGTTTTCTTCTATTCCATGCTGCTCAATACGACTAATAATATTACAGTCTTCACGTCTGTTCGCGACTGATAGTGTCTTGAAGAGCGACGCAAAAGACTCAGGACTCATTCTTCTAGCAGTATAACTTACCGAGTTGAAAATAAACAAGCCCCCGTCGAGTTAGATCTACAATCCTCTCATGAAAACATCATTGTCACCTCCGAGTGAAAGTGCGTCACACAAGTTTAGGGTTTCCTTATAGTTTAAGAGCTGTCGTAGCCTTTCTTGATTTGTCGTCATGTAGAGCGATGTCAGTACCCCGACCAAAGGTACCTATCTATTAGTCTGGGAAATGAGGCGTGGGAGCCTGGGTCTCACCAGCTCCGTTAGTCTTTTGAACATGCTCAGTCAACTGGACACAGAGGGCGCTTACTTGGAAACTAGAACTTTCACATGAATGCAGGGGATCTATTCCTGTTGTTGTTGTTGTTGTTGTTGTTGTTGTTGTTGTTGTCGTCGTCGTCGTCGTCGTCGTCGTCGTCGTCGTCGTCGTCGTCGTTGTTTCTGGTTTGATGCCACTGTAGTGTTTCTCCTCTCTGTTTCTAGATTTTATGCATTATCTATGACAGTTGCTGGGGCTGCGGTTGTTGTAACATATGTTGATTTTGCCATGCAGCTGCATGCTGCTCATATCGGTTGATGATTGATAATTTCTTATTTACTTTTCTAATCAATATTTATAACTGTACTTGCATTTGGTCATAGAGACAAACACCGCTATGAAGTCCCGTCCATGGCTCTTTCATACTCTGCATCTGTACTCATGCGTCCTCTAAATCTCACTCTAGTTCTCTTTCTACCTCTGTTTTTAGTGGCATACTGATACACACGTTCTCGTCATGTCTTAATCCCCATACTATCCTTTTCAAGGCCTGTGGATTTTATAAAACGGTGGATACCATTACCACTCAAATTTCAGCTTAACAGCAATCATTTATTACAGTTTCACTAAATTAAACAGGCCATATCTATCGGATAACGCCTCTACCTCTTGTCATGCACACTTAAGCATAAATCGATAAATTGACAGATTGTTCACATTACACAATACTAACATATTAAGCCTGTCGCCGAGATCGTTGAAGCGATCATCACCGTCATTTGTCATCGTTATCTACCATCACTAGCGACAGGACTGTATTTTTCACGCAATAAAAAGTAGCACTCGTTTGAGGAAGATCTGATATTGTCTGAAAACATCAAAAGATTTCTTCTTACCATCAACGCGGACTACCTGTTACAGATCTCAGCCAGATCTCAGCTGTGATCAGTAGTTTCTATTGATGAAATTTGGCTGTTGCCTCCACATTTCAGAATGTGAAAAGAAACTGAGTTTGGAAATGATCATGCAAAATAGAAGTAAAATGGGATATTTTGATTATAGAATTTACGAACTGGAGCATGGAAAGTATGCTGTAGTACATATTCAATTTTTTAAACGCCTGCTTTTATAATTTTCAGCGCAGGATCTACAAGTAATTACAAAACAGCAGTCACAATAAGTTTACCACACAGAACAATGTTGGAACACCATGCTTTCTCAATGACCTTCTTTCACTGTCCGTACTTGCCTGTGTTCAATGGTTCATTCAGTTCGGCAATCCTGGAGCAGACTTAAAGTCTAATCCGTTGTGCGGCATTAACGCCTATGATTAGATTGCAGTTTTTGATAAAGACGAAGTGTTAAAGTAGGATAAGCTCTCTTTGATATGGATACATAATGATTAATGGAAGGTTTACCTGATTCTTCTGCTACTTCTCTCTCCTCCTCCTCCTCCTCCTCCTCCACTCCTTTCTTACATAATCATGACATAAGCTTTTATTAGTCGCTGTGTATATTGTCAGTTATAACGAATTTCATAGTGCTTATGTTTCTGTACCTGTCCACACCATGCATTGATTCATGCCTCCTATAATAATTGCAAATTTTCTTCATATTTTCAATCTCACTAAAGGGTACCAAATATTAAACAGCCCTGTACTGAGTTCCCTTTTTTATCAGAGTTTTCACCTAAGCAAAGATTAACAACCGCAATCCTCGATTCTATAGTTATCCAGTGATATATTTGCATTGAGTTGAAATGTTTTGCTCAGAGCAAAAGATTGCTACTTTCCTGTCATTGCCCGGTATTCTCTGATCTTTCAGATCAACATTCTTGACGGCAAGAGAAGCTTGAATGTGAACATCTTCCTGAAGCAGTTCCGCATGGAGCACGAGGAGATCGTGCAGCTCTTGAGGGAAGGCCGGAGTGAAAAGTTCGGAGCTGAAAGACTTCGAAGCCTTCTCAAGCTGCTGCCCTCTCAGGAGGAGGTGAGATTGGCTAGACGTTTATGATAGGATGGGTCGGACTTTATTAAAGATGCCATCTTTACTGCATGCTCTAGTTTTCAGAGAAACGTCCTTTATTTGTTATAACTGTAAATCTATAGTGTGTAATCTAATATTCTCTCTCTTTCTTTCTCTCTCTCTCTCTCTCTCTCTCTCTCTCTCTCTTTCTCTCTCTCTCTCTGTCGGTCTGTCTGTTTATCTGTCTGTCTGTCTGTCTGTCTGTCTCTCTCTCTCTCTCTCTCTCTCTCTCTCTTTTTTTTCTCTCTCAGAACATGGAGTTTACAAATTCATATTAAAATATAGCAGTATTAACAGTTTACCAATTTGTAACGAAATGTGTATATATCTCTTACATCACGATATACTTGCTTCTCAGATTGACGCCATCAATGGTTATGATGGAGATAGAGAGAAACTTGGCAATGCCGAGAAGTTTTTCATATGCCTCATGGGCCTACCAAAGTAAGTATATGAATTCAGTTATGTCTCTTTCTTCATACTTAGTGATATCAGTGGTACCAATGTGTGCAGAGTAGCCATTTTGCCCAAACAAAAATTCACCATTGTGGAAACTATAATTATTATTTCGGAATCTTTTCGCTTTTGTGAAGCTGACGATTTCAATTTCAAAAATGTCATTCTAGGAACCATCTTTTTGTAGATTTCTTACATTGAATTGAAATGATCAACGAATAATACAATGACTTAGACATTTTGGTGATTCCTCACTAACGCTGGTATCTTCTGTATCTACAGCTACCGCATGCGCATCGAGGGCCTCCTGATCATGGAGGAATTCAACACAAACATGGAGTGGATCAGACCATCCATCGAAGCTGTCCTACAGGCAGCCAAAGGTATGTCACTGACGCGTGACAACGTAGATCTACTGGAGAAATTATAAATCATGTGTATGCATGCCTGTGCTTTGCTTGATCATGATTGGACTGGTTCCCTTCGTTGACTGTAAGAGTTAGTTTGAAATGATGAAATGGTTAGCACGTGATGTAGATTAATTTCAGTAGATTAATTCTTTGTAGCTGGTCCAAAATTTTCTGTTTAATTGTGGACAGAATTATGCGATAGTTTTGACGAGTAGACTGGCCGCTAGATTTGATGAATTGAGATGTGGAATCTCTTTTCGGGATTAATCTCAAACAAGTAAATATACTGGTGTATACGCTGTCTTTCCTAACTAACATGACAATTTATTCTAGTTTTGCGATGTCCTTAGTATGAATAATGTTTTTGACTTTGTTTTTTATTTTTGCTGGCAGATTTACGTTGTAGGTAAACACATAGTGATGAATGTCAAGTTGTGGATAACATTACTAACTACACTATGCCTTTTATTTCACAGACATTCAAGAGAACAATTCACTAAGAGAACTTATCTTCCTCATCCTCATATCAGGAAACTACCTCAACTCTGTAAGCATCTCGTTATGTCCTAATAAACCATCCTCTCTTCATTGTCGACGTAGATTTATCTTACGCAGTTTAAATCAGCACAAATGATGGTGTAAAACTAGTAGTTTGATTCCATTTTAACTTACAATATTTCCTTGTAATATCGTCATCATTATCGTAATCATCATTATCATCATCATCATCATCTAAAACTGAGAAAAATTAATCATCATCATCATCATCATTATCATCATCAGCGTTTCTGTCTTCATTGCCAGTCGTCATCGCACAACATCAAGTGGCAGGCTTTGGTATTTTCATCATGTTTGGTTTATTTACCAGGGAAACTACGCAGGCAATGCCGCTGGGTTCAAACTATCTTCCTTGCTAAAACTGACAGAGATCAGGGCAAACAAACCACGCATGAACCTTTTGCATTATGTGGCTCAGGTAAGCAGCTGGTTCTCGTCGTAGCGGTTGATTATTACTAACTGTTGTTGCTGCTGTTGCTGTTGTTGTTGTTCTTGTCGTTGTTGTTGTTGTTGTTGAAGTTATTGTTGTGAATGTTGTGTATGACTGTTGTACAAGGATGATGTTGCTATTGTTCTTAGTGCTTGTTTGAATGATAATGTGCAAGGTGAGATGAGGCGCGGTAGACACTGACAAACAGATGAAGAGAATGAAAAAGGAAAAACAACAAATGGAAGATCTGAAATGAGTTTTTCTGTACTGTTCTTTATCTACAGGAAGCTGAAGAGAAGAACCCAAAACTTCTAAGATTTCCAGACGAAATGAAATTTTTGAAAGATGCTGCACAGTAAGTGTTATTCATCTCTATAATATTCTCTTATCGATGTAAAAATAGGTTAGTCAAGGGAAATTACCAGCTTTGAAGCATATATATACACTGCAGTAGCTCACTGAGAGAGTAACGTTCGACAAAACTCTGCCTCGTGATCAGCTTTTGAAGACAATGACACTTGCAACAGCTTATACCAGTATCATACCCAGGGTAACCAACATCAACAATAAAAATCTTAGATAGATGGTATGTGCTCACAGAAACAAGTACCACATTACCATTCCATGACAACAAACTGTCATTAAATACAATACTGCATACAGTCGGCCTCTTCTTTCATTCGGCGTTTTCTATACCACTTGACACTACATCTTCTGTCTGTTCTCTTATCCAGAGTGTCTGTAGAAAACCTGATCACAGACATCAGCAATATTGCCAACAAGGTGCGAGCCATAACCGAGCAGATTGGTGTGGCAGGCAAGGATTTCCAGAGACAGATGGCGGTGTTTCTCAAGGTACATGCAGTTTTCTTGCCTGTGTTGTTGTCTTTCTGTCTTATTTATTTGCCAAGTTTCTCTCCGTCATAAATTCATCCCTACCGTTTCTTTATCCACTCTGTAGCTATAGTTCTGTTGTGTTTTGGTGTTTTTTTTGCTGTCGGTCCACCTGTTAGGTTTATCATCCATCTATCCATCCACCATTCATCTATTTATCCATCCATCCATCCATCCATCCATCCATCCATCCATCCATCCATCCATCCATCCATTCACAATTATAGCACTCTGTCAATCTTTTGCACGTATGCAGGAGGCCAATGTGGAAGTAGTTGACCTCGAAGAAGACCTGAACGACATTGAACTAATGCGACAAGACTTAGCCACCTTCTTCTGCGAGGAGGTCCAGACATTCAAGCTGGAGGAATGCTTCAGAACTCTACAGACGTTTTGCGACAGGCTGAAGAAGTCCGTTGAGGTAGGTGCAGGTCTTATAGATGGGTGGATAGACAGACGGATATGTTGGCTGGCGGGCTGGGGGAGTTGGGAGGAGAGGGATTGAATGGATGAATCGCATCAAGAATGAGTACAAACGTTTAAGAGAAAGAGAGATTGAAGATGGATGACTGAAGGATATTAGTGAAATGCCGCCTAATGATGAATAAGTGAAAAATGTGTCTTGAAGAGTAAAATAATTTGAGGGAACAAGGAGCAAATGGAAACTATTAAAAGAGAAGACCAGAGATACACATTCGATGAATGACTGAAATGAGTGAAGACACCAGCCAAAAAAGAAATTATTTTCAAACTTGTCATGTTATCGAGTAACAGGCAGAGTTATTAAACTGTCCACATTGGTTTACAGGAAAACATGCAAAGACGTATTCAGGAAGCCAAGGCCGAACAACGAAGGAAGTCGAGTAAATCAGACTCTCGCAGAAATTCAAGTGAGTATCTTTCTTTTTTTTTTTTGCATGCATACACATCAGAGCCTCCTATTCTATGCCTTTCATTCTGCCTCTATTCTTTTTCTCTTAATCGCCTTCTCTTCCTACCGTTATTGTCTTGTATCCTATGCACTCTTTCTCTTGTTCTCTTACATTCTCTTTCTCTCATTTTATCTCTCGCAGACTTCATCCCAGCACTGCATTTTCGTTTAGATTAGTTTTAGCTTTAGTATTTAGCTTCACCAATTTTCCTGACATTTTCCCTCTTTTCGAAACTATAGTTATAGGAAATTCTGTTTCCTCACTTCTACAGAAGATGTCACAGAACTTGCTGACCAAGCCATTGAATACGCACAAGCAGAGGAGGAGCAAGGCTCCATAGTGGAGATGCTGCTGGCAGATGTCCGCAGCGGCTTTGCCTCCCGAAAGTTCAATGATGGCAACTTTTCTCTCACAAAAGTAACAAAGGTCAACCTGAATCCCGCTCTTGCAAATGCTGTGTCAGCCGGCACAGGAGACGTTGTTGGCAAAGGTGAGAGCAATAGCGATGACAATTCCGCTTTCGTCCGAGGAGGCTATGGTCGAAAAAGTCAACGTAAGAAACGTACGGACAGCGCGGTTGATAGCCCTGTTGATGGTCCTTCTCCGACTCCTGATTCTCAGAGACGCAGCAGAAGAAGCTATGCAACGGAGGATGATGATTCTTTAATAGACTTTCTCATGGAAACTAATGAATCAAACGCTGAGCCTCAGAAACCTGAGTCGACTTTCGAACGTTACGCCAGTTTACGGCGGCGTCGGTTGGAGAGGAAGGAGAAACGGCACGCTCTTGATGTGATGGTCAGTGATCGCGAGCGTGCTCCTTCTCCTTCCGTTTCGGACACCAGTTCTAAAGCTACAGCACCCTCAAGTGACAGACCTAAATCTGAATTAGACTCTGATTCAAAGGGAAGTCGTGGGTTACGACGCACTCGCAGCTGGCTTGACCGACCATCGGTTGACAAGGCCAACCAAGAGCATCGGCAAAAACAGGTAGAAGACACTGATGAAACAGATGCTCTCATTAATAGACTAAAGCAAAAGCTTCACAAAAAGGATGGCCGCACCACGCCACCTGTCTCCGACAGTGTTGATGGAATTACAATGAGAGCTGAACTTAAATCTAGCCCCTCCAGCCAGGATTCTACTCCTGTGTCCAGGGGCAACACTCGATGGCGCAGTGGTTTAACAACTTCAGAGACAAATTCACCACTGGAGCCTATCACCGAGAAAAGTCCCACCTTGGATGATTTCACTACACCATCACAAACCAAGGCTATACAAAAAACGCGAGAGAAAATGTCTCAAAGATTCAGAAGCAGCTTAGATCCTGCAGAACTTAACAAAGTTTTGCAGAACATTGAGAGCTCTGGGGACGCGGAATTATTGAAACGCACGTTGGACGATTCAGATATTTTCTCGCCAAGTGTCATGGTATCTGTGAGAAAGCAGATCAGCTGTGGCATGGGCACAGATATTGACCATATACTAAAGAAAATAGAAGACACTGGTAGGCAGATTGACACTGTCGGTGTATCGGGTCCCATAAAGCGTGAGCCAGATACCTCAGCTACCAAATCTCAACAGACCCCAGGGCAGCAGGTGGCGATTGTGGCTCATGTTACAGCTTCCAACAGACCCATGACACCAAATTCTGAGCAAGATCTGAAAGCTAAAAGAGACAAGCGCAAGAAAAGGTCCACACTGTCCATGGATGACGTGAAAGCAGCAATGAAAATAGGCCCTGGTGATAAAGGAAAAGATGTTGAAAGTGTAAATAAATTAAATAGTAATGTGAGCCATACGAGCAGTTCTGTCTCAACAGCAAAAACGCCACCTTCACCAAGGCGGCACTCTTCCAACAGTGAAAATGACAATACCCCTGTAAAAGATGCTGGGGGAAATAATAAGGACATTAGCAAAGCTGCTAAAGTTGCAGCCAAAAAGAAATTCCGAGATGCTAGGTTTGGGTCTTCAGGGACCTCAGATGCCGATCGGGCAAAAAGCAACCTAGAAGCTGACAGTGTGGATGAAGCTCTGAAGGAAATGGCGAGCAAGAGCAACATGAGTAGGTCAAAGTCTTATGACGAGCATGTTGCCAAAAATGGCGAAGATGAATTCGCCAGTAATAGCATAATGCGTAATAGCGGTAGTGCTCCTGACACAACGGCAGAAAAGCGAGCTGTCATGAGAAACAGTACGAATCGACTGTCTATGGATGGCCGACGAAATGGTCATTACTTTCCAAGTGATGACAGTGATACTGAGTTGAAATCTGAAGACACGGGAACACGAAGATCATCCAAGAGCGACAGTCCAAAAAGCATTAGTCGTTTGTCTCTCAAGTCAACCAACACTTCAACAGAAACTCTTCAAGCTGATGTAGAGTCTTCTCCTGAGCAAAAAAGAAAGCAAATGTCTCACGATGATACCTACGCCAATGCCTCTGTGATCAAATCCGCCAATGCAGCTGGCCACCAGCCCCCGCGACCAGCGAGTGCTTGTGCAGTTGACATCGGAAGTTCTCCACTCCGTCGGTCGTACAGTCTGATGGACAGAACAAAATACCTTGCTGAAGACAACGACAGTCCACTTGCATCTGTTGCTAAGTGGAGAATGAAACGGGAGCGCCAGAGAAGGAGTGTGTATGACAATGTAAATGAAAATGAATCTCCCAACAGCTCCCTTCATGACCATGCACATGATTTGAAGAACGATGTTGGCTCAAGGAGTAGCTACGCTAGCAGTCATGCAAGCAGCACGGACAGAGATGAAGGTTTTGAGACTGCATCTGGCACGATGTCGCAACGTACATCCATGAGTAGCACTCTGGAGGCTGAACTTAGTGGAACCCCAATTTTGTCTCGTCGGGCTGACGGCTCAAGGGCTAAAACTGCCAGTGAAGGTCCTCCTTCTGACAAGTCTGTGATAAATTCAAATAGCACTGTCATTTCGAGGCTGTCTGAGGAAGCTGATCGCAAGGAGCGTACTGAGAACTGGACAGAACAAACTGTTAGGGTGAATACCATAAACGGTGTAACCAAAGATCCTAACTCCGATACTAGCAATGAATTCTCGGCTCTGTCTCCTGATAGTGGGCACAGCACGTCAAAGGAAGATATTTGGAGCGACGATACTGCTCCTTCATCCTCGAAGTCATCCAGCAAATCACCATCACCTACCAAAGATGCAGCTACCACCAAATCTGCGAAGACAAAGGCAGTGCCAAGTTACATGCAGCCTACAAGTAGCTCTGCTCGTCTGCGTTCAGCAGGCAGCAGCACAAGCACATCAGCATCGAGTCCAGCTTTCAGACGGGACACGCCCCACAGGACTTCAGTGAAAGAAAAAGAACTTCCTTCCACCTTCAAGCGAGACACGAATGTGCGTGCGTCAATGAGAGCAGAAACTGCCACAGCCGCATTCCAGCGAGGCACACTTGCCCGCACCTCTGTTCGAGGACCTAGGTCCTCAATACGTCAATCAACTGGCACATCCACGCAATCAACACTGGCTCCTTCGGGTCGTCCCAGGTCTGACTCCAACGCAAGCATCTCATCCACGGCAAGCAGCAGGTCCAATGTCAGTACTACACCATCAAGTGTGTCAGCTTCCACAAGACGAAGACTCACCCCTACAGCAAATGCAGCATCACCCTCCCATCGGCCCACTACTCCCTCTGCCCGCCCCACTACTCCATCTGCTCGTCCTACCACCCCATCTGCACGCCCTACCACCCCATCTGCACGCCCTACCGCCCCATCTGCACGCCCTACCACCCCATCTGCAAAGACCGCCACTACATCTGGACGAGCATTAGCCCCCGCATCCCGAGCTACCGCCCCTTCAGTAGCTACACCACGTGCCAAAACATCAACTACCAATCCGACCACCCCATCTCGACTTAGCAGTGGCTTCACCCGAACGCAGTCAATGAGAGTACTTTCCACGCGTACCTCATTAGGAGCCGACGCTAAACGCAGCACTGACGGACGCAGGAGCGTGACTCCCCTATCTCACGAAGGAAACAGTCGCAGCTCAACACCACTACTGCACGAACGACCACGGAGCACAACCCCCATGTCTCAGGAAGACAGGTCTGCAAGGAGATCATCTTTCATGGCTCCAACAGCAGCTTCCAAAGCCAAAAACGAGGCGCAAACTCCGGTAGCGCCACCCAGAACAAAATCACAGGCCACTAAATCTGCTGTGTCATCCTTGACTCGCCATGCAAGTCTTAGGCTCCCAAAGAAGACAACCACTTCTACTCTTACATCCCAAGAACTCAGTGGGCGAAAGTCGCCAGCCGTTCCCGGATCTCCACTTCAGGACAAACCCGACCATCATCAGTCTCTGTCTACAGTGGCAGAACTGGCAGCGGATGAGGACAAAGAGGAGGAGACCACTAAAAAATCTCCTTCCATTCTCAAAAGAATTGGTCTCGGCAAAGGCAAAGTCTCCCCTGGAGGCGCCAAAAGTCCTGCCACAGCAACGAAAAAGAAATAAAGGCATACCTATTTCAGAAACTGATTGATCAGTGCAACTAGAATTAAACCACGTGTTTAGTGTTTGATTCTGAGCTCGTGACAGACAAAGCCGAAGTTGAAAACTTGACGACTCTTACATGAACTGTGAACATTGATTGACACTTGCTTCCTCTGCCTGAAGGCGATATAAGACTAAGAGGGGGACCTGAACGCTGACACTATTAAGCTTTAGTGGACAAAGAATCACAGAGCATCCGAAGTGCCTGAGCTTGCCAAAGACCACGCTACCTTACAGTTGTGGGAGTACGCCACCACAAAACTTCGTGTCAATAAACTAGACAAGCGCTGTCATGGAAAACGTCTGTTCTATCCTAAAGAAACACTGACGCAGAAGAATATTATATTCTTTCCTGACGCACGAAGCGCTGTAGCTATAATGTGTGTTAAGAGTGATTGAGTATGGAGCTCATTTAGCTTGCACATAGATTGTATTGCACATGATTTGACGGGATCCACGTGTCTGTGGATCGAGATATCTCTAAAAAATTTTCAGAGGGTGAAAACCTCTGAATCTACATATCACGGTGCCAGTAGTCTGACAACCCCATGGATTAAGAAAATGTTTCCATGGATTAAGAAAATATTTAAGCCGAGGAGAGCAGAGCCGTGGCATGTCGAGGGGTGCCTGTACAGAGACCACATCACTATATGATAAGGCTTTTCTTATATAATTCATATAATGCCATATTTCGCCTCGATATATAGTTATACTTGAATCTGTAACCAGTGCAGCCTGCAAAACTTCGAAATTGCCATCCGTGGATGAAAGTACAGTCATGTTCTTAATGAACGTACTATCTTATCACAGCAGGTGACTGCTCAGTAGGACTGGCTAACTGTTGTATCGTATGAGAGGTTCGATTTAAAACTGTGAATTCTGTAAACTATGCAAGTAGTTCAGAAGATACACAGATATTTCACTTAGATACCACGAGTGACCAACACCTTGATCCGAGTGCAGCGCCTGCCTCCTTGGTGTTTTGTGAATTTTAGTGAATTAATGCTAGTGTATGTAGCACAATGTAGAGTACATAGTCCCTTTACGCCTCCTGTAGTAAGGCAACATCCACGACAACATTGAAGACCCAATACCATATGAACGATCAGATGGTGGCACAATCAGCTTCATCTGAGACATGATAAAATTCCACGTAGACTATGTTCATTAGAATAGTAGAGTAGTGGTCGAGTAGTGTAAACTTTTCTATTCCGGGATGTGGAAAACTGTTACATTGATGCCTCTTATGGCACGAGAGCCCTTCTGCATGTAGTTTAGGTATTTGTGGTACTCAGTTAATTCACACCAACATGGCCTCTTAGATTTATTACTTAATGGTTGGTATATTGTTCAGAGCTCATATGCGATGCCATTCGGTGAGGATGACCCAAACCGTTTAACAGACCATGCATGATTAAAGTTTCAATTCCATTTTGTAATGCGATTACACATTTACACACAGTTATATAATTTGACGCTATTACATAGATTTCACCTCTGGTTTCAATATAGCTACATGACTGTAAAAATAGTAGACTAGTAAAGCACTAGAGGTTTCGCCTCTAGGTGCCCCGACTGCCGACGAAAACACCAGCATAAATTATGGAGGCTGGCATTGTAGATTGTTATGAAATTAATGTTGATTCATGAATAATACGAGACAGTTCCATGTTGCTGTTCTGTTTATGGTGTTTTGAGGAAGTAGACCTGTGTATATTATTTATTGCGGGGACGCAGGATACGGCATTGCCATTTTTCCCCTGACTATTCAAGATCCACTGACAAATAGCAGTACGAATATTTTGTACATAAAAGATCTGTAGGTTGAATTGCTTGATATACTCAACAAAGGGAAACAATACATATCAGTAAAGGTTATGCTAGTGCTGGCGCATCAAAAGCTGCGATTATCAAAACGTTGTATGTATTTTATTTACAAACTGAACGTACATAGTTTTGATATAGGCAGTGATTAAACACGTTGAGGTGGAACGAATGAATGGTATATTTTTTTTTTATTTTGAACTTATGAAGTGCCTTTGAAGATCTACTGTATTTAAAAATGCCTTTACATATGTTGCATATTATTTATTTCAAATTCATGTCTTGTCGGTATTTTCAAACATACAAGAATGCATTTTTGACAACATCAACCCAGATATACTGCCTAATGCTGCATGTTTGTGGTGGTCGTTACCCATGCCGTCACTTCCACAATCAGTGGTATGAATGCATAGTAATCATCACCAGTTTCATCAGTTGAACATCATCATCATCATTATCATCATCATCATCGTTATCATGATCACAGTCGTAATCTTCATCGTTCGGTGTCACAGCCGAGAGTGACTGACTTTACTTTGTTTCCTTATAAGTTACCAGTGGACACAGAGATCTGAACAAGTCCTTTAACATATTTTCAGTCACGATTATTTCACTTACAGCGGACTGGAACATCGAGTTGCGAAACCATATTCCCTTTTCATCTCTTTTTTGTCTCAGAATATGTTTGCCTTTACAGATGTACAAATGTGTGTGTGAGTATTAGCAGGTGTGTTTGTGTGCATTTATGAGCGCGCGTAAATTATTGTAATTTTTCTCTGTTGTGACCACGCTGTCTTTCATTACGTTTATCAGCATGAGTGTCTTCTAATTTCACTACCCGAAACCATATCACACAGAATCATGACATCATCTATGTGACGCTAAATCCATCTGTTTGCTCACATAGGACAATGTAGAGGGGATTTGAAATCACATAGATGACACAACATTTAATGTGTTTAACTGAAAATGTTTTGTTAAATATATGCAAATGTTTTAACACACATAACTGTATATAGGATGTTACCTAGATTAGTTACAGTGTAATTGTTGTGGGGTTTTATACCAGTACAAGGTCTGCTTTTGTAAGCCCATTATTTTTATTATTATGCATTTTTATAAATTGAAGAGTGCCTCTAACACTTACTGCAACAGTTATGTGACATTGCCGAAGCTGTACACAAAAGATCTTTTTTATTATTATCATTATTTATTCATGCAAGCTTTGAGATTACAATTACCGCAACTGCTGACAAAGGTGGACAAAGTGTACTGTACATACGTGTTTTTACATTGTGTACTTTGTATGTCCTTTCACTGCCATGTTAACGGAAAGTGTCCTGTCCACAGCCGCATAATACATGTACATGTAGACAGGACATTTTGTTGTAACATTGCAATGTTGTCACGAACTACATGTACATCACTGAAATTGTGTTCGATAAACTACATCTTATCACAGTAATATGGCATGGAAATCATTTTCAGTGCATTCATGGATAAGAAAAACATTTCTAAATTTCACGTACATTAAAAGTATACAGTAGTTGTCAACGATCTGCTACATACTTTAAGGTTTATAGTCTATGCGCTCTTTTATGGGCAAACATTTTAGCCAGCTCGTAGTAGGAATACACTCTTTATCGTGGGGCTTGCAAATTGACTGCTTTACGAACATGCGTGATCAAAGTTCTAGTGACAGTATTCTGTTAATAGAATACATAAAGTAGATCTGCTCTCTTTGCTACTATAGAGTATGTGTTCTAGAGGCAGGGGGTTCTTATAGATGTTCTGAACGACAAGAATTAAGCTTTGAGCGCCAGCCTGATCGACCGTAATAGGGAAGCGACTCTGATTGCTATCAGTAGGCCTATTTCTTTATTGCGGGAACAGGAGAAATGTCGAAGTTAAACATTACTGTAATTTCGAAATTTGGTCTCACTACTACAGGGAGGCCTGGCGTTCTCAATTGAAACTTAAATTCATCATAGATAAAGAGTAGCTGCTTTTTGTTTCTAGATCTATGTAGTGCTTTTCACTGTCACTCTTGATTCTGGTTATCCAAACTTACACAGGGAGGATACACCATTTCTTCATAACATCATAATTGTGTGGCTTTCCTGAATTGTTGGAAGAGTCTGGAAATTCCACACTTGCTATCCTCGTAATTCTGTCCTTATTTGTTATGACTGTTGTAAAAACTGTATTTAAAGTTTTCTTTATCCAGTTGCTGCATAGACCAACTGGATTTTTTTGTTCTCATCTAACATAAAATTAATGAAACCAGGACAGGAAACTTACTGTTATGGGCAGACCACCTTTCCTTTTAGCTGGGGTGTCTTGACGAAGGATTGGGGAGTAATTTTCTCTTGTGTGTTTAGTTTTAGTGTCCGATAGAAACCTGTCGTTCTTCTAAGTAAAATGCCAAGTTCCGAACGACTGCTTTACAGTTATAGTGCTCGTATTTATTAATGGAATATGACAACTGCTGGTTTATGTTGTTGTTATCGTTGTTGTTGTTGTTGTTGCTGTTGTCATTGTACGAGTACAGCTCGTTTTGTTGGAGTTCAGCACCACTCTGCACTAATGTATTCCCAGACTATTATTTTCAAGTGGCCTTTGTAAAGTAGAGTAAATATTTATCGTTTCCTTTGTACAAACTTTACTATATTGTTGTATGTTACTATACAATACTGTTAACATGTATCATTAAAGCTAAAATTTGTACGAAAATTAATTGTAATCGTTTTGTGGTTATATGAGATTAACTGTGTTTGCGAACATGAACATTTGCATGGGTGTAGTTGTGTGGAGGATGGGGAAAGCAAATGTGGGATGATGGTGATGGTGTGGAGGAGGAGGAGGAGGAAGAAGAGGAGAAAAGAGAAGTGGAAGTTATATATAGCAGTATCTGGTGTGGAAGGCAAGAGCTTGAAGAGGAATAAGGCCAGAGAAATGAGATAGAGCGTGAAGACTATACAAAAGTGAGGAGGAGCAAGCTAATTAAAAAGCGAACGGATAATGTAGAAAGTAACTGCCTTTAATACAGTGTTGAAATTCCAGTGCAATTATGATGATCAGTTGTGCACTACATGAAACCTTTGACCAGATCAGATCTAATTGTCTGACCACTTTCAAAGAGTATAAATCAATCAATCAGTCAATCAATCTTCTTCTGCTTCCAGTGATTTTTCAAGTACTAGTAGGCCAGGCTTACACCAAAGATTACCTGACAAATCCAAACTAGCGAAAGGATGTCGTGCTTTCATGCGCTATGGTTACACAAACTGAACTAGGTTGCAGGCTGTTATCTTAAAACAATGATAGGAAGAAGACACTCTCTCATTAACAGCTTGATTTCAGCTCAGAAGCAGATTTAGGAAAGAGGAAACACTGATGAAAGTGTTCATAGATAATGACAACAATATCTAGGTAATCTTCCAAGGGTACTTTTTCTGTCCTTATTCCATAATCCTCCTCCTAAACGTAAATCAAGCACTAGGTGGGAGAGCCTTGGATAGGCCGATTTATGGAGCAAATGAGCCTCTTAAGAATACAAGGAATGATGCACCCCTCAAGGTTTGGGTGTCCTTTTTTTTTCCGTTATAAAGGAGCCCCGAGGCATTTGGTGTCCCAAGGATTCACATAATGTTAATCCATGCATGACTTTGCATTTTCAAGAAACACTTCTAATCGAATTTGAAGCAGGGATAAGCGCAGCAAGACCAGAGGAGGAGAGATGTCATCATGAGTCTTCCTACATGCGTCTTCCTACTTTTAGGGCGATTTCAGACGAGGTCACTTAGCAGAGCCGTTTTGTGGTTTATTAGTAACATTTCAGGAATGCGATTCACACGCATCAATTACGGCTAAATTTCTAACGTGCATTGGCAGCTCTGTATATATAAATTGATGTTGCTGCTAACACACGCTTGAAGCCCTGCCTATGCACTATTTTTCTCAGGCTTTTTCCTGTATTTTGCTGCCTGCTATTTCTATTTTTTTTCCTTCTAGAAATCATTTGTACCATGGGCCAGGAAATCTAAGTACTACTGGTGGAGTGGCGGTGCTGCTCATACGGAAAAAGAATAGATCTTCCCTGTCCGATGCCATTTTCAGAAAACTTCTCATGGGACACAACCAGCGTCTTTCGCATTCAAGCAGAGGTTAGCGGTACTGGGGTGTGGAGGTTTGTGACACCTATTAGAAGGGCAAATCACTCAAGCCAATTAATCCGCTAATCTATAAAATCCCCCTTTTTTGGGGCCCTGCCAGCCAGTGTTAGGGTGTAGAAATGTGTAAAATGACCTGTGATCTAAATAAAGCATCCAATTTTAAAGTTTCAGGTACAATTTGAGCCTTCTAGATAAAAAAATAAAATGTGTAGACCTATGTATTCGCACGCGGTCAAAACCAGCCAAATGGAAATTTGGGGACCAAATCAGAATTTGAGGTGATCTTTTTCAAAAGACATTTGTGAAAAATTTTGGGCGTTGACCCCCCTTTTTCTTCCCGTTAAAAGATCGGGCAAAAGAAGTACTTTAACCTCCATGGAAGAAATTTCCCCAAATCACAGTGGTATATTTAGAATAACGCAAAATGTTAATAGGGCCAAAAGAAGAAAAAACAATAGGTGTCAAAGACCTGGAATGTCGCTCAGAGAATCGCTCATCACCAACTCTGCAATCTCGCCACTCATGTGCTATTAAACTTTGTTATGTGGCTGCAGCTTCGTGTGAAATCTACAATTCAATGTCTGATGTGGAGATGATCAGTGGTGTTTTCTGTGGCCGCCACCAGTGGCAAACCAACTACTCGGTCTGCAGCGCTGTTTTTTGTTGTTTTTTTTTGTGTGGATATGGCTGTGTATGAAACCCTAAATAAAATTTATCTAAAATTATTTATTTGACCACTATTAACGGCAGTGGTTCCGAGAAGCATTGCTAAATGGCCTTGTCTGAAGAGACCCTTAATCTGCTGACTCAGTGTAGTAGCTGGCAGATTACCGTCATAATAATAATTATAGCTTTTATCCAACCATTCTCTGACAAAAGCAATTCTTATGGGCAGACATCTAACATTATATCGACTCTCCTGGTTCATGTCTTTATGGATGTGTTGCATCTCCATTCTATTTTATAGATATGTTGCATCTCCATTCGACTTTATAGATGTGTTGCATCTCCATTCTACTTTTTAGATGTGTTGCATCTCCATTCTACTTTATAGATGTGTTACATCTCCATTTTACTTTATAAATGTGTTGCACTTTTATTTTAATTTTACTGCTGAATGAATGGCTGCTATTGTGTTCTTAGCAGCCGCTACCATGAGTACTATCCCCTTTCTTGTCCCCCCTCCCCTCTCCGCCGTTCCCGATGTCTTAAAATGTTGGGTCAAAGGCGTGTAAGACTAAAGATAGCAAGATGATATATTCCACGAAGAAGAAAATTTGTAATGGTAATGCGAAGAGAGGTCACACCAGACTATTGTCAGGGCTGCCGGCTGGGGGAGACGGAGGTGGAGTGGGGAGAAAGCTGTATTTCAAAATAAATGATAGCCAGATTACAACCTGTGGCCGTTTGCATAATCATTACGTTAGTTAACGCACTGTGGTAACCACGGGAAATTTCCCAAAATATTAGTAGTGTTCACGGCAGTTAACGTAATACGTCAATTAATGTATGGATTATGCATACGGCCACAGATGAGCAGTAAACGAAATTATTTTTAAATCGAGTTAATGTAGCTAAGAAAAAAAAAATTAAAAGATGAAAAGTTTTCAGATTTAGTCCAACCTTGTTGAGATAGTCATGAGGTTCACTCACGAACTCACCATACTGATTAGTTGTTTCCGTAGCAAATAGAAATTACACTAGCATGCAGCGTGAAGAGTCTAGACATGAGCGGAAATCACGAGGACAATGCAAGTGCTGGTTACAAGGTTGCGGGGCGCACGCAGATAAGACTAGGTTAGTCTGGTTTAGAGTTGATCATGAGACGAACATGTGCTGCCTTCAGTGCTAGGAGGACAGATGAAGAAAACCACTGTAGGGTGGCAGAGATGTTCATTCCTTTCATGCAGACCTCCCTTGGTCCCCTGCCTAAGTCTACCAAATACATAGACCACTGCAACGCAGAATATCAGAGAAGCGCATCAATGAGAGAAGCTGGCAGTCTACGGTAATACTAGTGTTACTGCCTATCTCAGCACCGAGCACGTCGTCTACGAAGCGTAACAACAAGAGATGAGGAGGACCTGCACAAAAGGATATTGCAGATGGGTAGCACGTGTCTTCATCCATTCTTTGCTTTCATTGTACTGTATTTTCAGTGCTCCATACTGTAATACTAAGACTTAGCTCCGACTTGATTAGAATCTAAGCAAAGTTTCAAGCACAGAGTGACATGCAAAAAAAGTGAACCTTCATTTTGTGCAATAATTTTGATATATATAGTCTAGCAATAAATATTTTTCAAACTTTGCAACGGCAAACTCAATGACGTGAAGCATAATCACTACATTCCAGTCAGGTGACAATGTAACAGTTCTCTGAAATTAGTGACTGTGTTTCTGACTATCGCGCAATTAGCGCACATACGGTGCAAAACGTAAGAGATTTGAAAGGACGGTTTAACCGAAGACAGGCATTTAGCGATTCTACATACGATATATACATCGACTCGTATTATTTGTTTACGACCTGCCAATTTCTTTACAGAAACATATTATATCGATACAGATCTAATGGTATTTTGAGCAACACGTTCATGAGATAGAAATAGCAAGAAGACCATTTCCTATCTTTCCCACACTTACCTAACTGGCTAACTCATTGCACTGTTGCAATTTCGATTTCCATCAACCGGGAGGATTTCCATATGTGTCATCCAACAATATGCTCCTGATTAAAGAGACTAATGAGGGATTATTTTGATGGGGCTGGTTTAAAAGGTGTTTTGTGTTTTTTTTGGTGGGGTTACACAACGAAAGAAAAGTATGTTTTCAAACCTTGCAATCTTGTTTTTTGCCGCATGTTGTAATATGGTACACATATGGAAATCCTCTCCATCAGCCACGATAAAGGAACTTTAAAAACAATTTTGTCAAAAAGATATATTGAAAATATACTTTCATTTGAACTGCGCTTCATGAGCTTTTATATGGGATCAACCAGTTTATGGTCGTCGATATGGTTTTGTACTTTTTAAATTTCTTGGCAGTCTTTTCCTCCCTTTAACCAGTGAAGTTCAGGGTTCGGTGCCGTTAAAAATTACTGAAAAATGGATGCTGTCAAATCAAAGAACAAAATTACCTCAAACCGGTAGAATGCTTCATAATGATAGTCAACGCATACCAGTGCACAAATCTGAAATGCAGCTATTGAAACTTAATTGATTTCTTATCATGCTGTGCAAGGTGGATGGAATTCAGTGAAATGTTCAGGGTCTCGGTAACAATGGTCCAGCAATACTGCGTGTAAATATCAAACGGTTATCTATAAAAAACGTTATGACGAAAAAGGAAGGTTCACTTGTGTGTGTGTCACGCTCAGTCGTTAACAGGTTAATGATGAAGCAAAAATATCAAGGTCGTAAAAGCCGTTCTGAACTCCCCTCCCATACCCCCACACCCGATCC
>JAWQUT010000183.1:344394-383872 GCA_033807755.1 Ellobium chinense | reverse complement strand
GGGGGGGGGGGGGGGGAGGAGAGAAGCGGGACGTCAAATACAGTATAACAAGAACGACGACAACAGGCAAGGATGAAGTGTAAATTGATTCGTCTCTTTGCATGGGATATTGGTTTTTATGAGGAACGAGTCTCTCCATGGTGCTGAATGGATAGCCTAGTATGCGATCAGTTTGTTTTGGTTTTTTTGGGGGGTGTGGAATATGTCATTATACGTCACTGAAAGATAAAGAGGCCTGCAAAAATGCAATATGAACTTTTTGATCTAGGGTCTTACAATTTTAGGTAGGTATATTTATCCTTTTTTTTGTTCACTCTATTTACATGCTCTGCGCCCACAGATAAAAAGTTCCCAAAATGGAAAGAGGGTGGGAAGATGGCACATTTTAGCATGATGAGAAACTCTTTCAGCCGGAATTAGATCCATATCTTCACTGGCATGTTCTTTGTTGGCAGGGTGGGCAAAGACGAAGTTGAGCCCTTCCTGTCTGGACCAGTTAGAATTTAAGGGAGTGTGTTTACTTTTGGCAATCTAGCTCTCAATTTCAGCAGCTTTGTCTCGCTTCCCATAAAGTGCTCCTGAATTATTTCCAAGAAGTTCTGCCTAGGGTACTTCCTTTCCACTCTAGATGGGTGTGGAGACATATTTCTGTGTTTTTGACGTCTAATGACAACAACACAATCTTTCATCCACCTATCTCTAAAAACACATTTAGCCCAAGGCGACTATAGATGAACTGATTTTGCACAGATTTTCAAAAAATACGATGTCTATAAATAAATAAACCAATGAATAATATTTATGAGAGGTGGGCAAGGTCTGAGTAGCTGGGATCTTTGGACCCGGAGAGCGAATTTACTATCTGCACTGCCAATCACTGAAAACGCATGAGTCATTCTATTAAAGATTTTACACAGTTTACTACAGAAAGAAAATTTTACGAATTACGTTTTAATTGTTTGTTACTCATCTATCGATGTTTTGACATTGAAATTAATTTTGGAAAGATTGGAGTACTCTGGAACACTTGAGTGAGTTATCGGATCTGGGAGTCAAAATCAAAAGGATTACTGTTACTAGTTTTTTTATGTTTTTTAGCCCTATACAAAATGTTTCTACAAATGCTGCTATGATTTCTGAATTTTTTTTCCATGGAGGTCAAAGTGTATTTCTTTTGCTCGATCTTTAAAGGAGACGAAAACAAGGGGAAAAGGGAAGAGGGGGTTGGTGGATGTTTCAACGCCCAAAAATTTCACAATTCTCTTTCAAAAACAATCACTTCGATTTCTGATTTGGTCCAGTGTTTCGTTAGACTGGCATGCTAAAAAATACAGTAACACAATTTATTCTTATCTATAAGGCTAAAGATGTAGGTCCTACCTGAAACTTTAAAATTAGATGCTTTATCTAGATCACATGTCTTTTTACATATTTCTTCATCCTGACATTGGTTTGTAGGACCCCCAAAAAGGGGATTTCATATATTAGCAAATTACCAGGATTCTACACAATCAATGAAATGACCTTCTGATAGATGCCTGAAACCAAAAGTCACTAGGAAAAGTCAGGAAATGAAACAGGCATCAATATCACTCGCGATAGGGATGGATAAAAATAGCAACTGTGACATTACTTACATTTATACTTAACTTATAGGCTCTCGTCACCCAGTTTAGTCTAATTTGCTAAGCGTCGTGAACTTCAACAGCTCGATGGTTCAGTGGTCAGAACGCTGGGCTTGAGAACAGAGGGTTCGGTACCTAATCTCAGTGTGGAAAACTTGTTGTTGTTGTTGTTGTTGTTGTTGTTGTTGTTGTTGGTGTTGTTGTTGGTGTTGGTGGTGGTGGTGGTGGTGGTGTTGGTGTTGTTGTTGTTGTTGTCGTCGTCGTCGTCGTCGTCGTCGTCGTCGTCGTCGTCGTCGTCGTAGTCGTTCGTTGGTTGTCGTTGTTGTTGTCGATGTCGATGACGTTGTCGATGACGATGTCAATGTTCATGATGATGATGTTAGTCGCCACAATGCAGGGCCCAGGCCCTCCTCACCCCCCCCCCCCCCCCCCCNAAATCCGCTTCCGGCTCGAAAGCCAGGTACTCATTCACATTCACATCTGGGTCGAGTGGGGAATAGGAATAAACTATTTTTCCACGGACACCTCATCGTAAACTGTCCGGCTGGAGAATCGAACCTAGAAACCCAAATTTCTTATAGGGAATGCCATGCATAATAAAACTTGAGGACAGCTCTTAAACCACACGGCCACGCTGCCTCCAGCGCAGAGCATCTGCGGGAGAGAGACGGAAGATGGTAGAGGAGGAGAACACGGGCAATACAACGCTCCTTTTGAAAAAGTGTCGACACAGGTAGTTGATAAAGAAATATATAAAAATTTATTTTGTACATTATCTCCGGGTTCCGGATCTACTTTTATATGTTCCGATTCACATTTTTTATCTGCCGTTGTAAGGAAATCAGACTTTTCTACTTCCTGGTCTACAAATTGTTCCTGAATAGACTGTAAAATCCCCACCTATGGGTGAATCCGTATGAGGGGAAATCTTGAACCTTCGTTATCTTGAAGGTAGGTAATGATGAGGCATCTGTGCTATAATGTCATTTAATGAAAGAATGAAAACAAGCCGTCGATTTGAGTGTTTAGATAAGTCCTGCCTCTTATGACTCGATAGCACTCTTTCAGAGTCTAGACCTATCGTTGACCAACGAAAATCTTTTGAAACCTCGAAAGGCGGTCTTAAGACACTTAAGACAGTGCTAAGATCGAGACTCAGTTAACATTCAGTGACTTGGTCACCCAGACTACAGGTGATCAAGACTAGATCTTGATCTACTCAAAGGCTGCGTAAACTTTACCTTTACTTTAACACAGTGAGGGAAGTAACTAAGGGAGGTAATGCGCAACCAGAACTGTTAGAACTGGCTATGTGAAGACTAAATCATTTTTGCGCTTTAAAAGTCACATGAGCATGGCAATCTTAAATGAGGTTGTTTGTTAATGTAAGATTCTTACTAGTCCTGAGAGCATTGCCAGTACAAGCAAACAGAGCCTAGATTCATCGGATAAGTCGAAGGACAGCACCGCAACGATAAAGATACAGTTCATTTAGTCATAGACAGGTTATGGACTAGATCGATATTTCGACTAAATCGGTGCTGTTGTTAGAGAAAGCTGATTCATCATATGTGCTTGAGTTTCTGCCATGCTCGAGTTCCCACCACTCCGACTAAACTTCGTTTTTAAATTTTATCACACAGTTTTTTTGATATAACTTATAACAGTTTTTGTTAACACAAAATATAGGCAGATTCATAAGAAAGGTCTTTTTAATGATATTTATATTGTGTTTATCAAGCACAGGTTAGGGGGATTGCTTTTATGCACATGTTGGTTAGGATAAACTGTTTCCTTTCCACTGTCAGTAGATCAGGTCAGAATCATAAGTTCATTGACAGGCCGTTCTTTTCTCAAAACTCACAAGTGTGTAACAGTAGGCCTGATGATATTCTGCTTCTTCTTGCAATGGAACAGTAATGCAGCACTAGACAGTTTTCCTCTACTATCATCCTTTGACAAAATAAAGCATTTTGACCACTTCCCAACTATTTCACCTAAATGCAAATTTCGATACACTTTAGAATACCCACTTTTGACTCGACCTGTAATCTGAGTTTTGAACCTCATGATAACAGCTTATGAATGTGGTGAGAATTGGGACAAAGGTTACTGAATGATGGAATGAATATGAAAATATTATGAAATATACTACATAGCAGTTACTGAAATACTTAATTGGAGGCCACTTTAACAGTTTTACATTTTCTCCCATAGGATTCACCATCACAGTGAAACATCACAATGAAAACAAGAAATATTTATACTACATATTGTTTTTGCCATATAAATCCTGCTGACACAGTATTGATGATGTGT
The DNA here is from genome assembly GCA_033807755.1 of Ellobium chinense. Lineage (NCBI taxonomy): Eukaryota > Metazoa > Mollusca > Gastropoda > Ellobiida > Ellobiidae > Ellobium > Ellobium chinense. The sequence continues at coordinate 379,928 of JAWQUT010000183.1, read as the reverse complement.
TATTTGAAAGCAGCTGCAATTGTTAACAGTATTTCACCAACTTGAATTACTTTCCTGCTCTTTAAATTTGAGAGTATTGGTTATATGAAAAAAAAAATGGGGTTATTTAGTTTTTGATCTAGAAAACAAATTCATATATGAGTTGTAGAGTTTGAATATATATAGCATTTAGTAAGAAAGCTATTGTTGATCTGATCTAAATGCAAAATTTCAATATTGAGATAGTGAGAAAAATCTCATTACTGTTGTTGTTTTTTTTTTGTCATAGGTTTGAGATGACAGTATCTTGAAAATGTCGAACTCATCGTCTAGAAGCGGGTCTTATGGGCGACCAAGCCTTACAAATGGCCTCTATGGCTCTGTCATCAAAGCTGGTGTTCTTTACAAGAGAGCTGTGATCAAAGGGAAAACATTCCATGCTCAGAACTACAAACACAGATTGTTTGAACTGACTGACAAGGCACTGATCTATTATGAAGGAGACTTGCAGGTAATGATGCTATTTTGTTTTTCATTTGACATTATTATGATACAGACACATTAAAAAATCTTGTAATAGTGGTTCAATGCACCCATGGCTAACGTGCCTGATTAAAAAAACACCAATTTATATGTAGGGTAATTGGAAATTAGTAAGCCTGTAAAAAGTATGATTATAGTGAATCAAAATTGGTGAAAAGTAGCTCTGCACATCTAAATGTTCCTAACCATATTAAAGATGTTACTATGTTGCTTAGGTCAGGTGAAAGCAACTGGTAGGTAGTTCTGAGGGGTCTCCCATAAGTACACAGGGTTGGGATGAGGTGAATGTATATTTCGCACTAGGGCTTAACCCGAAAAATAAAAACACTGCAGTGGGGAGGAAAGTTTAGGCCTAATGCTTCGAGGCTCCCAGGTAGGAGGGGGCACTGAAAGCATCAGTAGGCCTTCCCACTTAATTGCCAACCCACAAATAGGAGAAATCAAACTAGGTGACAGCATTTGGTTTCAAGTCATAATGATCTTTATAACTGAAGCATTGGAATGTGATCACAGTGACACTAAGGATGAAATCACTGCATGCTTGTTGCTTTGGACTGAGTGTTTAACAGAAGTATGACACTGCAGAGAACTGGATATTATTTGGATGGTGCTTTTTTAATCACTGCTGCAGTGTCTTCTGTAATGTGCTAACAATAATGAAGTAAAACTTCTTTCTTAGTTTTTAGTTTGTCTTGGATCGCTCATTCTTACCATCAGATTTAGCATTTTAGTTTTCTGTCAGTATGTAAGTTATCAATATAATCTGCTGATTACTACTTATCAATATACCTGCTGATTACTACTTACCTCATCTTCGTCTATTGCAGAACAAAGGAAGACGAAAGGGTCAGATTCACCTGAATTCAATGAAAGTAGTGATGGAGGTAGATGATTGTAAACTCGAAGACAAAGTTAATGTCTTTCAGGTAGGTAGCCTTGAGGGATGCACCACATTTTAATTTATATTATGTATGACATTATGTTCCTGTTAACTGATTTGTTCATCACAAATGGAAAAACTTTCATTTTATAGAGGAATGAGAAAAATGATGCATTTTTGTTTCTTAGTCAGGAATTGTGCATCCATGCCATGAGTCAATCTGTCCCTAGTCAGAGTTCTGTCATGTGAAAAGTGAAAAACAAAGATTCGGGTCTAACATTGATTTTGAAAGTAAGAAAGATTCTGCTGGATTTTAGATGTTACACTGCATAATGTTTACGCCAGTTCAGTAAATTGTTCATCAGTAGCAATTTTGCCATACATATGAAATCAGAATTACAAAATTCTGAAAATGGTAGTTCATGACATGAACATTGGAAATGGACTCATCTTGATTCCCATTTTTAGACTTTCAGCATTTTATCAGTGGTGTTAGGCCATAGAGAATAGATCTTAAAGTCTTATTATGTTATTTGCTTGCTTACCATTTCAAGTTCACCAAGGTTTTATTTTTTATGTCCATTGTCACTAGGTATGTTTACTTGTTAATTACTGAGATTAGTCGTAAATACAGGAATTAAAGTATTCATACTCTATCCTATAAAGATGGATGCACACATAATGAAAAAAATCTCCATATTTCCCATACTTTCTCTCTGAGATTTATCTATAGTGCCTTGCGAATTTATTTCCTGAAGAAAGAGCATGTTACCCCAGGGGTGTGGATTAGATGCACTAAGGAGGGCTCAGGTGGCCAAAATTTGGCCCTTTCTTCAAGAGTTATTCCCCTTGCCTAAGTAGGAGAGGCTTGTGGTGAAAATGATGATATAATTTAAGTTCCATCTGCTACTGACACCTCTGTATGATAGTGCATTATTCAGCCTTCAATTGATGTTCTGGTCATACAAATTCAAAAGTTAGGTTTGACCATGTAAACAAGTAAATATTCTGTATTTTTATTGCCTCAGCATGATTTCATTTGACACATCTGCTACTTAACCGTAGAAATAAAAATATTTGTACTGATGTATAATCACCCATCTGCAGAACATCGGCTAGACAGCTTGGCCGTGAAGCTAGGGAATATTGGATGTAATCTTATGGCTGCCACACTAGCAGTGGGTGTATGTAAGCACTGTGTGGCTTGTCAAGGCAGGCAGAGGCATTACATCATGTTGATTGACACTTGAAAGACTGTTTATTCGAATAATAGGGTATCATAATTATAGTTTAATAGGGTGTGAGGGAAGGTTTAACTTTCCTTTGAGGTAGCTGTTGGCCTGTTTCTTTTGACTCTGTGATTTTATGGTTTATTTTGATCTTTTCAGATAGTGTATTCTGAGAAGAATGACTTTTGCATACTGTATGTGCAAGCAGGCACCAATTCTGAGAGGCAAGCCTGGTTGGATGCCATCCGCACAAGTTCGTAATATGTCTGATTTCATATGTTATGAATCAATTATTATTAGCACTTAAAGATAAGATCAAGAGTTCATATTGTAGTCTGCATCATAAAACCTCACAAAGCAGATTTTGGAAATTTTATAGAAGGCAAAAAGATACATCCACCTCCATACCAAATCTGGATAAGCAGATTTGCTTGTGAGGAGGGGAAAGGAGAAATGTGCATTATATAATTGTTAAAGGATAAGGAGCTGTTGTGCAGATTTCAGTTCAGCAGAGCTGTTTATCATTTAAAATGAGGCATTAGGTGGCATATGTATTAGTGCAAAGTATTGTAGTAAGGAAATGAGCACAACAAAATCTGTCTTCTGTGGTCCCTGCAATGAAGGAAACCTGGACACCCACCCACTCCACACCCTTCTCCCTCCCAACCTTTCCATTCTACACAACACTTTTCTTGTTTACTGACCATTTTGTCTTTGAAATGGACCTCCCAGTCAGTGGCTTCCCTTAATTGTGAAAAGCAGACGCCAGTCAAAGAGATGTTTTAATATGACAAACGACTGTATGTGCCTACCATTTCACATGTCAAAAACTCAGTGTCTGAAAGCCACCATCTACGTCAAAGAGAGAGGAAGATTTAGTGAGGCGTATGTGATGGGGGAAAGGGGTGGGAAGAAGACCACATGCTGCGTATGCCTATCACCTGGAGCTGTAATACTGGTTAATTAGTTTTCACATATTGTCTGTGATGCCTGGATCTTATTGGTGGCTGCAATCATGATTAGCAGACACTGGGCAGGGACGTAAAAGTGATGAGTGATAATGATGATGTCCATTTTGCACATCAAGTAGGGGTGGTAGGGGGGAGGGGTAGATTGGGGAGGCTGGTGGGGAGTAATACATGTCCCACTAATTATAATATCTTCTTTCATACATGTGGCTACCACATGTAGACGCAATAAATATAGATTACCATACATATTACATCTCATGAAAGCTAGCTCGATGGTATTTTAGGCATGGCTGACTGTTGATAATGTGTATTGAAATGAAAGAAAACTTGAGTCAGTCATCTGGTATGACTGTTGGTGGACCACAAAAACAACTGCACAGATGGTAGTCTAGCCTTAGAAATGAAGAAAGATAGTCAAGAGAAAACTTTCAGTGACTAGGAATGAACTGCAGAAAAATTAATAGTAACAGTTGGTCTGTACTAAGTAAACCAAATTTTGAAGTATGAAGACACTGATTAGGATGGTCACGGAAAGCAACACAAACCTGTCAAGTGACTTGTCAGGAAACAGAGTTAAGAAAAGAGAGAGTCCAGTAAGTCACCCACACAGGTTGTTAACTCTTGACGGTTTGTTCCCTTTTTCCTGCCTGAGCTCATCCAGACTTACTGGCAGCACAAGGTGAACAGTGAACATAGCAGGATAGGTAAAGAGGTGAGCGAGAGGGGGAAGTTACTCACTGTCTCATATTTAACCACTCTTTACTCAGGTTGGGAAAGACAACTTTTTATTCATTTTGTGAGCAGATAGTGCAGTTGCTGTGTGAATGTCTGTGATTGGACTCTCTGTAAAGACAAAAAAAAATGTGGGGGAGGGTGACAGGAAAGAGGATATTTATTAACAAAGAGGACCTGATCTTAAAACAAATTGTATATTTCTTGATGAGAAGTCAATAGCTCTTTTCAACTGCTGAGCGATTTAATTAACCCATGCTGATCACACATACGTCATGGATTGTCCATTCTTTTGCCAAGATGTGTTTTCCTTTCAGTACAAAAATATTTGAAGGAAACTTAGGGATGATGAATCTGAAGACCACATATTGAAACTGCTGTAAATAGGTTCCAATGTGCTATAACTCAAATGGTGTAAAAGGATCTTCAAATGTTTGGGTTTTGACACTGTACATGCAGTTTTTATTTGTGTGAATATATCAGCCTGATGATAATAGCCTGATAGTTTTTTTATACTCCTTTTGAATGTGAAAAAAAAATGAAAATACTCACCCCGTAGGGAAATTGATTTACACAGTTTTACAATGTTATACATCTTACCCATAATAAGTTGACTCCGCTTAATCGCCTTTTCCACTTAATCGCCTGATAATCGACCACTCTTCAGCGCCCGTAAATTCAAAGATCAGCGGTTGAAGGATTACAGTTTACAAACAAATATGTACACAAAGAGTTTAACAATGCTAGATGGCAGACCGATTGACTAAGTGACAGCTGCCATGCGGAAATCGGTGTGATAAGCCTTTCCTCCCCACCTCCCTCTTCGATTCCCTTGTCCCCTTTCATCCCACACTGCACATCACTGCCGTCGCCCGCTGGATAATGCTAATGTGCCAAAAGCCGTATAGTCTCCTCCCCCACACCTTTAGTCTCAGGAGAATGTAAACATCCTATATTGCCTGTCTGGTGGATTTCAGCTAGATCAGAGAACGTGTCAGGTGGATGAACGATTGATCCCGGCTGTGCCATCCTACTCCTTATTGTTTGCTTGGCTACTGCGAGGTGGCCAATGAGAGAGATCGTGGAGATCAAACATTTTGTGCGCTGCAACACCATCAAACTCGAGTCTGTCCTGAGTCTGGCGACGAGAATGCATCAATGCATGACATCAAACCACGACGTCAAAGATATTTAACCCCATTACCAAAAATATGGCCGAAATTACCTTTTCCTTGTAATCACTTCTCTGCTTAATCGCCCACTTTTTCCGTGATCCCGAGGAAGGGCGATTAAGCTGAGTTGACTGTACAAACATACAGACATATAGAACAATACAAATCATGCATGTAAATACATATTACAAATGAGCCCTAGTCCCCCAGCTTCAAAGCCAGATATTCATTTGCACCTGAGTTGAGCGGGGAAATGGAAGTGAAATGTCTTTCCCAAGGACACCACAACATAAACCGCTCAGTCTGTGAATCAAATACACAAACCCTGGACTTCATAGTCTTCAGTTTCTGAGTATAACTCACACCACATGGCCATGCTTTTAGGTGTATGCTGTATTTATGCATGGAGCACCCAATCAGAAAAATACCCATAAAGATTCTCCCTGCGATGAGGACAAATGACCATATGTACCCTACCCATTTCACACATCATCTTACCCTTTCTGTCATGTACACCCACTTTTCCAGTTCCCCTTGAGTTTCCCTACATCACAGATGTTTATGTATATGGGATGTGTGGGTTTTGGAAATAAGTTTTTGCTTTCCTGTGAGACCTCCAAACATTAGTAGGCGGAGCAGTTTTCTCACATCATAAAACCTGCTAAAGAATTGGTTTGATCATGTAAGTTTTGTAGGCATGGCAGATTAAGAAGTATGCAATCCTGAATATTTTAATAAATCTTTTTTACTCTCAAATAGAAATTTATGTAGACTTCCATGAAACAATCAACAATTTTTGCCAAAAATCCACTTTGTGAGGTTTTATCATGCACACAACAATTTGATACCAACCTTCATTACAAGACTCACTTACTGTCTTAAGTAATGGGATCCACTTTTCAAGAACTTCTTCAGGCTTACTTTTGTAAATCCCAGTAGAATCAGCTGAAGACAGATTATGATTTGTGAGCTGAAGAGCACATGAAATTTAAGATACATACACTCGTCTGCACTGTCTATTGAAAAGTTAAAGTCAACATATGGTAAAAGTAATGCTTGTATTGTCATGAATGAACCTACTGCTTTTTCTTATTTGTTTGTTACTTTCTTTCAGGTGCCATAAAAGATGGTGCTCACTTCTTTAACAAGTACCACCCAGGAGTATGGACCAAAAAAAGGCCATATTTTAACTGTTGCGACCAGTCAGATCGGAATGCTATCGGCTGTAAATGTGGTAAGCTGATGAAGAGTGGCTGTGCTGAGGTGTTAGTTTCAGAATTTTTTACTTTTCAGGAAATAAAGTTGGCAATTTAGAAAGATTTCTGTTATCTGTAAACTAGCATTTGTTAAATACAGGGATACCACTCTTCCGAGAATTCTCAGAAATCTGAGAATATCAGCTGCTCTGAGAATGCCATCCGAGGTCGGAATCCATGGCGACTCTCGGAAAAAGGAGTTTCCCAAGACGCAAAATTTTATCGGAAGTTTCAGTACTGCAGCCATACAGATAGATCAGCATTCACTATAGACATGGGCGTTTCAGTACAGTCGACGTATGGCTAGACAGATGCGTTAATTCCGGACTGTCGTGGAAGTGGGTTATTTTGGTTTTGAAAACTCATTTGGGGAATGGAAACCATACAAGACACACAAATTTGGCATTATGTTTCCCAATGCACACTTTCTTCTGTGGAAATTGCCATGTACGCCTAGCTTTGGCAGCACTAAGAAGGCTAATCCCCGTCGCTTTGGCTCAACTTCCTCAGGTGATGTGTGGATTAGGCTGGTAGACTTCTCAGAACACGAATATCTACGTTGATTTGCGGAGGTAGTCTGAATCATGATTGAAAGCAAGAGATCCAAGCAGCAAAATCGTTTATGGCCATCCTAATAGGGACTTTCCAAATGAAGCTTTCTCTTATCTAATCACAACCCAAGCTCTTCGAGAAACAAGATTTTGAAGCAGCCTGTCCTAAATAACTCCTAATCTTTGTGTTTACAGTCGTTTGACCTATGTCCGCGCACGACTGGTCTCTGCGCACCTGGCCTATTTCTCTGTGAATATATTTTTCAAAATTTTCTGATGGCCTAGAGAGATCACATTGTCATCTTCTATAAAAACATTCATCTCAATTCCATCATCAAGAATATAGGTTCTGGGATGTACGTAAAACATTAGGCTTGGGTGTGCAGACACAGGTAGAAGCATGCTACAAAAAATTTCTGACACTGACGAAGAACATGTTTGAATGACTAATCAGGAGAATCAAACTGTGTGATGAGTTTTATGCTGCCTGATCCATGATAATTACAGGTTGACAAGCCTGCTTTCAATGCTCTCAATTTCTCTCCTGTAAAATTATGTAGTAAATTTAGGCATCTTCATATTTTAAAGCGTTAGCTTTATACCTTTATTGTTTAAGAAGCTTTTTTTAGAGATTAAACATGATTTGGCTTTTTGAAAGAAAAAATTTCTGATCAGAGACCAAGTTCTTATGAATTCCTGCGAAGCCGCAAAAGCTTCAGAGAATTTTATGAAAATGAGTGGCATCCCTGTAAATATTACTAATTTTTGCCATTGTCCTCAGATCATCTTAAAATAAAAATGCCATATTAAAAAATTCAATGTCATATTAAAAAATGCATGGAAGTTTATCCTGTGAACCTGACAGGTGAGGAAAAATGGGGTCAGAAAAGGTCCAGATTTGTGTGTTTAAGAATGCAAAAACAACAGTGACTAGTTTTACTCTTTCTAACTTCAAAATTGTTTGAGGTTTTGGGTTTTTTTTTTTACAGCATCTGAAGTCAAGGTGTCAATGATTTAATGTGCTATGCATTAATGTGATCCCTTACAGTAAAGAGCCAGTGATTGTGGGAAGATCAGTTTCAGTTTGTCCATAGGACACAGGTCAAGCAATAAATCTGCACTCTATGATGCTATCCCCATCATCATAACAACTATCTCAGTATAACAACAAATTGCTGCAGGTTTTCCATAAGTACAGTGGAACTCTGATAACCCAGTGGTGGCTTAACACACGCCCTGCATAGCACAGTTCCATTAAAAAATATCAACTGTTCGGGCAAAAAGCACTCTATATAACACAAAACTTTGGATAACAACAGCTCGGTCTGAAGATTTGTTGTATGATCTCGTTGAAAAGTACTTTAGTACTTATGTTATTAAATCGTCAGTTTGATCATTGCTTCTTTCCCCTTCTTCCAACAGATACACTCGCCCAAGCAACCGTCTCACCCCCTGTCCCCCCACCTAGACCAGGAACAGCGCCCAGTAGCAACAGGGTATATGTTGCTATGTATGACTACGAACCCACAGATAATTTGGGACTGGAGCTAATAGCGGTATGCCATTGGTTTATGCTAAGTTTTTGGTAACTTCATTAACCCTTATGGAACGGAAGATGAGTCTGTAAGCTGTAGCTACTATTTATGGTAGATATGGGTGTCAGATTATTTCATCAGGCCCTGTCTTACCAAGAATACTTTGCATCAGACTTGCCTGCCTGATATCAAAGGCAGCCACTTATTGCAAGAAAATAAGGCACAATTGTTTGATACGGTGAGCCACTCTTGCATTGATTAAGGCATAGCTTTACAAGATCCCAATCTTGAAGCCACTTTTGCAGAAGTAGTTGTGTGGCTATGTACAGATATGTCTACTTTCCAAATTGATGGCTGGGCAAGGGTGCCGATGCAGACTTCACAGATTTGATTTCCACCACATCACTTTCTTTCCTTCTTCCATTTTCTCTCTGCATTTGTCTTCTTTGAGCACTTTCCCCTTTTTCCAAGTCTGTGTGAACATCTGTCTGTGTCTGCTCATTTCCCACTTCAGATACTTAAGTGCTTGCTTTCCAACTTATACTATGCCACAGTGAGTGAACTTTACAAGTTTTTTTTCCTTTAGTATCATAAAAAATTGCAATTATAATAATCTGCTGAGCACTTCAGAAATCTCGGAAGTTTTTAAGGAGGGTTAGTGGCTTCCGTGAATTACTTAGCACCTCTCCAGTTATCAGTTTATTTTAACTCTTTTTTTATATTCTCCTTCAGGGTGAAAAGTACACCATTCTTGATGATTCAGCAGAAAACTGGTGGCTGGCTGAAAACAAAGAAGGGTAAGTTATTGAACACTTCATGGTGACTGGGAGCGAAAACATTTCCAACATCTGCCATACTGTGGTTGAGCAGAAGGCCATAGACTTACTTGCAATACAGTGTTTGCCTCAAATTACTTAGGGCAAAAATTGGACAAATTTTAATAAGCATCAAAAGCTTTGTGTAATTTTGAATTTCCTGTGGCAGACTTTTTTCAACATTATTGTTGTTGTGAGAACCACTGAACATTTAGGTAAAGCTGAAGCATTAAGCTTAGGTTTAAGGCATGCTGAATGTAAATATTTAATAGGTCCTATGTAAAGACTGGAGGAGGGATCATGTTCAGGAGGCCAGATGAGGTGAAAGAGGTGGCGAGATGGCCTGTATGCTCTAAAACAAATTGTTGTATTGAGGTCCATCTGTCACATCTCCAGGATTGCTTGCACATGTGACATCACATTATTACCCCAGCTAGCCAGGCCATTCAGTAATTTCCTAACTCTCAAGGAGGCACACAGTGCTGCTGCTGTTTACAGATGCTTATCATCTGCATTCTAACGATAATATTCACTACTTATAGCCAGACACCCATTTTTCAGACAGGTAGACTAATGGAAATGTGAATCAAATACTTTTGCTAAAGTGCTTACAACATGGCCATAGCAGGAATTGAAATCAATACTTCCAAATTTTGAATCCTACACCACAACTATATGGCATGCTGCTGAGAATAATCCTGGCACTTTTCTTGCTCTTGTACCTTTACAGGATGAGGGGCTACATTCCATCCAATTACATCAAGCTGAATTGTGGACTGGAGGTCTTCGAGTAAGTTGAAGTAGTTTTTTTTTTTTTTATCTCTTAGCCCCAGAAAAAGGAAATTGATGGGTTAGCAAGTACTAGCCACACTGTTGATGTTCTGATGGAACCTTGTAAAATCAGATTTGGGGTTAAGGGCATTTTTTATCGCTTTTCAAATATGACTTCATCCATTCAGCATTGTCATCAGTTATGGATATAAGCAAACCATAAAGAACATTGCCACTTTTTGGTTGCATTATAATGTTGAAAGAAATTATAAACATCATTTTCTACGCTGAAAAATATTTGACAAGGCGCTATCTACTCCCAACTCCCTCCACCGTTCTACAAAAATGTAAAACAGAATTTCATCAGTTTCTGTTGAGGTGCATATTGGTTTTAAGTTTTCACTAGAGTGTCACTTGTTTTTCTTGGAGGGGCCCCATCTCTATTTGCTTTGTTATTATAACTCATGTGAGGGCCTGTCAATACCGTACTGACATGTTATATTATTAATGAAGTGTTCTAAAGTAAAGAAGTTTTTTTTTTTGCTTATTTGACAGGTGGTACTACAAAGATTGTTCAAGAGAGAGGAGTAAAACTCTCCTGATGAGTGCAGCAAGGGAAGGTAGTTTCTTGGTGAGAGATTGCATCAGCAGTCCTGGTGACTACACCCTTTCTATATACACCACAGAAAAGTAAGGAATTTTCTCTTATTTGTTCATTCACTTGCTTGTACATGTATGTAGATTCGATACGTTTCTGTGTTTCAAATCATTAAAATTTCATGACAAGATTTAGGCCGCGTAGCTGGAAACAGGTTGCTTATCAAAACTGTATTCTGAACAGCTTTTTTCAAATCAAATTTTTGTTTTAAATTTCTTCTCTGTGTTAGGGAACTAAATTTGTCAGACTGCCTTTCAAATTTCAAGTATCAACTTTTCAGTTATTTATTCTGTTGCTAACAAGTCAAGAACAAAACCTTATCATTTTATTCATGTGGTTTAAGTTTGGTTACATCTGAGTTCACATGGGTCTATGAAAGGAACTTGAGTATTTATAATGTGCATTTTCCTTTTCATTTTCTTTGCCAATGTAGTCTTTCTCTTTTTTTTTTTGTTCTGACTTGATAATGTATGCATTTATGCTTGCTCTGTATTAGTTGTGTTTATATTGTTCACAAGTGTTTGACTCACTGTTTTTTTCCTCCCTGCCCAGTGGGGGTAATGTGAGACATTACCAGATAAAAAGAAATGAACATGGACAGTATTACATCTCCATAAATTACCCTCAAAACAGTATTCAGGAGCTGGTCCATTACCACAAGCATAATGCAGGAGGTGAGTGGCTTCTTGTTGTCAACCCAGTCCATTTTGTCAGTTAATAGATTTAATGTTGAGGAAACTTGCAGTCTGCATGCGCTTTTATTGGTTTGTTGAGATAGATTGGAAGCAGCAAGCTCTGCATATTTTTAATGTGCCTTGGTTCAGTTGATGATAGTGTGATTATTGTCTCTGCCCCTCTTAAAAAGTATTGTGAGAGACTGTGCATTTGTCCCTCCCTAGGTTTTGAAAACATCCTTTTGTCAGTGTGCCTTTTTAAATTTTGTTGATCTGTGATAAACATTGTTAGAATCAGAGGTTTCCTTTCCTCCCATTACTGTTGTAGTTTTTTTCTAAGTTTGTGTGGGGAACATATGTTAAAGATCTACCTGAAGGAAGTACATTTTTGCACTAAGTATTTTGGGAAGCAGCATAGCTGTGCTGCTTGTGAGTCATACTCAGAAACTGTAGACTGTCAAATCTAAAATTTGTGTGTGACTCATGCTGGACATTTCATGCTGTAGTGTCCTGTCCACTTCACTTCTTTTTCCCCACTCAACTTGGGTGTAAATGAGTGCCTGGCTTTACAGCTGGAGGGAATCAGGGCGCTGCACCAGTGACAAAAAGCAATGACTTGTTGTGCGTTTCATTTGTAACCTTATGTATTTATGTGTATGATGTGTACCATTCTGTATGTTTATATTGTGATTGAACTGTATGGTATGACACTGTAAACCAGTGTCACTACGGGATCAGTAAAAGTGCTATTTCCAGCTTTCATTTTCATGAAATACATTTTTTGCCTCTTTAGGAATTTACACAAGGTTACGTGAACCTCCACCTAGAGGAAACAAGCCAACAACAGCTGGCTTTGGCATGGGTGAGTCACATATTTAGAATATAAGCAAGCCCTTCAGTAACTGCTGCCTCTGGCATGGGCATCTCATTTCTAGAAAGCAAACAAGCCAGTTGTGCATGGGCACAATATCTCTGGAAAATAAACAGGCCCATAGTTGTTTGTGTGGGATTAACGTTTTTAGAGAGTAAACAAGCCATGGCATTGTCACATTTCAAGAAAATAAACAAACCAATATTTTTTTTAATTAAAAAATTATCAAATATGTTACAGTGTTATCAATAAAAAATCCACCATTTTAAACTCCAGTCATTAATTTTCTCTGTTGATTTTGTGCTGTTCGAAAAACTACCACTGAATTTTAAGATAAACATTTTTGGTGTCTTTATACCTTTCTATGAGAAATAAGATATTCATAAAAGAGAATGGATGATGTGGTTTTAGAGACTTATCATTATCTGGTTATAGTAGGTTGTACCATGCTTTATACAAACTGCCCTTATTTGCACCAGCATGAACATGCAGGCAGTGATATGTGGTTTTCAACAAGAATGTGTCTTATCTGCAAAAGAAACATTTTATTTTTTTATGATTTATTTCTTCTTTAATTTTTATAGGTAAATGGATGCTGGATCCAAAATTTTTAACAAAAGGCAGGGAGCTAGGAAGAGGCTGTTTTGGGGTAAGTTATCATCTGTGAGTATGCTATAATACAATGGAACTTCATATCCTTCAGCCTTGCATGCCATAACTTTTTTCTGGCCTGTTGCAGAGTTATAATCCCTTCCTGTATATTTCAAATTTACCTCAAAGAACACCTCAAGAACTGAAATTTCCTAGCCTGTGCTTTTGAAATTTGTGTTTTTGAAGTGGTGTCTTTGGACACTGGTGTTAACCCTATGATACATATGGTGTTAACAATGACATTTCCTGCCATGCTGAATGGAAACTTGCTTTTTGCTTCCCGTTTTAGCAGTCATTCTTGCATAAAGATGTGAAACTTATTTCCTGTCCTCTTTCATTTTCTTTGCTGAAGTATCCAGAAAGTGTTTCGTTCTGTTTTTTTTTGTTTACTGTAATAGCTTGTAAGATATAAAACTGTGGAGGAGAGGCATTTAGGACATTGTTGTGACTAATACAGAACCTAAATATTCAAGACTTCTAAGTTAAAATATTATTTGCAGTTATCTGTAGATATGTCTCTAACTTTGAGTGTCAGAGTTTGGATAGTTTGTGTGTACAAATACAGTAATATTATTCCTGTCAGTATTCTATCTGTATTATGGCATTAATCAGTCACTTGATTTCAGCTAAGAATTTTATCTGTTAAGCATTAATTTTAAGATGTCCTTCTCAATTCTTTCACTTGATTTCAAGCCTATTCTTATGCACTGTAATAGAAGAAATAGAAAAAAAAAATAACTTTCATTATGTCTACAAATCTGGCAACAAAAGTATTGAGTATCTTCCTTATCTCATTCACAGTGTAGGTGTAGACATATATAAATAGCTTGGCTGTTCTTTTTTCCCCTCTGAACCAAAGTAGGCAATTACAGGATACACAGCAGAGAACCTAATGAAATTTCATACTAGTGATATTATAAACTGTTTACCCTGCATGTTTCAGGTTGTATATGCAGGCACCTACACAAATGGCATGACACAACATCAGGTGGCCATCAAAGAAATGAATGTGAAGCCATCTTCAGATGAGGTCATGCAGGAATTCAAGACAATGACGTGAGTAGTGAAATGTGAAATCCCCCTGCATTTAGCATACAATTTTTATTCTGATTGTATGATGTAAGAAGTGACACAACTGGAAATATTTTGTGAAGAGCTAATGCTGTTATTCGAGGGGTGCCTGCGCAAAGGCCTTATTTCTCTTATATAATTCATATAGCGATATGGTCTTTGCACAGGCACCCCTCGATATGTAACTGATGATATATATGATGAGTGAGTGACGCTTTTTGCTAATGATGCAGTGTTAAGATCTTGTAAGTTTTATTTCATATTCAGTTTTGATTAATAAGATGAGACCACCACATAGGCTACTTTTGCCCACCTGATCCCCCCCTTGAATGATTGCCCTATCAGGGAGCTTCTAAAAACCCAAAACATGCAGTTAGTATCAATGGCAAATGGGTTGAATATTTCAGATGTTACCATATTGCCTTAGGTAATGCTTGCTTTTTTCAGCAGCATCCGTATTGTTTTCATTAAAGATGCCACATATGATATATGATTGTTCTGTGCTCACAGAAGTCAGAAGTTCAGCACCTGTTGTTACAAGTTTGCAACTTACACCTCTTGGCCAACGTTTCAATAATTTCAGGAGCTAGAAAGACAGAGGGATGACATTTTGGGTACAGCAGTAGACAAGATACAAGCTGAAGTTATTTAAAGATTCATTGACCTACATTTATCACCACAAAGAAAAAAAGATCAAAAGCACACATCAAAACATGATGTGCAGGGACCTGTTGTCAGATGCAAACCTGGCATGCCCTTGTTAAACATGTTTTTAATTTTTAAATTGTGAGACCAGCAAAGCAACAAAGTATTATAAATTCAATCTGCAGCATAAGCAGATATCTGCTGTTTGCCAGATGTGAAGTACTAAAATCTGAATTATTGAAGTTAGTTCAATTTGAAATTAAGGAGTCTTCTTTTTTTTTTAAATTTTTTGGGCCACTATGCAAAAGGGTGTTTGACATGCCTTGACATCAGTCTGTTAATATAATAGTTTCACATGGATCAAGAAATATGTGGCTACCCAACTGGAAGGTGGTCCTCCTCCCCCTCTTTTCTCTCTCCCCCAATCCGTGTCAGTCAGTAGGAACTTTGAGAGAACAAGACAGGCTTGCATTACTGAAAGTAAACTTTATTTATTCACTCCTCAGGCAACTTCGTCACCCAAATCTAGTCCAGCTATATGGGGTCATCCTTAATCAGTCACCTCAGATGATCATTACAGAGCTGCTTCCACACGGTAGGGACCAGTTAAATTTCTTATGTCCATATGTAGCAAAACTGTGTTGAACCACTGAAATTAATATGAAAAAAAAATCCAAGAGAGCCCACTCAATACAAATTGGAGAGGACCAGTTTTTAATTTAAAATTTGTAAGATGCTATAGTTGGCAATTAAATTGGAATTAGAAAGAAGGAACCAAGGACCACAACATTGCAATGAGAATGCAAGCTCTTTGAGTACATGAGGTTGTGAGGTCTTACTGTATAGGAAATGCATTTGCTGGTTGAGTTTCAAACAGATGGACCTGTCTTAAACAATCTGCTCAGTGGACTTCAGTGCTGGTGGCCATTAGAAACGTGTTCATTAAACATACAATTTAACAGCTGTATTGATTTATTGAGGGTGGGCTTTTCCAGAGTGTCCTTGGTAGCCAAACGCCATTAAAAGCAAGTCATAAGGGTGGGTTTACCTGATAGCTTATCTAAAAAGTTTCAAATTTTTATATAGGCATCTATGATTCTGGCAGTATAGATGGTCACAGAAACAGAACCTACAGCATAGGAATAGAATGAAACGAAGTAATTTTGCCTGTGGACTATCACATTGTTCTTCCTTTTCTGTTGTAATGTATGCCTTGGCATATGTTTTTCTTTCCCTGACCACATGATTTTCATCATAGAAAGAGAGAATGACATTTATTTTCAATACAAATATCATTCTCGACATTATTTTTTTCAAAATGAGGAGGGGAAACACAAGGAAGAAGTTGCAGGAGTCACTGTTGATTTGAAATTCCCTAATTCTTTCCAGTGTTAAGATCATCACTGTGATATGGCTCAGTGCCATCCTAGGTTTTAAACTTGAACATGTTTGATATCTTGTCGTGAATTTGTCATCCCCTGCAACAAGAGATTGTTTCTTGTATGTGTAGAGACTGAAATGAAGTTCCCATTTCTGTTCTGTGTTCATCTTTTTTCTTTTAAATTTATCCCAAAAGAAGTGGAGTTATGGGGGGAGTGGGAGGGTGGAAGTTAATGTTTCTAGAGAGGGAATCTCTAGCTTGATTGAATATATTGCCTGTATGTCATGATATATGCATCCTATTCCTCCTTCACCCAGTTTTATTGTTTTACCTTTACCATGAATTTCTTCCTTTGCTTTTGGCTCTTTGTCATCCAGACCGTGGTCTTGTGGTTTGCCCTTTCACACAGCACTGTACAGCAGTGTACCATATAATAGCAGTTAGAGATAGGCCCACCTTAAATCTGAGGCCCAGTATGGTTGTAATCATGCTAATAGCAGTTAGAGATAGGCCCACCTTAAATCTAAGGCCCAGTATGGTTGTAATCATGCTAATAGCAGTTAGAGATAGGCCCACCTTAAATCTGAGGCCCAATATGGTTGTAATCATGCTAATAGCAGTTAGAGATAGGCCCACCTTAAATCTAAGGCCCAATATGGTTGTAATCATGCTGAAGCACCATAAAACCCTGACTTATGTAATCAAACCATAAATGAAGCATTTATGAGGCTCAGATGTAGCCACAGATTTCCAATCATTGATATGTCCAATTTCCTGGAATACACGAAATAGAGATGTGTGGGAACAGGGTGTGTCTTGCAACCAAAATGACTCCTGGAGGTGGAATCTTTACTAGTAAAGTGTATACATGAAACAGATCTCTCTCTGTCTTATCAAGACAGTTTGATCACTAATCATATTATTATGCAAGAGGGCTTCTTATATCATTAATTTTAATTTAATTTTGATTTAATATTAAAATATATACAATTAAATGTGGCTGTCCTGCCACCTAAAAATTCAGAATTTCATCAGAAATTCTCTTGTAGACTGAGGATGAACACTATTGTATGTATATTTGTGCCAATTTTTCTTTGATTTTATCATCCTTTCAAAAAAACAAATACAAATCTAATCCATGCAGTTGTTGGCTTTCAGAGGTGTCTTTTATTCTTGACTTGCTGCATGATTCTAGATAATAGAGGTCATGGAAAAGCCCACTATGAAAGGGGGTCAGTGTTGCACCAGCCAACCATAGTAATGCTTTGTCAAAGTTTGGGCAGAGGAGGAGGGAGATAGAAGAGAAAAACAGAGCACAAGGGGCTGGATTTTGTGGGTTTTGATGGTCTGTTGTGAATTTGCATTGTTGCAGTAGATGTTACAATTTCATTAGATCATCCTAAAACTTTATATTCAGTCTTTACCATAGACTTCATGCTGGCATAATAATGGATCTGTAACTACTTTGCTCTACGCCCACACAGTTCATTATATGCATTAGTAAAATGTCTCTCAAAATTTGTCTACTTCACACTTGTTTTCTTTGCTCTGTACTTTCCTTGAACCTGTATCCTGCATCCCGTCAACATTCATTTCCTTAAGTAATAACTACAGTAAAATAGCATCCTAGAAAGACATAAGCATCACTTGTTTCCAAAACTACACTTTTCGTTGTTTTCCCATAGACACACCACTCCTTGATCTACCAATATATCTCATCTTCAAGAATGGAATACATTGTTGGCTGTTGTACAAGCTGAAATTTCAGATTCACACCGATACTTTATCTGGTTTCCACAGCTAGTCCCCATTCTTAATCACTTAACCATCAATATGATGAATCAGGACAAGGACACAAGAAGGAAAAACTTGCATGGGCTTTACTGTAAACAAAAGTTATCCTGAGCATCACTTGTATCCAATATAATACTTTGTATTGTTCTCCCCTAGGCGCCCCACTCCTTGATATACTAAAATACCTCCTCTACAAGAATGGAATATATAGTTGGCTGTTGTACTAGCTGAAATTTCAGATTCACACTGCCACTTTATCTGGTTTCCACAACTAGTCCCCCATTCCTGATCCTTCAACCATCACCGTGGATAATTTTGAACCAGAACAATGAAACAAGAAGGAAATACTTCAGTGTGTTTTACTGTAAACCTGATAGCACCTCTGCAAGAAATAACAGTTTGCCAGAAATAAGAGTACAGCCCTCCCCTCATTCTCCTTTTCCCAAACCCACTATCTCTCTCTCTCTCTCTCT
The DNA here is from genome assembly GCA_033807755.1 of Ellobium chinense. Taxonomy (NCBI): domain Eukaryota; kingdom Metazoa; phylum Mollusca; class Gastropoda; order Ellobiida; family Ellobiidae; genus Ellobium; species Ellobium chinense. The sequence continues at coordinate 361,276 of JAWQUT010000183.1, read as the reverse complement.
CTCTCCACACCCCCCCCCCCCCCCCCCCCCCCCCCCCCCTCAGTGGAGTGTTTGGTACAGACATGATGCACTGGTTTCCAGTCCTTTTCTCCTTTCCCCTCTTCATCACGTCCTCCTTATTCCTCTCCGAAGTGATCTTATCTTTTCACTGATTTCGTCATCTTCCTCCAACAACACTTCCTCATTCAGCTTCACAACATTTTTCCTCATAATGTCATATCTGTGCTTCTCCGGCCAGTCTGCCTGCTCTTTCATTTCCCACCACCAGGCAGTGACCCAGCGAAAAAATTAAATTTTACATGTAGTTGTGGAATCAATAGCACACCATTATAATGTGACTCAAAAACCTGTTGCCGGATAAATGACAAATGACTTGAGAGAGAAAACACCCAGCATGCATTAGTAAAGACGGAGCTGTGTCACCAGATGAGCTGGACTACTGTGAAAATGTGTCGTCATATGCAGAACATATTTGTATTTTAACATGCGACTTTTTCTATAACCTTTTTCCTGAAGTAGTACAGTAATCCTGTTTGGTATGTAAGGCATTTAGAATGGTGTGATTTAACTTCCTTGTTGCAAGAAAGGCCTATAGGGTCATATCCTGGTTGCTCCAGTGAGTCATGTTTTACATAATATCCAGTCAAGAAAACAGGCTGGCAGTGGAAAAGGTTTTTGACATTAAGATCAGAGCTATGGATATTTGAATGCTTTAGCTACAATGATCCAGAGTTGGGTAGTAGAAAAATAATATAAAGCTAGCGCTAGCAGAGAAAAAAACACAAGTGTACTGAATATTTAGAAGTAGGTTAGAATTTAGAGAAAGAGGAAGAGATGTCGTCTGATATTTTTAATGGGAAAAGACTGTATATCTCAAATCACATGCTGTGCCTGTCTTTATCAGATGGTTGATGTGCCTGCGGATGGGAAACTATACATGCTATGGGAGAAAAACTCAGATGGAAAAATAGAGAGCATTGTGCTCTAGACGAAGATGACTCTTTTGCACATACATTTTTTTTCTGCAGTTATGATATGCTTTGTTCTTGGGGGATAAGACCATTTTGCACTCAAGTAGGCAGATGTTGGATGATAAGAGGTTGAAGAGGCTTAAATTAGCGGGGTGAAGGGAGAGGGGATCCATAGCAAAGGGATGATCACATGATGGCAGTGAGCCAGTAGGCAATCTGTTTTATAGCTGTCATTACCACAATAGCATCGAGGAGGAATCAAATACACTGTATTACTATGTCTGTTCCTTCATGAAAATTACTTCTTTGTGGACTCTCAAATCATTCCTTGGCCACTGTTCATTCATAAAATCCCTCACTTCTTATGAAAAATATCAGAATTTACTCTATAGCTGAACAATTTGTTGAGGGGGCAGTGAGGTGCGTGAACAAACAAAAGGGTCCCTGGCATGAAAGAGTGTTACATCCCTGGCCTGCTTGAACTCCTCTCAGAGAGGAGAAATGGTCACTACATCTTAGTGAAACTTGTCACTGCGCCGTTGGTAAAATACAAAGGTCGGTGTAGGTAAGGAAGAGGTTCAGTTGGTTCAGAAGAACTACCCCACCATCCATGAAGTTCCACTCATCTAAGCAAAAATAACAATTACTTCATAGACTCAGTATGAGCAAATATACATTCGAACAACAAATGACCTATATACTGTAAATGATAATGATTCAGCCATCCACCTAATTATGACATCAACGCTCGCGCACTCGCCTGCACACATACACGCACGTGTACAGAGAGAGAGAGAGAGAGAGATGCACACACACAAACACAGACAGGGAGTGGGTGGGAGGAATTAACTTTTTATATCAATATCAAATCAAAGCATTATTTACAATTGCTAACAACAATCTTTTGTGCTGATGAGATCTGCTTTAATATGGAAAGGACCACCCCAATGACAAACTGATTACACCTTAGAATACACATATAGAGGCCCAAAAATTTAATGGCTCTAACAGTAATAAAGTTGAAGCTACCAAGAACGTTGAATATTGCAATAATTTTTAAAATGATCTCAATTGATTATATATTTGATACTATGTGACATGAAACCAGAGAATTTCATTTACAGGCTAGGGTAGATATAGATTTTGTGCTGCAGTTTCTTGTCCGTTTGTCTAGGCAGCGTCAGATGATGACGAGTACTCATAAATATCTCATTAATTATGTAGACAACAGTTTGAATGCATGATTTAAATTTCAAAATAAGATTGGTGGATGCAAACTGAACGTGGGCTTTAGAATTTGAAAAATGGCATTTGAGTACAGAAAAACTTAGCAAAAATGATTAGATAAGTGCTGTTCTTTAATTATTTTTTATTCATTCACTTTTTGTCCTTTGACTACAACGAATAGGTTACCCAGATATTGTAGAGAAGTAAAGAGCCATTGTGAAAGCACAGGTTATTGTACACAGTATGTAAGTAGCAGATGGCATTGCAACCAATGGTAGAATGACCGAGGTGTGGGATGGCACAGGTCTTGATTGTCTAATTACAGCAAAACAGTATCTGTGGTTGTTCCAAATTTCTTTGTAGCTACTGTCAGTTGCCACTTTAAGCATAGTCTTGGTTTTTTTATAGATGCCCTCATTTTTGTGGTTCCAGTGCTTTCATTGTTAGATTTATACCTGAGTCCCTTGTGATTGCTCTAATAATTGTGCCTGTTCTTGTGTGTCCCTTGTAGGTGCTCTCAACAGTTATCTGCAGCGTCACAAGAAAGATCTTTTCTACAATCAAGCCAGGCTTCTAGACATGTCTGTTCAGGTAGGAAGGACATCAAATGAGTTTCTTCTTATTGTATAGTTGGCTAGGCTAGACTGCTTATGGTTACTGGCAGCTTGATACTGAGGCTTTGTCAAAATTTCAATTTTGGCGATGTAACATTATTTCTCTACTTAAAACAATGATAATACAAAATATGGTAAGTTTATGTAACCATTTGGTAATTTGTCTTGAAAATGTGCATACAGAGACTACATGAAATAAGAAGTACACGAATTATAACCATAATTATAGGTCACATTCAAAATACAGTATACAATCTGCAAATGGATATGATATTCCAAGTTTGTTAAGAAGTACGTTATATTTATTTGAAGTAATGACAAGTGAGCAAATCACAGTATTCAGAATTAAATGCTGATGGTTGCCAGCATAACAACTGAATGTTAATATAAATTATGCAGATGCGCACAGTATAACCTGCCTTCTGCAGTCCCTCCAGCAGAATACACCCCCCCCCCCCCCCCCCCCCNGATCTACATACACTTTTCCCGTTCACCCACCCTTTGTTCATGGAACCTGACCTCTGATCAGTGGTTCCCTCTGATAGCGAAGCGTGGATACCGATCAAAGAGACATTTTTCTTGTGACGAGCAACCTCGTGGTCTTTTTCCCGGGTCAGAGAGAAAGAGTCCCAAAATCGTCGTCTCGGCGTACATCAAAGAGAAGAGCTTACGGCTCAGCGATTGTGGTTGGGAGATGAGGGTGAGAAGAAAACCACGTCTCGTGTGTGCCTACCACAGATGTAATAGTGGTTACACAATATTAGACCTACGAAGCCATATATATGGTCCACTTATTATTGGCAGCGTTGTAATGTAGCGGATACTGGACAGCTCATTTCGTGCATTGACAAGTCTAGTGAAAAAAAAGTCCATAAACAAAAACAAAAAAAAAAACCCGTACACACAACAAAATTCTAGCTTTACAAACAAAGAAATGAAAGTCAAGAAAAAATAATTCCGTGAATAAAGTGCATTAATGCCAACGGCGGGCCAAACAGCTGATCTTCACAGAGTATGCCACACATGACTTTGAAAGGACATTGAAAGCAAGTGCCAAACTATCAAATGACTTGCCAGGAAAACAGGTTGAGGAAAGGAAAAAAGCCAGTAAGCTATCCCCACGGGTTCTTTATTATAAAATTGTGCTCTTTTTCACTTTGCCTGAACACACCCAGACAAAGAGACACCGCAAGGTGAGTAGTACTCACTGTTCAGCCTAGCATCAAAAAAAGAAAAGAAAGTTGTGGGTGGGAAGGGGGAATAGCTTTACAGTGTCTCAGATCATCTCGAAGAGTGACCACTGTTTATTCCTAAGGAGTGGACAGTGCTATGTAACTGCTGTGTGACTGTCTGTGATTGGCTTCTCGGTAAAAGGGGAAAGGAGAGGCAAGATATAGTTATATAACCTTATGACTGAAGTCAGGCTTTCTCCCACGTTCAAGGATTTTTAATCCACATTGATCACGCAGAAGCTTACAGACCATCATGAGGAAGACAGACATATCCAACAGCAAGCTTATTACTCACTTATTTCCATTACCAAGAGCTGTTTTGATATTTTATAAAGAAAAAAAAAAATTGAGGGGTAAACAGGAATCATTAAGCTGAGGGCCAAATAAAAGTTGTAAATGGCTTCCAAGGTGCTGTATTTTAAAAGGCGAGAAAGCATCTTCAGGTGTCAAGCTTTTTAATACTGTATATGCAGTTTGCATTGGTACCAACAAATTTGCCCTATGAGCCCTGATAGTTTGTGATACTCTTTTAAAGTATACACCTTAAGAGACAGTGTATGTTTAAATATGCATGGAGTACCCAATCACTAAAACACCCATAAGCGTCCTCCCTGCGTTGAAGGACCACCTTTTATTTAGAGCCATTTTTCCTGTTTCGAGTGTCCCTACATCACAGGTTTTACTGTATGTTTGTTTTTTTTTATCTGGGGCATTGGACAGAAAATTGAGTTTGTGATCATGTCACAAATGAAATTACTCAAGGTTTGACATAGCCTCACGTTATCACAATACTCACTCTCTAAACTGGATTCTAAACCTTCCCTTCTTGTGTTTTTATGCACCTTCATCTGTCCCTCCTGATCCTCCTCTACCTTTTGTAAGACTTTGTCTTAAAATTCTTTCACTGCATCAACCTTTATGTTATCTCCCCATTGTTTTCATTCTCATAATATCAGACTCATGTATCATTCAGGACTTAGAATCCAGAGTAAGAAAGAGGTACCTGACTGTTCTTTCCACTATGCAGTGCATTTTATTGTTGGTGTTAGGGTCTTAGGTATTGTTTTGATAGATTTTGGTCTTTTGTATTGGTTCATAAATAATAATTTTCAAATTTTCTAACAAATCTAGTGTTAGAAATTTGCATTGTTTAAGGCTGAATTTAATGGCTGAATGATGAATGGCAAGTAACATCCTGACTGTCAGAGCAGAGGCCTTTTGACAATAATGTCAGGGATGGCTCGTGTCTTCCAGATATTTGCCATTGCTCTTGCTAGATCATTTTGAGGCTTTTATTTTTGTTTCTTTGTGTTTCAGGTTTGTTGTGGCATGGAGTACCTGGACAACAAGAACATTATTCATCGTGACTTGGCAGCCAGGAATTGCCTGGTTGGAAGTAACCTTGTGGTCAAAGTTGGAGACTTTGGTCTTGCAAGGTAAGTTTGTGGTTTGCCTATTCTGGGTATTGTGTGTAACATTCTTTACTCTGTTTCTTCATTTAGTGACAGCATGACTGAACACAAAATTTCTTAGAGAACTTGAAATACAGCTTTAGTATTCACTGGACATGTTAGTTTTCTTCTATTTGTGTTGTGCTTCATTTCATGTACCCAGACTAGACAGTGAGACAAGCAGTGAGTTTTAACAGTCTTTAGAGTCCTCATAGTTAAGCAGTTGTGAGCCCCAAATTTTTGGTAATGGATCATAACAGTGTTTACAGCGGAATTATAAAATAATCAGTGCTGTAATGCATCTGAAGGTACAGTCCAGCTCTCATGCATTGACTGTGTTAGACAGTACATAGTATGATGACTTGACAGGCACAATTTCTTGAAACATGAAACAAGATTCTATTAGTAGATATTACCTAGCGAGTTTGCAGGAAAACACAAGTACAGATGGTTTTAGTCTGAGCCACTAAAATCTTTTGACCCGTCTTGAAAATCTAGGATCAATGCTGCATTCAGAAAATTGCACATTAATTGCTTAGGGCCACTGTCATGTCATATTCAAAATGAATGCAACCTAGACATGTGTTCATTTTTATAATGAACCTTTAGGTGTTTAAGCTGAAAAGAAAACTTCGCCGTAACCCATGATGTCATATTTTCCATGACTAAGATGGGGTAGATATTGAAGCAGATACCAAGTAATATGATTTTCCGGAAGAAGTAATGTGTGCTGAATGTCACAAGGGATGCAGTGCTTGCAACAAGTATGTTAGCCTAGATCATGTTTTTCTAGTGCTGATGTTACCAAATTTCCATGGGCTCAGTAGCCTGTTCATCATCCTTTTGAAAAATATGAGGGGTGAGTAGACATTACAGACAAGGTAATGCAACTGTTAAGATGTATCATGTCTGATAACTGTTTACAAGAAAGAATATGGATTTCAGGTAATGTCATCTGCTGCAAAGGATTTATGCAATCTGTTGAGACATCTTGTAGTATTGTTTTGGATGCTCATATCTTTATAGGCAGAGCAAGTCAAGGTTCTTGTTTGTTGTCAATGCAGGATGTTGCTGGATGATGATGAATATCAGATGTCTGAAGGCACCAAGTTCCCATTCAAATGGGCACCACCTGAAGTGCTGTATCATCGTAGGTTCAGCAGCAAGTCGGATGTCTGGGCCTATGGTGAGAACCAGTTCCTGATGTAGTATTATATGTAAAGTATCTCAGAATGTGAACCTTCATCTCAAATTTGTAATGCATTGTAAAACACATGCTGACAATAACAAAGCATGAAATTGGGTAATTGGGCACTATTAATGATCTTCATAGAGAAAAAAAAGTTCTTAAGAATGGAAAATTGTTTTTGGTGGCAAGTCCATCTTTAAGAGATCTGTAGTTTTGTGGCAGTTTTTAACCATAGTGACAGTGATATCTTTGTTGTTGCTTTTTTAAAAGACTGCTCAAAACTGCATTTTGAGGTCAGTCAGGGTAGTGTGGCTCATAAAAACTCAAGAAGCTAATAACTAAACAATACCTAATTTCACCACGTAATGTAAGCATTAACTGAAAATGGACATGTAAAGGACTATCCCATACAGTCAGCTCTACTTTATCACAACACCCCAGGAGCATGGGAAAGATTCAGTGAACAGAGTAAGCAGTAGAGAATTTCATGGATATGGAAATCGCATCCCTTCATAGATAAGCCAGATATCTGCAAAATCATAGAATAAGGCACACTTTGATTACCTGGTGCACTGTAGAATAAGACACACGTCTTGTTTGTTTCACAATTTACCCCCTGCAGTTGAATATGACATAGTCAATGTGATGAAATCTTATCTAAAGATTCACACGCCATTGAGCAGCTCATCTTGATCTGATATAATAATAATGCAAGAAGTTTCATATGCAGGCCAATGCCCATTTATGCAACTTCACACTGTTATTACCTCAGCAGGGAAATCACTGTAGGACTTTTTCAGCTCCCTGTGGAATATATAATACTGCTGCCAATAAGAGGTGTGAATTGCTAGCATTCTAACAGTATCTTTCACAGCCTATTTTACAGTGGGTGGATTGAGAAAAATGTCAATGAGATGCTTTCCCGTGCACTTACAACATGATGGCAGTGGGAATCGAACCCACGACATTTAGATCTTGAGACCAATGCCATAGCCATTGGCCACACTGTTCCACAAATATATAACATATATAATATGAAGTGCAAATTTATCTTCTACAGGAATCCTGCTGTGGGAGATCTATTCCCTGGGAGAAATGCCATACCAAGGCATGAAGAATCCAGAGGTTCTCAAGTTTGTGGCAGAGGAAGGGAGGCGACTGGATAAGCCTCGAGCTGCAACCCCAATGTTATATGATGTCATGAAGCAGTGCTGGGCAGCAGTAAGGGAGACGACAGTTGCAATATCTCAGGACAAAAGGCTTAAATTGATTTTTCTGCCAAAGTCACTTTTCTACACCTTCATGATTTGTGTATCAATAATCATTCTTGGCAAAATAGTTTTACGAAACTGTGAATACCCTTAATTCAGTAACAGAAATTAAACAAGGTTGTGTTGTTGCAAAGAGCTCTATTCAAACAGAACCACCCGATTTTCTCAAAAACTAGTTTGGCAGAGTTAAGCCCATGTGTCTTGAGATGTCAGAGTTGAGAGCAGTGAAAAATACAGCAGTCTCACAACCTCAAACTTCATGTAGTGGAATAAATTGAATCCTTCTTGGAATGCTACGATTCTGAGTCCTGAGTTTATTTCTCAACAGTTTCACTCAGATTTGCTGCGTGAATCTCAACCTATAGGAAAGAGTTTCCTATGTCAGCAAGATTTTGTCCTTTTTTGAAATTATTTTGGCATTTTGATACTGAACTGGCTAAGTACATGACAACACTAGGTGTAGGTTTGCAGACCAGAGTTGTGAAGCCGGCTGTTTGAGACCAAAATTCCTAATATTTGCCTTTTTTGTAAGGGTGTCAGTTGTCAGATATCCCTTAAATAGTATTTATATAAAGCATATATAGCTTATGAATACAACACCTTGTAAACTTGAAATAATGGTCCTATGTCAGTTCGCAAATTTACTCTGTTTTTTAACCTCTTGACTCATTTGCTTTAAGAAGTGATGTCAATTTTCAGAGAGTTTTGTTGAAATACAGTTATTTCAGGATTCTTTTAAGTATTATGAAAGTGTCTGCTCCCTCCGCCCTCCCCTTCCCCTCCCCCCTCACCTTCCCCTCCCCCCTCTCTCTCTCTTTCTCCCTTTCCATCTCTCTGTCTCTTTCTGTCTCTGTCTTTCTGACCTTGTCTGTTTAGTGGTAGCATGCTTGTATTTCTGTAGTATAAACTAGAAGTTGGCTATACTGCTGTCCTAGTTTACTCTGAAAGTTACTCCTTGTGTGATGCTGTTGCTCTGGTATGAACATCTGAAACCTAATGTATATTTATTCCATCTTGATTCCATCATCAGATTGCTCAAGAGAGACCCACCTTCACCAGAATCAAAGCCAAACTGGAACCACTAGCATCAAGGGGAGATTACATCAGTACAGAGCCTTCATAACATTGAGGGAGACAACCTAAGATCACAATGCTCAAAGTGCAATGACAGTCTTTCAAAGCACAAACGCACTGTAAAGTTTGCATCTTTTGTATGGGTCGTTATGCATTTATTCACTCCTTTTTTCAGTAAGCGGATAAAGTAACAGTTGTCTGTTTTTAAAGTTTTTACACCACATATGGAGAACCCAGTGAATTGAGGTGACTGTGTCTCAAAGGCATGAATTGTGTGATCTGTTGTCACTTAATGTTATATGAGGAGTCTCAGTATAAGAAATTCATTTGGCAACAAGGGTAGCATGCACTGCAAATTTATTTATTTCTAAATTTCAGTGAAGTTTATAAAAACTAAACATTATATACATGAAGGAACCTCCTAATTCAGGCAGTTTTAGGCTATCAGTGCTACTAAGCAACATTTCCATTTCAAGTGACAGATTTTCTGACAGCATGATGATGTATTGAGAGCAGTACAAGATGGTGCTGATTGGAGCATTGACTGGAGCAAGATGCAAAGCTTTAATACTGATTCCGTATTCTGAGAATGAGGACAGTGTAAGTTATATTCAGTTTTCAGATGGGGACTGAAGATGAGTCGAAAAAAGAAAGAAAAATTGTCTATGTGGATCACCTGCTCGGTGACTGATTAATGTATGCAGCTGTATGTGGAGTGTAAAGTGTTGAAACACAAATTCGGCCGGCCTATGTGCATAAAATACACAGACCTAAATTCAGAGCCCAGTTTCAGGAGAGTTTGTCAAAAATTCAGATGCTTTAAATATCTGCTTTCAGCGCATACATGTCCTTTGAGCAGCATAATAGTAAAGTTCACCCTCTAAATTGTCATTTTGTAAGATATGGTTAGCCCTCTACGTTTTGCTGGATACAGACACTGGACATGTTTTTAACCTGGACAACCTGGTAGCAACTTTGCATCCTTAAAATTATAAGGTGATTCTTAGTGTTAAGGGCATTGGGCACACAGAAAAGATTTATTTATCCCAAATACATTTTGTAAACCTCTTTTTTTTCCAGAGCCTCTTGAATAAGTCCATGTTCCTGTGGTCCATTCTGTTGCATTGCTAAATGAATTGTTGCCCAAACAGCTAGAGATGGTATACTTTCCCAGTGTCAATTTTTAAGCTTTATAAGTGGCAGGAAATTGGATTTTCTTTTTGCTGGCTTTTGGGTTGTTTTTTTTTTTCTTAAATGTTGCAAATGTTGCAATAATTGCTTTGTTCCAGCTAAACAGTAATCAGGCTTAGCTCTGTTTGAGGCATTGTTTCACGGTTACTTTATTTCTTTTTCTTGTGTGCAACTCTTCTAGATATGAATAGTGAAGAAGTAAATATTAAGTTAGTCATGAATTTTATTCAATAATTAGTATGAACTGCTCAGTTTGTTTTTCCAAGACGGAGGTTTGTGCCATTCCCACAAAACAGAGGCATTCCAAATATATTATTATTTGTGATGAACATAGTGTGCCTTGTCCCAAAAAGCAATCTTCTGTTAATGGAAATTAGTGCCAGTTAATCTAAATCTTCCCTCTGTAACACAAATCATCTACATTTATATAGTGCCCACTCCCCGCTGTGTGGGCCCAGAGTGCTTTATGAAAACAAAGATGACCATTTTTATTTATCTACACAGGAGTCATTCTTTAAAACATTTCATGCATGAAAGATAATAATAAACAATATGTATTCTCATAAAATATACCCACAAAGCCATAATTTTATGACCACATCTCATTCTCACACATCGTTTCATTCTTTTCTATGGAGGCAGGCCTGGATATGAATAATTCATGAACAGATGTGTTTTAAAGTTTCTTTTAAGACTTTACTTACTGATTCTACACTATCTTGTTATTTTGAAGAGAATTAAGTCCCTGAATATGTTTTGTTTCACATGTTCATGATTGTCTCATTTAACTATAAGAAATAAAAGAAGAATACAAAACTGGCTGAACTGACAATCTGTGTAACTATACAGATTTAATCTGCTTTATGCCGCTGTGATTTGACCGTTATCCATGTTGACCTAAGTTAGACAATTTCATATATGAAAATGATAAGAAGTGTGATAGGCAGAATGGTATATTGTATTAGTGACTTTATGAGTTTTCTCAGTAGCTTCATGAAACAGTGAAAACTGCATTCTGTAAACTTAATCATGCTTTAGTATGTGACTTGTTTTTGTGCTGTTCATAAAGTTCCATTTGTGTACTTGAACTGTTGAGAAAAAGAGAGTTGCTTTGTAAAAAACTTGTACAGCCATTGCATTTATACAGCTTTTCCATTTACTAAAGTTGCTGATAAAAATATATATAAAGTTATTGATAAAAATATATTTCTACAAATGTTCCTGTATCCTGAAAATGATTTTACATTTCTTTCGCTTCTTCTTTTTAGATGTATGATAAAATCAATACTAAATGTTATTTTTAATGTGTAACTCCATGTGATGAAACACTCATGCATATATTCAAATGGAAATATGGTCATCTGCAAGAGTGTTTTATCTTAGATGCAGTATAAGGATAAGTATGAATTGTCCAGTGATGGAATATCTTTTACTTTATTTGTAAGTGATATCTTTGTACTTATAAATATGCAGACAAATTGTCATTATCAAATTGTTTGTTGACCTCTCAGACTGCATGCCTTCCTCAAACACTAGCTGCCCTTCTAAACCAAAATCAGCTGACTTCAGGTAGTAGGTGTCCAAAAAGTGGGGGAAAGTTCGACCCTTTATATATTTTTTTAATATCAAAGAACTGAGGTCATACTTCGGCTGTAAAGAAGCTACACAGTTGTAGCAGTAGATTATTACACCTCTCTAGGAGGTTTTTGACAGACAGTAGTGAACCAGTCTTATCTTGGTGGTATTGGAAGGTGATGGTGATATGAATGACATTTACATAATTGATTTCAAATTAGCCAAAGGAGTTCAAGACACAGCATTTTTAGAGCAGCTAGTATTAAATCGAGGCATCAATCATGCAATATCTTTATCTAAACTCTCCCATCTTCAGAACAGCTTTATGTATGCTAAGGATAGTTAGGAAAGTGAACTAGTGTGTCTTACAAATGCATCATGAGATCTGCACTTGATTTAATCCGGGTATTGATGAAACTAGTGAACATGTAAATAGTAAAATCATCAAGATTCGCTTTGAAATGTAAACTAAAGTTGATTCTCTCTAAGATATAAAAGATTTGCGTTACTCTGCAAGTCAAACATCAAACACTAAACTTTGGCAAGTGTTCAGCTTTTGTAAACATTTCAAATTCCAGTACATACACATTTTCTAACTTTGGGTAAAGTAAAGCTGTCAAAAACATTTAATTCTTTTAATTCTTCTTGCAGAATGATTTCAGATGTAATCATTATTTTTAGAAGAAGAAGATTTAGAAGATTGGGAGCTCCCAGTTTGTAATAAATTTGAAGATCTACAGTCAATTTGATCATGTATAATTTGTTGAGGTTATGTTTTGAAAGGAAACATCAGTATTTTACCTACAAAAAATTGCCTTGATTATACAGAGATATACTCATTTTCAGAACTTCCTCCAGAACAATGCCTTAATTTATTATAATATGAATCTTTCACCCACCGTTCTTGTGATGAATGTCTACTTTGATCACTGGTTGTTCCATGCAGTTTTTGCACCCAGTCCTAGCCTTTAAATGTTGATATAAATACACTTATCATTCGTATTTCATTCAGTTCCCAAGTGTATGGTTTACATTAATTTACACCTGGTTCGTGCGGTTTTACATGTATTCCACAATAGTTTCTCACGGTATACACAATTTGTGAACCATTTGAAGAGATTTTTTGAAAACCTGTGAGCCTCATGTCATTTGATGATAGTATGCTTTTGTGTAGAAGTCGTGGTTTCCAGCATGATGTATGTTGTAGTGTCTCACTCTTGTTTTCCAGATAATTATTATTGGGTGTATTTCAAAAATTCACCGACTAGAATTGTGATGAGGGTAGAGTACATAATAATAATTATATCATGAAGTAACTGGCAGCATGCAGGTGGTAGTTCCTCTTTGGGATTCTCAGGGTGTTAAATAAAGTAAGAAATACATATAGGCAATGACTGTGTGCAGAGTTATAAGAAAGCATAATACAAATTGGAAGGGCTGCAGTAACATCGTAAATATCAAAAATGCCATTATTATCTTGGCACTGCTTTCCTGGTGAGTGTCATGATTTTATTTTTTTCTCCTAAAGGCACTTCTTTTTCAGTTCAGGATATTGATTATCTCCATACAAATAGAATTATCCTTGCAGAATACAAAATTGCACAGATTCATCATGATATATTGCTGTCACTACTGTGATTTATGAAACATGACTTGGCTTGTGCCTTGACTGTGTACACTGGTCATGTTCAGAGACCAAGTTTTGCAAGAGTGGAAACATTGAGACTGAAGGATCATTTATGCTCAATTTTCAGTTATTCACAGAGGCTGTTATTAAGGGGGTGATATCAGTACAGTAAATCTAAACCTGAAGTTAAATATTAAGCAGAATGTGAACATATAATTTGTTTCGTAATATTAGTTTGTTTTATTTTGTCATGAATATGAATTATGTATACCTTTGTCCTTTCATTAAACATAGACATAAATACACTGTTTACATTAATATGAATCATACACGTGTTATTCTGATGCAGGCAACAAAAAGTCTGCTTTCTAGTAAGACTGAATTTTTATGCAGTTGTTTTGCCAATAGGCTCAATCATGCATGCATTTTTTTTCTTCCAATTAACTATTCCTAGTACTTCATTTCTCCATAAATTTGAATTATACAGACACATATTCTTATTTCAATAAATATAACACAACTATTATACACATTTTTTTTTTTGTATCCTGTAAATACAGATTTGCATAGTTTTTCTATCATTTAAAAATGAATATGGGTCACATTTTCAGTAGACATGGATCATACATAAAGTTGTTTCTCCATAAGACATAAATTGTACATACACTTGTTCTTCCAGTATACTTGAATCATGCATGAACTTTATTCTTCTTTCAGACGTGAGTGATGCATAAATTTTGTTCTTCCAGTAGACATGAGGTATATATTTCTTGTTTTGTTTTTTTTTTGCTTTTTGTGACACCTATAAAGGTGAAAGAATTACCATCTCTCATGTTTTTTATATCCCTGATTGCTTTGTCTGATATCAAGTAAAAGTATGTGAAGTCTATATTATATTAGCATATTTGCTGGATGAAAATGCTGGTGGTATCATAACCAATAACATTGTACCTGTATTATATTGAAAGCGGCATCCCTTGATAAGTTGGCTTACAAAAGATATGAAGTACATCAACTTAAGAGAATATTCTTAAGCTCATAAAGTTGATTTGGGATAAGTTACAGAGAAAGGGAATGAATGTAATGGCATTTGCTCATTACAAGAACATTTTTTTGGCTTTCTTCAGAAACTCATAGCATTTGAATTTACCTTTTGGTGTTATTTTGACCCCTGAAATGGATGCCCCAATAGGAGTAAAACATTTGAACACTTTCATTATAAGATCAAGTTTTTGAAACAGCTGTTGCCTACGAACAGTACATTTCCAAATACTTATCCTCTTCAATTGTCAGCTGAAATGTAATATTTTACGTGGAAAGTAATTTAACAGTTGATTTACCTTAGAGATTTTTATTGCCCTTTAGGCTCTTTGCAAATGTCAAACAGACTTGGAACTCTTGCCAACTACTGTAACCAAAATTCATGGCTCAGTTCAGACAACAAAGTAAGTTAGTGCCTTTTGTAGACTGTGGACTCTTTTCTGAAGACAGTGATACTGTATTGCACAAGGTGTGAAATCAATTACAGATTGATGGACAGCTTAGAAAAAAGGAAAAAAAAACAACAGCAAAGTTCTTGCTGTAAGACCAAGATGTGAAAACGGCCAGTCCTGTTGACCCGTTAGTCATAATTCCATAGATGAACAGAGAAATTCATGAGCAATACAGTATTTCGTATGAACCTCAGATTTCTGACTCTGAACACACTTGGATATACAATACATGAAGTATAAATTAAGGACCTTTAATTTGTATGAAACACATATTGATCTCCTTTGTTTCAGAATATGTTGTGCATTTTAGTGTATAGTGAAGAAACTTTTGTTTTTGTCTTTTAGAAGACACATATATATACATATAGAATGCCTGCTTTCAAAACAATTTTCTTTTTCTAAGAGTTGAATGAACTTTCAAAAAGTTGAAATTCCTGTGATGAATTCACTTTTAAAATGTATGCTTGGTCTAGGTTTTATATTATAGTAGAATCTCAGAAGCCTGAAATCCAAAAGGTCAGTCCATAACCAATAGCTTATAAGGTCTTAAGTTTTAGAATTAATTGTTTTTTTTCTGAATAGAAGATAAGGGACATGGGCCTAGTGCATTAGAATGAGTTTGTGGATATTTTTGAAGATATAAACATGTAGTTGCTGCTAATAACCGATTCCATATAAGCCATTCCAAAAAGGTGGTCAAACTCTGTAGAGAAAAGTTAACTGTATAACATATTTTTGATCCATGAAACCCACATCTGTTATCTTCTGTGCATATCAGATCAAAACAACCACTATCTTCAGTGCAACCTCAGAGGGCTTTTCTTTCCATCAGTGACAGCTCATGAATCAGCTCAGTGTCAGATGTTACACAGATATTATTTGCACAACTTGAAGGGGACACAATTTTCCGCCCATTTTTCGTCATTTGCACTCGACAAATCAATTGAAGAATGATTAAATTTAAAGACGCTTAAGTGCTTATAAAATTTCATTCACTACTCTTAAAACTGGAATGAACAGAATCTTAAAACAATGAGTTCATGCTTTATAATGATTTTTTTTTTCCTTATACATAACTGTCATGCCCCACTTATGAGGACAAACATTTTGGAATGGCGTGTATTTGCTGTTGTTCAGAGGGAGACATAGTTCAGTAGTTTTGTTTATCCTATCGTCAGCATTAGCATTTATTTGATTCATGCTTCATGAAAGACAGTGTTCTAGGCTTTACTTACCTGGTACAGATGCAGATAATCACAACTGCTAATGCTTGCTTCACTTTTAACTGCAAGCACTTTTTATAATCTAACTAGCATGTGCCAAACATGATTTATCTCAGAGAAGGCCATGTAATGCAGAAATGTTATAATAGAATGACAGGTAAGATTTATTCACCCGTGTCATCAGTTGACACTTCATGTACCACAGCTTGTCAAGTTAATTATCCTTTCAGTTCCACGGCCCTGCTTAAATTCCTAATTTAGCTTAGTTGCATTCTAGTGACTGGGAACCCTCAGGTAAAGTAATATTTGATACAAAGTGATACAAGATTGCCATTAATATTTTCATGAGCTTTTATCTGTATGAAACTGTCTTTTGCTTTGTAGGAAAAGAGCAGCATTACCATAAGGAGGGCATATGGCAGGTTCCACAACTGTGGTCACACACATTTCCCAAATTTGAGCAAAAATAAAGAATTGCGAATAGTGGAGTGTCATACATTTTCTGAAAGGGTATTGAGTGGGAAGATGAAATATGACCATTTCATGAGCAGCAGACCTTTGTAGTCAGCGTAACAAGGCGTTGAAATTACCTCCCCTTATTATTGTCATAATTATGTACACTTTGAAAATCTTTAAAGAATGAGATACAATCAGCACAGGAACAAAAATAAGACCATTCTAATCACAAATAAGAACATTAGAAAGGAAAAAATCAAAGAAACATTGCTTATGTCACATAAAAGT
>JAWQUT010000183.1:311668-344158 GCA_033807755.1 Ellobium chinense | reverse complement strand
CTAATGTTTCCGTTAAGTGAAGGGTCGTGTGCATTGATTTGTGACTGTTGCATGGGTTTTCATACACGATATCGAAAATCGGGAAAGTGTGTGTTTCTGAATACGTCACGACCGGTATTGAATAACGTAAATAAAACAACAAAAACATTGAAAGCAACAATTCTTTTTTATTTCCATGTTTAATTACATTCAGCAAGACACAAAAATACCAACAAAAAGAGTTTGATTTAAGAATTCTTTATTTTATTGAAAGTTAAAGTTGAAGCCAGCTTTTGGGCCCACGACTGTGGAACCTGCCATATTCTTTTCACCTAAAATAAGACATATGACATTGCATGATATTTTTCATTATAAATAGCGGACTCTTAAGTTAAAGGGTTCAAGTTTCGTAGGAATGCAGATGCACTACACATCTCTTGCACAGCTGGTAAACTTTACATGTCAGTCCTAATTATGAGTAATTGCATCATCTTGTCTTTTCTGATGAGACTGGAGGATAGCTTTATCAAGCTGATATACCTGTTTGTATTTATATAATGTCTGGTACTGTTGTTCTGAAAAAAAAAATGCATTATGTGCAGAGTATCACTGATTATATGTTTACTTGTTGACAGAGACTAACATTACTGCTCTCTGGGCAGGTCCATTTTTGCTCCGTTGCCCAATTCAAAACTCAGTGAAGTATCGCTCTGCTAGTTGTCTCTTTGTTTACTATTTTTTTTAATTCTGCAAACTTCCACCTCCTTTCCTCCTCGCTGTATCAGCCATTACTGACATGACATTCTTTTTAGGTATTGATAGTCTTTCCATTCTTTCTCCTCCTGTTCCTTCAGTTTCAATGTCAGTTCTTCCAGCACATCGGTCTCATCATACTTTGAGGTTTCAGACATCTGAGCATTCCCAACCAGTCTGTCAGTGTTGCTCCCTATGATGTCACAATGTCCAGGAGCGTGAAACCAAGTCGCTGATCAGACGTCTGTGTTCTTTAAACTTTTACATCATTTGACCCTCAAACACCCAGTCTATACTCTCCTCAGCATACTTCAGGAGTCTATACTATAACTATCACAATATGAATGGTTTGCAGTTTGATCAGAGAAACTGCAGGACAAATGATTCAGAAGTTAGTTTTTCGTGATTGTCTGTTTGTCTTTTTTGGTTTCATGATGCTCTGTCACATTTCAGGAAAGAGAAATTTGTGACGGGGATTGAAATGTTTTAATTTGATGGTAGACTAGACTGCTTTGAAATTCTTTTGCAGATCTTTTACCATGTTCTTGCCATTTGTGCGGCCATTTTTAGGCAGTAATCACTTCTTTCATGTTACCAAAGAAACATAATTAATCAGCAAAACAATTCCCACCGCCATAGGTAGTTATATCTACATTAGGGTTCTTATAATTAAGAAAGCCATGCTAGTGTCACTTTTCAAAGTAGCTCTGTACTCCATATATTACACTAAGTGTATTTATTAATAATGTGCTTCTGGCATACAATCTCTGGTACTCTTTGATCAATCACAGCTTTATCAGGGTTTGAAGAGAGACCCTAATTCTGGGCAAACAGTATATTTGTCCATTCCATTCTGTTTTAATATTGATGAATACTGCTGATGAATACTAATAATGTTGTGACACAGTTTATGCATGGATGCACCTTTTTAAGGTTTGTTGTTTTAGGAATTTCTTACTTCCCTTGCCATGAGCAATTTTGAACTAGTTATGTAGCCAGATTAAGCCAAAAAAATGCTGAATAAACTTGGAGAGATGTACAGCTTGGTTTAGATCATCAGGCATTAGAAGTTTCATCACTCTTCACTACTGTACATGTCTGTTAGTTAGGAAGTACACAATGTAAAGACGTGAAAATTCCAGGAAACCTTAAAGAATGAGCCACTTTCAGAAAGTTCTTTGTCATGTAAATCATGTAATGAAATTCTCAAGAAAGTTTTTACTCACTGAAATTGAATTGTTAGCAGTGAATATCATCTGTGATAAGCGCAGAGTGTCTTGGTCATACGTTTTGTTGCTTGTGAGCTTTTTTCTAGATAATCGGTACTTTCTGAGATGGCACATGCACGAGTGCTGAACGTTAGTGTTGTCTAGTACACCAAAGCAATCAGGCCAATAAGGAGATAAATTTCACTCCTCATATTACTCATACCTCTACTGACCAGTATGCTGTAAATGCAATGATTTTTGGCACACCTATTTTTTTCTTTCAAATTTTTTGTTTACAGTTTCATGGCAGTCCAGGTGGATGTCAGGCAAAGAGACTCATGTATATAACGTCAAGCTTTTGTTTTTTAATCCTTAATGACAGTTATATGCATATATCTTGTTATGAACCAAAGAATTAATCGCCAGGATTCATGACGTTCATCCACTCTCCTCAGTGCCAGGAGGATCCCACCAGTTGTCTACTTTGGCCAGATCTTACCTTCCATCTGTTGAATTTCCCATTTATATTAATATTTAGCTTGCTATTGTTCCATCTATGGCATGAAGATTGGAATATAATGACTGGCATTGCTGTTTCATATTCGCAGGACTTAGATTTCTATCAGTTATGTCTCTGATGCTTTTTTAATACGTTTGTCTTCATGGACTGCCCTATAATTAGAACTTATGTGTATTTTCAGTGCCGAAAACGTTATTCCTGCTGGCTGTTGCCAATGATCATAAAGACGAAAAGTTTTTACATATACAGATGGGGAAGGGTAATTGTTTGCTTTATAAACACATCATCACTTCTTACGCAACACTGTCTTGCAACTAGTCAAAAAGGAGTTTAAAAGGAGAGAAGGGGCATGATGAGATGCTGCACTGAATTGAATGGTCACATGCTTCACATTGGAGTATTATATTTCTTAATGTCATGACCACATGATTTCACATTGCTTAAATCCTTTATCGATTGCTAGGTTACTCTGATCTGAGTGTTTCATGGAAGAAACTTCATGTAAAAAAGACTAGTATTTGACATATGAAAGCTTCTGCATCTGATTCGAGGCATGTCCACTTTCATTTGTAGTTAGGGATTTTCTTCCATTGGTAACTATCGGATGGCACAGCTTTATTCATAAAGATATTTAGTTAGTGGTTTTATATATGAGCATATTTTATGTACTTTTCGTCATGTGGGAAAGATTTAAAGCTAGCATTATTCTTATCTGAGATAATAGTTGTAAGCAATGGCTAGAGGTTATGCCAGTGGATGGACGAACATTCACATCACGGACATCATATAATCTACCTCACAAAAGCTGAAAATTTATCCATAAATACTTTTCATTCACCTGTAAAAGTTTTTTTTTTTTTTTTTTTGGTACAGAAATTATTAGGCTTCCAATTTTTGTAACTAACAAAGGTTTGATATCAGAATACCCAGATCACTTTTTCAGCTTGATATCTCATGTCCTATGTAATTGATGTAAGCTTCACATGATGGGAAAAAGTAATCATTGTGACTCCATCAGTTTGTGTTCCTCTATATTGGTATATTATATACGCTTCCTGACAAAGTTTTGGACAAACTTAAAGATGGTTTGACCTGTGGCAGTTGATAGCACTTTATAAAAATGTATGGCACCAAAATGATCTGCATTGTCCATACAAGTTATTCCATAAATTCAATCAAATTCTGGTATCATTATAGGTCATTGATGACAGTATTAAAATTTATGTGTGACCTCAAATTTCTAAGGACATAATAGTTTTATGAAGAATGAGGTCTCTTTTATGACAATTCCATTTTTTCCCAAACTTTGTACAGAGTCTTGGAGTGATAAATGTCATAGGGCCTCTTTCTGACTGAAAAAGAATACAGGGTCCTTAGATCCAGGAGGAGTGTGGGGTCCTTTGGGTCTTTGTGAAGGACGGACCTTGGACCTCATGGGTAAGTCATCCTTTGGCAAACAGGACCAANGCTTCCTGACAAAGTTTTGGACAAACTTAAAGATAGTTTGACCTGTGGCAGTTGATAGCACTTTATAAAAATGTATGGCACCAAAATGATCTGCATTGTCCATTTTGATGTATACAAGTTATTCCATAAATTCAATCAAATTCTGGTATCATTATGGGTCATTGATGACAGTATTAAAATTTATGTGTGACCTCACATTTCTAAGGACATAATAGTGTTATGAAGAATGAGGTCTCTTTTATGCCAGTAAAAGGCAGCGGACAATTCCATTTTTTCCAAACTTTGTACAGATTCTTAGAGTGATAAATGTCATAGGGCCTCTTTCTGACTGAAAAAGGATACAGGGTCCTTAGATCCAGGAGGAGTGTGGGGTCCTTTGGGTCTTTGTGAAGGACAGACCTTGGACCTTTGGCAAACAGGACCAAGTATACCTGCAAGTGGAGCTCACAGTTCTTTGCTTAGGTGCAATGCCCTAATAAATATAAGTCCAAATATTTCAGGAGAGCAGTAAATTGTCTCATTTTTGTAAAACTGTGTTGGCATAGTGATTCTTTGGAAATATACTTCTGGTGTAATGTTCCAGGTGACACAAAAAAAAAAGGTAAACCGTCCATGTTTTGTTTTTAAGGATAATCATAGGCTACGTAATTTTCAACCCATATCCTGGAAATTTTCTTGCCTTCTTTGTAACATTCCTAAATTTTCCTCTGTCAGTGAATTTACGTGAGAAATGTTTCACAGTTTTCTGTCGTATCAAGAGACTCTTGGAGCTAGAGGTCCGAGGTTTTAACACAACATGCACAATGTTATTGGCAGTTAAGGGCAAACCCAAACTTCGATGAGGATGGCGTTCATCAGGGTACAAGTCCAAAGTGATGAATTATTCTTGTAAATTTTAATGTTCTGGTTTGGCTGAAAGTGTTGCAACTAATGTGATGACTAAAAATTACATGTGTTATATGAGATTTCAGTGATAGTCTAATCATTTTATTCTACAAATGTTTTTCCTTTTTCATAGTAACAAACTGGACTGTCGTTTCTTGAGAGCCACTGAGCTTTAACTCATTTAAATAAGATGCGCGTGACGTAACTGAGGCTCTCTGAGGACGATTTCATTATTTGTTCAGATGTACTTATTTTTATTAGATACATTTTCTTGGCTCGGCGCATGCCATACACAATATTGTTATGTTCTTGACTGATGTTATTATGTCTTGTTTTCTTTTATTTTAATCACTTTTCCCAATAAATATCCCCATAATGTTTAAGGGAAGAAATGTGGCGTCTGTTATCTGTGTAAACGTGTAAGACTGAATCAATTGTAATATCTCCCGACTTTGAGCAGGACATGCTGAATTGAACTGAAGCCGAATAGATCCACAACATGCTCCAAACTTTAGACATTGCCTTCATCCTGTTGAACACTACGTATTTATCAGCCTTGCTGAAAGTTGCTGTCTCAGCACTCTTGAACAAAATACCTACTGTATATGAAAATTCCTACACAAAGCCTCATCCTATCACATTCTAGCATCAAGGGTCATTACTAGAACTGATACTCGGTGGTAAGAATCAAAGGCAAGAAAAGGTAAGGCATTATCTGAGTTCGTTTTCAGAATGGGAAGAAAGCAAGTCACCAAGAAAACAGTACCCGAATAGCATTACCCAGGGATGTTACTGTTCAGAGAAGCCTCTGAAATTAAAGAATGTCATTACTTTCAAAACGTTATTTGACATCAGCTGGAGAAACCGCATGTGTGGAAAAATCAGAATTTTTTTTTTTTTGTGTCTTGCTTCTTTTTGCCTTGGCCTATACAGATTAATTAGATCTAGTTTTTGTACAGTGTATTTCTTAAGAATGGTGTTTTCAGTATACATGGCTGTTATAATGACATACATTTTAGACTAGACTTCATGAGAAAATTCAGAGAATATTCTGGAAAATGAATGGCATTTCTGATAGCCATATTTTGCCCAAATATAATAGATTTGTTATCTCAGAACATTGTTAATTAATACTGTATATATGTATATAAATATCACTTTGATTAGGACAATGCCAGTGATAGAAGGGGGAAAACAGACTTTTCTAACCTGGTTACCAGTTTAACCAAGGAAAGTATTAGGAAACTGAATAATATTGATGTACCATGTGGCCTCTCAAACAATTTCATTGTCCAGTAATGAAGAAATTAGAACAAAATTTTGGGTAGGTCAATGTTAAGAGACAAATATGGGATTTTTTTCCATTGGGGGAAGAGGGGGGACAGCAAATGCGTATCTCACACCTTTGTGAGTCACAATTATATTATGTATTCATTAGATCTTACATTTCATAGTAGCAGATATAAAATCTGCATCCATCATAGCAGCTAAAACTGCCATACTATTCAAAATATCTTGACTTTCTTTACTGAAAGAATATTTTAAATACATCAAGAGGATTGAGAAAATTGCATTTCCCACAGTGCCTCATGCAAGGAAATCATATTTTTCATTGTTCTCTAAAGGTTTAAACAATTTTTACACTAACAGTATTACACCAGGTTTAATGGTATTTTTATGCATGCCATTGCATTTCCTGTAGAGAAATGCTGAAAGTAATGTTTGTCCCTTAGTTGTGATTTACTCTTGTATGGACACTTAACGAATTCATACTTGGTAAAAGCTGACTTCACAAATAATTTTTTGTCTCCACAGTGATGAAAAGTTTACCTTAACCTGAAAATAAGTATCTGCAGTGATCTTCTACTCATGTCTCTTGGTAATACATGCATAGTTTCTCATGATAAGTTGACCCATCACTGCTGGAATATGAATGTATATTGTTTCAGATCAATGTGCGGATTTTCACTCCTGCAATACTCAATAGCGTAACACATACAGTTGTCACAGGAGTTAGCCCACATTACAGAAGAAAGAACTTTCAATGAGAGGCACACATTTTGGTTATTTGGGGCAGGTTTTTGACAAACGTCCTTAATTGCGTTTTCAAGTTTTAAATTTTACCCTAAACCATCTGTTGCTGAAGTAAGTATCCGTCGCTCCTGTAACATGACACCCCCTCCTGTAACATGTCACTATATTGTAGTTATCATTACAAGTTATTCATGCGTATGCCAGTGTCCTTTACCATTGTGTAGAAATCAATAATTATTAATACAGGTTTATATTGCTTTTAGTGAAATGTTAGGAGTTATGAGAAATGTCAGGTCAGGACATATTTTGTGATGCGTGTTATATAACTTCCTAATTTCTGTAAGCATTGTAATAATCAAGACAAATGTGTTAGATAATCCTATCAATCAATCTACAAAGCACAATACCTGTTTTCTACAAGAAGTTTAATATTAACCGTGTGGAGTCTATTTATAACAGCGTTACAGGAGTGAATTTTGAAATGATGATGAATGAGAAATTCAATTGGCCCTGGATCAATAACCTAAACCCACTGAGGTCCCGTCTGCTCTCTCTGGCCAGCCAAGATGTCAGTCTAATCACATTTCAAATAATTCTGCTATAAAGTTTTGGTAAAGATCTGTCACCCAGATGCCCCTAAATTTGAAAAGACTCCCATATGAGATATAAATGTTTGAAGTTTCATTAGTTCAAGTGTTATTCTGTACATTCACCACAGCGAAAAAAATTGAAAAAGACATGTCCAAAAATGATGTGCCTGGGTCAGTATACGAGTATTAGACTCAAAAGGAACATACTAATTTTGTTAGACATCACATGTCATAAATTGTGTAGCTTTGACAAAAGTATTACAGCACATACACGTTTTAAATTGGCATGATCAACAGGCAATATCATCTGCTATTGTGTGCCAAATTTCAAATTCATAAGATGTAAATTATTGACATAATAATACTGTGTTTAAAACATAAGATTTGCTGAAGGGAAAATTGAGTGATTTTTTTTTCTATTTTATTGTTGGCATTTAGTAATAACTACGCAATTTTGAGAGTTAAGAGTAGTGGTCGGTCCAACTTTGTTTTTTCAGCTGTTTATTCCTAGCCACATCTGACAGATTTTTTTTTTAAATTGGATTACTGCACATGGAGGATAGTTCATCATACTATTAAACTCATTTTAGCCAAACCTCCAGTATACTTTAAATGCGAAAATAAAATATTCAGCATGTTTTCTTGTGCTTTGTACTATGTTGGTTTTAATCAGTGCCTGATCAGATAGAATCCAGAGCATGTGATTCTGAAACACAAAGGCAAGACCGTATTATAAAGTCTTGCAGTTTCACAGATTTACCCATGATAATAAGAAGTTGTGCAAAAAAAAAAAAAGGTTTGATAATGATAGACCAGACTAGATCTTGGATTTTTATTTTCATTTGCCAAATAAAACACTGAAAAAAACAACACCAAAACAAAACAAAACAAAAACATAAAATAAGTAAGATTAAGGGCATTTCAGGTCATAACTAGACATAAATCCCCCTTGATCCACTCTATTCATCTATAAGCCATCCAATATTTTAGGGATTTACATAATTAAAATAGCAGAAATTGAAAGAGCGATTCAAGGCATAAAACGCAGTAAAAGAATTCATTCATTTTATTGAAGACTTTTTCCGTTCCCTCGAGACCTGCCAAGTTCCATTGTGTGCCTGATAATACTGAGGATCTTCATCTAACCGTTAAGGAAATTTATGCTGTAGTTTATGTGTGTCATAAATTTGATGGTTAAGCCCCCTGGGACGGCCAGGAGATGCTGTCCTAGACAGATCAAGACGGGAAAAATACGAGAGGTTGAATGAAGGCCCAGCACTAACCATATGTCATGGGATGAGGCAGTGCAGACAAAAACAGAAAGAAATTCAGATGGTGATATAGGCCTACAGTGGAACTCTGTTAACACAATCAATGCTTAAGGCAATCTCCTGCTTAGCGAACTCCCATTCAAACAATCCGAGCGAACTGCATTTAGATAGATAGATAGAGAGAGAGAGAGAGATGTAATATAAAAAAAAGCACTCTGGGTAACATGAAACCTCTGATACATCCCAAGTACCTTGATCAGAAGGATGAGTGTGTTACACGCTTGCATTTTATATAGATGTCTATATTAAAAGCACGTCACTGCTATGTATACGGTTCAGCTTGCGATAGCAGTCACTGGTCTCGATACCCATTAGCCTGATACTGATCTTGCATGTGTGCACAAATTACGTTTTGTTTAGTTTCATGCAAGATTAGCATCAGATTGCCGGAAAGCGAGGTTATGGTGACCCGGATCACAAGTAGAGACAGATGGCCGTGACGTGCCTGTGCTCTGGATTGATGAACAGACTAAAAGGTAAATAAAAACAAGCAAACAGAAAATAAGAAACTCTCTTACTGTCACAATAGAGAGCGAGGCAACAGAGGATCTTCAGAGGAAGATACCCCCGTCTAACAAGTGTTTCGGGTGAGAATTTTTCATTGCTCTGGATTGATGAATAGACAAAATGGTAAATAAAAAAAAACAATCAGGAAATAGGAAACTCTCTTACTCGGAGAGCGAGGCAGCAGAAGATCTTCAGTGGAAGATACCCCCGTCTAACAAATGTTTCGGGTGAGAGTTTTTCATTGCTTTGGATTGATGATACAGACAGAAAGGTAGAGAAAGATTACAGACTTCTAAATGAATGTTGTCATATGCGTTAGGGAGACGGTATGTTCTAATACTAAATAGCATGCTGTCATATGCGTTAGGAAGACAGTACGTTCTAATAGCATGCTGTAAAATGCGTTAGGAAGACAGTAAAAATTCTGTCCTTATGGAGAATGGACCCTAGATTTGTGAACCTACCTGCGAATTAGTATGCATTCTTTCCTTAAAGATGATGGAATTTCTAGTAAGTGACAGTAGAGAAAACAGTTTATTGGCTCAAAGAGGGAAATCGGATTAGGCTTCTGTAACCGGGAAAGATCACTGTCCCTGCAGTCCACGAAACCCGAATTGTGATCGTTTGAGTATCATGAATCATAGGGATTTCTGGGAAGAGGTGGGGGAAGTTCAACGTTGCTAAAATGGGAAAATAAGAGTACGAGTAATAAAGAGATCTCGTAGTTTGCTAAAGAGCAGGCTTCTGACAAGTTCTTTCGTAACCAGAGAAGCACAAGATGAAAAAAATAAATCCGACATTTATGAAGTTTTTGGACTTTGCTGGTAATTGCTTCCTTGATAGTTTTTGTTGGTTTTTTTGTAATCCTTTCATAATTTTATTTTAGGACATCGTGGGCCAGTTTTCATTATGTATCTTTGATGTTGCGTGAAGAAGGCTGAATTGATGTCGAAACTGGTTAAAAATCAAAGAACATACATCACATGCTCTTGCACAAGTTATGGGCCCTCCCTAAAATGATTCGATGGGGAAACCTGGTGTGGGTGGTACTTAAGTCTATCATTTACGTATGCAGACAAAGAGATAAGGAAAGTCACTGTCTTCCTTTGATATGCTATTATGAGCACATTAGGTCGTTTTGACTCAGCTGTATTGGTGAGTCACTCTTCATAAGTGACGATTAATCATTGTGTGTGCGTACCATCCTGTACCCCTTTAGATGCACTAGGTCAGACTGCAGGATCCAGAGGTGTTGACTGGACCATAGACGAATGCGTGAGTACATCGACAACCTTCTCCTCGGTACCCAACGTCAGGAGAAGAAGCCAGCGAAAGTAACAGTCAAGAAATACATTGCATTTTAATATTGTCATCTCCCTTAACATTGTTACAGCCTTAAATTTAAATGCTATACAGTAGACTTCGCACCACTTGTTTGTATTTAGGGTTCCAAAATTTTACCTTAAAAGGAAGAATTTAAACAATATCGTGCCGAATATTTGTTGCGTCTGATATTTATTCAAGAATGTTTATTATGACGTCACTTATATTCCATGCATGAGAAACCACCCACTATCCTGGTGAAAATGGTGCCGTTCTGATTATGTGGTTCTTAAATCTCTTCCCGCTAAGATTTTTTTTCTTCGCCGTTCCCTTTTCTCTCTCTCTTTCTCTTTCTCTCTCTCTCTTTCTCTTTCTCTCTCTCTCTCTCTCTNCTCTCTCTCTCTCTCTCTCTCTCTCTCTCTCTCTCTCTCTCTCTCTCTCTTTCTCCTCCTCCTCCTTTTCCTCCTCTTCCTCCTCCTCCTCATCCTCCGTCTCATCTTCCTCCACTCCCTCGTTTACACTTCGCATTTGTTGTTTTCTTATGACTAGTGGAATAGCGTGGCCGAATGGCTAGAGGGTTAGGCTCAGAATCTAAAGGTTATGGGTTCGATTCCTGATTGCAGTCGAGTTGTAAATACCTTGGGAAAGCATTTCAGTCATATTTTCCATCGGTCAACCCATCTATGAAATGAGTATCCGGCTTTAGACAATGAATGACACATCAGAATGCAAGTGATCAGAGCTTCAAAATGGCAGCGGCACTGTATACTTCACAAGGAGTTCAGAAAGTCCTTGAGTGACCTGGCCTGGTGGGTCATAATCGTGTACAGTCGCATGAGCGGGCATTAGCCTGGATTTTATTATTAGGCATTATCATTATGATGATGATGATGGAGAGAATGATGATGATGATGATGATGATGATGATGATGATGATCATCATCATCATCATCATCATCATCATCATCATCATCATCATCATCATCATCATGACTATAAGGAGAATGTAATGCTACTTGGGTTCCCTACAGGCATTCTAAGTTTTCTTCGGACACCCACTCTATGAAGGTGAGCACTTCATATACCGGCCCTCAGCGCGAGCAATCGCTTCTAAAAGCTGATTTTGTTGATGTTGTCTATGTACTGCTTCATTTCAATATAATTTAAGCAAAATGCACACTATCTTCATTCCTAATCTCAGTATTCATATCATCTACTACCGATAAAGGCCTAATGAGAATTCATGATAGTAGATAATTTGAAGTAGAAATTTGAAGCTGCAGCATAGCTCTATCCTCTGGCCACACCTCTGCAAAACGCAGACCAAAAAACGTCGTCAACATCAGCTGTGCGTTCAAAGGGGGATAATTTACAATATACATGCGTAATTATGTCACGTGACTAATTGTCATTTTTCATACTTATTGGGTTAATAATTGTGGCCATGCTCATATTGTGTGAATGCCCTGGGTCTCCCATTTTAGTACTCACGGATAGTGATTGTGTTAGGAGACGAAAATGCTCACCCTAATGCGTGCAGTTTCTAGTGCCAGCGTTTTCGCTGTTCTGATTGTTTTCATATCCCAGCTTGGGACGGTTTCAGGTAAGATATGTTAAGACTAAATTTTGCAGATTTCTTTTTTTTACTGCAACGACCTTATCGTGCATGTAATATTATAGCCTTAGTATGTTTGTTAAATGAGCAGCCCTATAAATGCTATATGATGGATGACATGGCATTGACATACTATCCCATCCATCCATCCATCCATCCATCCATCCATCCATCTGATGCGCTACTATTAACTAGTGTTCATGCATTTGCTATCACGCCACACTTCCCAGCTGTTTATCGTTTTGTCCGAGTTTGTTACTTAAAAAGGTACAATACAATTTTATTAAGCCTTTGAGAAAAAGCTGGACCTAGGCCCAGTAAAGATTCAGATAGCATTAAATTTGTATGGGGATGGAGATAGTGGGCGCATCCAGTAATATATATTTTTATTCGTTTTTGTTTGCTTTAACCCGCTTATTTCACGCACTTTCTTTCGAAAATCCATGACTTAAATATCTTAAACACTAAAGCGAATGCATTCAGCACTTTTTATTTTTACCGACTGCCATTCTATTTTAGGTATATATTGATATAATTATAAGATCACTCGTATATTATGCCGGTACGCCCATCCGAGCATTGCAAGTCACAAGTTTTCTCCTTTCCATTCTCAGTGGAATATGACTGATGGTTTATTAATATTACATTGGCTTTTATTATGCATCTTTTACTTTCGGAAGTGAGATTTGATGACTTGATGGCACTACTATTCACATTTACGTTTTGCTCAAACCGGATGTGAACTTTGCTGGAGTGGATAATTAAGAGTGGTCTCTGTCCTTTTTTTTTTAATTGTGAACAAATTTCTAGACATTCTCTCTATATTTCAGGGACTTCGAACTCTGACCCCTGCAGAGACTACTCTGACTGTATCAAGCCGGCTACCGTTCCAACAAGTCGGATCATTTTTACCCTGTTCAGTTTGAACTTCTTCCGGCTGGCCGATCAAGAGTTCATCTTCGAGACGTGCCAAGCGGTGCAAGGGTTAAGTCGGTGCGATGCCAAATTGGAGATGTGCGTAGAGGAGGGAGGTGCGCAGGCCAGGCATTTCCAGCACTCTGACGTCACATTGGCTCAGTGGGTGTGCAAAAACCAGGCCGGATTTACAAATCACAGCTCATGCTGGGCTGATCCATTTACGTAAGTTTCTCCTCACTATTCATCTTAATTTGTACCTCCTGTTGTTTCCTTCAATGAAAATAATTGTTTTCCTCTCTCTCTCTCTTTCTCTCTCTCTCTCTCTCTCTCTCTCTCTCTCTCTCTCTCTCTCTTTTAATATTTTCTTAGTAGCACCAGTTTTAAAGTAATACAGGATTTTGGCACTTCTTTGCTCGTTCGGAGATTTTCATACGTCACAAGACTTTACGCATTACTTGGCTTAGTTCAGTATTATTGTGTAATATGTACATGCAGTTTGTATCTACTCTATCTTTTTTGCCATCATAATACTGTAATGTTCTTCGAAGACAAGGATGATTCCATAGATTTCTGCTACTCAGCATGGTCGATGCTGTGAAAAGGCACGCCAAGTGTGAGAAATTCGCCTTCATAAAGGTCCATTTCTAAGTAACCTGCCAGGTAGTTAACCTAGATAACTGGATTGTTCTGAGACATTCGCTGCTTGTTTCCGTTCTACAGCAAGATAAACAACTACTTTCGTCTCTGACTTTTCAGAAGTGACATGACTGCATGCACTGGTCTCATCGATTTTCTGGCACCCGTTGACTGCCTCACTGAGAGCATTAGCGCCCTCGATCAGTGCTCACCAGAAGCGAGAGAGTTTTTTGCAGCACTGCTCACAGAAGCCAATGCGGGTTTCTAATGGTCAAGTCGAGCAAACTGACGTGCAGCTGAAGTGTCGACACCTATTCCTGTGAAGACAGTCTTCCAGTAACAAATAAACAAGCGAGACTTTAGTCTGATGGTCTGATGGATCAGTTAGCGTGACCAAGACAGTAACTTAGGGGTGTAGTGCATTACCTCCCTTGTTCACAATTCCTGTTTGTTGGAGTGCTGGGTACCGAAAGTCGTTTCATGAGCATATCGGACTTTTCTCAACAGTGTCAATTTAATAAAGAGACTCTTGAGGACACCAGCAACAACATTTGTCATCGCTTATCTCTACATGTTTGTCTGCATGTTCTTGTGGTCTCACAGGTACTCGACGGCTTTTCTTAAACATGGAGGGTAAATTCAACATGAACTGAGTAGTTATCTTCCAAAACAAGGAGAAAATAACCTGATGCAAACCGGAGTCAGCATTGGTCAGTAGTATCTGAAGTGATGCCATTGACAAGAGTTAGGCATTACAAGACATGGTTAGACAAGAGTTATGGTTGCAGGATGCTAACGACTGCGTCCGAGGAAAGCTGTCGAATTGTTGCCTTGTTCTAACACACACACTACATTCAGATGAAGTTCGATCAGGTTCTTCTTATTTGGTGTTGTCGTTGTCGTCGTCCTCGTCATCATCATCATCATCACCACCATCATCATTATCATCATCATCATCATAATCATTATCATCATTCATGGCAGCAGCATCAAAAACCACATTAACATTAACAACATCAACAATAACAACAACATCATCAGCAACAACAACAACAACAGAACAACGAAAATGAGAACCTTATTACTATAAGAAGGTTATGAATGGTAGAACAATGATGATGATAGTGATGATGGTTGGTAACGATGGTGGCAGTGGTTAAAGTATAACGATGGCGGCAGTGTTTCAATTGTCATGGTGGTGATGGTATTTATGGCAATGGTGGCTCTGGTGGAGGAAGCAATGGTGGTTGTGTTAGTGGTAATATGTTTGAGAGATGAGAATGACTGGTTATTTAGTTAGTGTAGATTCTTTTCGCTGCTGTTTACTCTATCATTTTGCTTCATGTGTCAGAACGCTCACGTAAGCTTATATTTTAGTTTCTATATACAATAGAATTGCACGATTTCGAATTCCAGGGACTAGCCCATAATTTCGAGCTTGTAATGTGTTCGAGCTAGCGAGTATGATTTTTAGACAGTAAATAACCACTGAATCCGAGATCATATAATAATAGTATAACAAGCATGTGGCTCTTTCGAGTAAACTTTCATGAGAATCGAGGAAATGAGGTCTTACTTATGTGTTTTCATTACAAATGTGGGAGCGGGTACATTTGGACGAGTGATAAGAACTATTTTGACAATTATAGATAGCTCTAGTTTCTTCTTCATAACTAATAATAATAATAATAATAATAATAATAATACGGTTTATAAGTCTCGTATCTAGGCTAATATCTGCTCACGCGACTCCACACCTCTATTACTTCAGCAGGCCAGATCGCTCTGGGACTTTCTCAACTCCCTGTGGAGTTTACAATGCTTATTCTATTTACAGGCGCTGATCATTAGCATTTTGACAATATATTTCACTGCCTATGGCCAGGTACCCATTTTACAGACGGGTGGACTGATGAAAATGTGAATGAATGAAATGCTTTCCCAAAGGCACTTGGTCGGGAATCGAACCCATTACCTTTAGATCTTGAGTCCAACACCGCAACCATTCGGCCATGCAGTTCTACAGTCTCTTCAAGACCAACTGGCTGATGTGCGAGGCCGTCAAGTAGCGCTGAGTAGCCTTCATGTGTGTGCAAATATGCTGCATTCCGTTCCTACAGGTGCACTATGTGGACCATTTCATGATAAAATAAACAGCATCAACTTTTTTTGCCGATTATAGCATTACATAGGTGCTTTTGTACTTCCTCACGAACGCACACACACACACACACACACACACACACACACACACACACACACACACACACACACACACACACACACACACTCACATACACACACATTCCCCTAAAGATCTCGGTTTGGGTTCTCTCTAAAATGTTGGACTGGATTACAAAAAGTTACAAAACATGTCTGCAGCATCGAAAACCAGCGTGAACTCTTACATACTGAAACTAGATCCAGATCTATGCCCATGTCAATGTCTACATGATTCTCCTGCGCTAGCGAGATTAAGGATATGATCTCACAGGGTCCGAACAGTCGAGCACGGCACGTCGTGTCGCCGGACATGTTCATGCTTTGTCATTTTTATCGTTAATCTGACGAAAGTTATCACGTAGGATCCGACACATGTTGACAAGACTTTGACATCATCGTAAACTACAAGCAGCTATAGGTCTGTCTATGTCACGAACTTCCATGTCGTGCTATGTTTGGGCCCAAGGAGTTAGTGTTAAGCTTAAATGGGCCGACTTGTCTTGCGCAAGGTATAGATCTAATACGCATTAGCATGTTTGCACATACGTTAATATCTCTCTTCCAGTGCGCTACAGTGTCTCGAAAATCTTGCACAGAGACATTAATTACATGTTTTCCTCTGTGATATATTTTTCCAAGCTATCTGATCCCCGTTTTTGGACTTTTCTCTATAAAGTCTTGTCATACGGGTTACGTCGAAACCACAGAGTAATACAATAAAGTTGACTTAACAAGCAAAAGCGTCTCGAGCGATATTGCTGATTCCACTATCATAATCTTTCACACAACCAAGTTTAACAAGTTTTATTATTCATGCCCAGACCGTGCTTGATGGTATGAGGGCGGTCAAAACCACATTTAATTTATCAAAGTGCAGAGTTCTTCTTTTGCCATGGCCCTGTGTTGCATAACAAGTATAACATTTCCATTGTCTTTGTTGTATAACAAGTATAATATCCTTTGCACTGTAATTCCACTTCACTTTCTTAGCTATCTAGTCTCCATTGCGAAGGTATGACCGCACAGCACGCCAGTGACGTCTTTATTTCATTACACAGCTCTTCTTTGCACCTTCAATGATCGCGGTCACGTTCAGTATTAAAAAAAAATGATATGCAAAAGTGCAATGCCCATCTTCTCGCGCATGCATTCTGGTTAAAGAATCCGGTAACAGTTTAATTTTCTACTATTTCTTATGCCCTCATGAGCACAGAAAATTTAATGGTTTGAAGTGTGCAGGGTCGGACTTGCATCTGCTTGTTTGAAAAAGGTGATAGTGGAACCAGGGAAATAGCACAACATCATTTGCTAGTGACAACTGTACTGTAGAACAGTCAGATTTTGGCTAAATCTTTGTGGCAAACATTTTATATATTTGCTTCTTTAAACAGTTCAAGATTTTTCGACCAAACATCTTGATATAATATATCTCTGAGGAAATTGAAAGTCAACGACGGAGGGTGCATGTATGTGGAATGGGTAACTGAGAATATCATAGGCTTTCATAGCTGAGACTTACCTTCAGGAACAGAACAAGCTGCGAAATGTTGGTACTTGTTATTATGAACCAAAAAAACAAAAAAGGAAACTCCAACAGATAGCCTGCTCTGAAATAAATTTTAATGATGGATATATTTTTGATGCATTCTTTTTCGGCCTTAAGCTCTTTTAAACTAATTCGATTTATAAGATCAGGCTGCGACTGTTTTGAAAGATCATTTTGAAATCCATTGTGCATGGATTCTGGGACAAAAACAACCTTTGAAATACGATAATCATGATTGATAATATAGATCTAGACTAATTCAGAGCGTATCTGTGACTTATTCAGAGCGTATTTGTGAACAGAAAATTAAATTTCAGTGTTGAAGTGGGCGACACGCATTCTTAAAACCAGTTCAAACAAAACGCTGTTCCCTTAGCATATATAAATTTATTGCCATTGAAATGGGTACATAGTGACACTGTGCAGCCTGAACTTTTGAGATCTCACATTTGACAGGCAGGCATTTCAATGATAACATGTCTGTTTCAAACTTTCAGGCCAAAGCGTTGAATGCAACCATAGCTAGTAGTATTAACAACAACATTCCAAGCGGTGCAATGACTGCTCTGTCAGATGAGCTATATAATAGCTAGTTACCACTTTTAAGCAATAATTTAATATAAAGGTCTACACCGAAGCTTAAATATATTGAATTGGTCTACTTCCTGAATCTTAAAGATGCCAGAAAAGACAAAATCAAGCTCAGTAATATGGATGCTTCATCTCTGCAGTGCTGCTAAGTGACCTCTCTACTGCTAAAATGTGAATAACCTTGACACAGACAATGCATATTCTCGCCGTTCTGTTGGACTGAAGCTTATCATATGTAACAGTGTCGCAGAACAGACAAAGTGTGATAAAATAACAATAAGTTTGGGCTTATGTTGCCATGCTCATCAATGCAAACGATAACATTCATGAAAACATTCATTGTAGCCCATCACACAGCTATTGATTTCTTCCGGTGTCGTCATGTTCTTGTAGCACGTACTGAAATCCTCATAGCATTCCATCATGCAATTGTCCAAACCGTTGTCGTCACTTCCGTCCTTAATGGGGCTGCTCGTGCATGTGCGTGACATCATAAACACTAAGAACAGCAATACTGTGGCGATGCGCAGGAGGCGGAGTCGTCCAGATGTCGTGGAGGACTCGCTCAGATGATCGAGGGTGCGACGGTAGGAAGTCCTGCCAATAGATAAGATGTACTTAGGCTGGAAATGATCTTGTTAGAGATGATGATGGTGGTGGTGGCAGTGATGACGATGATGGTGATGGTAATATTGATAATAACGACGACAGTGAAGATATGGAATTGAAAATGGGCGTTTAAAGCTGTAGACCCCGTAGTGGACAAAGTAGGAGGCAGCGTGGCCGTGAGGTTTGTGAGTCGTACTCAGAACCTGAGAACTTTCAAGTCTAAGGTTTACGTGTTTGACTCGCGAGCTGGG
This sequence comes from Ellobium chinense, assembly GCA_033807755.1. Taxonomy (NCBI): domain Eukaryota; kingdom Metazoa; phylum Mollusca; class Gastropoda; order Ellobiida; family Ellobiidae; genus Ellobium; species Ellobium chinense. Next base: position 325,172 of record JAWQUT010000183.1, on the reverse strand, counting down.
CGGTTTACACTGTAGTGTCCTTGGGAAAAACACTTCACTTCCACTTCTTCACTCGACTCAGGTGTAAAATAGTACCTGGCTTTAGAGCTGGGGGGATCAGGGTGCTGCACCGCTGACGACCAGCAATGACATTGTTATGTATTTCATCTGTAATATTATGTATCATGTGTGATGTGTACTGATGACATCGTAAAATAATTTCGCTACAGGGTAAATAAAGTCGTATTTTCATTTCATTTTTCATCTTATTATACGATGCCATTCAATGTTATTATCACATTTATAACATTTGTCACATTATTTCTTTAGCAACTATTCTGAGCTCTCCTGTACCAGATAATTGACTGAACGGACTAAAACTGGCAATAATATTTTTGCGACCTGTGAGTAGGAAATAGTTATTATGACAAGAAAAAAACTTTAATTTTGTTTCAAATATATGTAGAGAAGTGGCTGAACTTCACAAAAAAGACAGACTATCTCAAACCAACATTTTCAAAGAAAAATTGAATACCAGGTCACTCTCCCTTTCTCCTCTCTACTTTAAATCATATAACATTACAAATAAAGTACACAATACAGCACGTGCTAATCACTTCGATGCATCTTGGTCTTTCTAGTTCTAAAGCAAAGTATTTACCTACACTTACCTTGATTTGGACGCGTGGAAACTGAATACTTTTTTTCCAAGGACATAACAGTGCCATCATCTGATCCGAAAGCCGAACCCACAAACCTCGTTCTTCAGTTATTGGATTAGGTGGACGACTCACAAGCCACAAGACCATACTGACTCAACTCCCCTCTCCCCCCCCCCCCCCCCCNAGAAAATTTACTAGACTTTTCGTGCCGTAAAGAGCCTAGCGTTTATACTACAGCTATCCAAAACCCTGGTGTTTTATTATGGTATAGGCGATATTTAAATTTAATCATTATAATGATGATGACGAATGCAATAATGACATAATTAGTCATTAAGGGCATTTAATGTACAGACCAGATTACTGGCTGGTTAACTGGGTGTATATTTTGTACTCGCGCAGAGCGATTGCCCTACTTTGTAACTTCCAAACAATTCAAAAGTAATTTCCCTTGATGAAGAACATCAAAGATAAGTGTCTTTTATTTCAGACATTCGCCTTTGCTACTTCAACTGCCTCGACCATTCCGTCATTCTTGAGAAACAATTCAGGTTTTGGGGATATTACTACTGTTATAATCACTGCTCATAATCTCTGTTCATAAATACTGTTCAACTTACTAATGCTGTCCGTCGCTTTGAAATTTATCGCATTTATTTAAACATAAATTAGCTGATGTAAACAATCAAAAGTGTGTTATCGGCGTGTTTCTTTTTTTCATTTTTTTTTTGCGTCATACTTACATGTTTACTTGTCTTTCACTGTTCTGTGTCCTCACGATCTTAGGCGCTAACCAACAGTTCAGAACTTGGTTATCGTAGTCCAATATGCAAGGCAGTGGGAACAGCCGACAAGACCAACAACTTTCTCTCACGTCCTTGTTGACACGAATTCTTGCCCTTATATTATATGCCGCTCATCCCAGTTATCTTACTCGCTCACCGACGCACTCACACACATAAACACACCCCCAACCAGGGACCGGCCGGTAATTTGCTCTTGCGACGGGCAAGAGGCGTCGAAGGCCAGCAGCTCTTGTCCAAACAAACGTCTTTTGTTTTGTTCCCGGGTTTTTCCTACCCGTTTTTTTTTTCATGAAGTGGTATTTTTTAACCACTATTAACTGTACATGATCGCATGGTTCTCAACACTAAATCAACACACGGGGTTGTGTTTTAAATTTTATTTCAATAAACAATATCTGAAACATTACAAATTCACGATGAGGGCAGGGCATACGGCTGAGCATCTCAGCACAGAAAGAAAGCTTTGAGTGAGAATTTCCTGGTCACACGAGAAAAGCCTGGCGATGGAAGTGCAGACAGCTTAAAGTGGAAATGCAGCTGCTTCAGTCTGACACTAGTGTACTCATGTGTCTGACCTTTTTTGGTATGGACTTGACATCATTTTTCAACCCAGATCTAACTATATCAGAGGCAAACTTGAATCCCCCTCCCCATGAGGCCTACGAAAAGAGTGCCTTTAAAACACTGCGAAAAACTATCCAAGACAAAACCTATCGAATTTGATACCTTTTCGCACCAATTAATGATAAGGCCTCTACTTCTCGGCCAACCTGCCGGCAGTGTGACTGGTTGTAATGGTGGGAGAACGCGGCAAGACAAACTGTTCAAATTCACCTCTGAGGTAGACAGAGGAGCTTCGAACTCTTCTAGGCTACATATCTGCACTCTGTTGTTTAGCAATTATTGTGCAGTGGTTTTGGTAATTCCACATGCTAAGTTATGCCTTGTATGTAAACAAATTTGCACCACAGAATTTCCATTACATGACTCGCCAATATAACTGGTTGTACTAATGGAAGAGCAAGGCAAGAGAAACTGTTCAAATTCACCTATGACGTAGAGTTAGAGAAGACTCGAACTCTTTTTGGTTATTTTTCTCCATAATGTTGTATAGCAATTGTTTAAATGGTTGTGCTGTTAAGTTGTGCGTTGTGAATAAACAAATTTTCACCACAAAATTTCCATCACATCTCACGATATTGTGACTGGTTGTAATGATGGAAGAGAAGGGCAAGAGAAACTGTTCAAATTTACCTCTAATGTAGCGTTAGAGGAGACTCGAACTCCTCTAGGCTACATATCTCCACTCTGTTGGTAACCAGTTGTTGTGTAATGATTGTGGTATTTCCACACGCTAAGCCTTGCTTTGTATGTAAACAAATTTGCACCACAGACTTGCCATCGCAGGCTACGACAATGTAACTGGTTGTACTGATGGAAGAGCAAGGCAAGAAAAGCTGTTCAAATTCACTTCTGATGCAGATTTAGAGGCAACTCGAACTGTCTGTCGCTATTTTTCTCCACACTGTTGTATAGCAATAATTGTTTAAATGGATGTGATATTTCCACGTGTTCAGTTGTGCCTTTTACATAAACAAATGTTCACCGCAGAATTTCCATCATATTTCTCGACAGTGTGACAGGTTGTAATGCTGGAAGATAAAGGCAAGAGAAGCTATTCAAACTGACCTCTAGTGTAGACTTAGAGGAGCTTTGAACTGTTCGACTTTTAACTTTCTCCACTATGTTGCTCAGCAATTGTGTAATGGTTGTGATAATTATTTCCACATGCTAAGATATGCTTTGTTTATATATATTTTTTCACAACAGAACTTCCATCATATCTCACAACAGTGAAGGTATAAAATTTCCTATTCGTTACTTTAACCGGACAATTATGTAGAAAACAAGAGAATCGCGTGGACGTTCTCACAGGGACATCACAGCGGGGTCTGTGACCCTGGGAGTGAGCGACACCGAGAAAGCGACGCAAAACAAGCTCACGAGTTGCGTGACCCCAATTACGAGGGATGGTCAACAAATTATGGCTTAAGCTAAGTAACATTACCTCCGTCTAAAGCGGTCATGCGAGGAGACAGTAAGAGACTCATTGACCGAAGAATTTCCTGTTTATCACTAATGGTTCTGTTGATGCCTCTGACTGTGAAATGTCTGTTGATGCCTCTGATTGTGAAATAGGCTACGTTACTTCGCAGGGCAGCTTTCGTGTAAACAAGAGTTGACAAGAAAACCAAAAATCTGATAAATACTTGTAAATCGTATTCAGCTGTTCCATTTTTTAGGAAAAAATTGATAACTTTATTCTATCTGCCCGTCGCTTAATGTGTTGTTACGGCTGGCAAAATGATGACTGAATCGTTGAGATATAATATTCGTATAAGCCGCATAAAGCTTGTACACTAGCAGCCCCTCATTCAGGTTAAGAACACAATAACATGTCTATATTTTCATGAATGACGGGCGGGTTCCTTTGCTTGTGCATGTTAAGCCACCACCCATTTGTAGGATTTCCCAACGTCCGTGAACAGCCAATTTAGACCGCTCTGCCCTCGTAAACTGTTTTTGTTTTGTTTTACGAAGTGATGACAGGAAACGGTTAAGCGATGTAACACCCTAGACCTACTCAAGCTGCGACCTCGCAGTGAGAACATAAAAACTGAACGAGGTGACCTGTCTCGCACGGTGACCCCTGCCCTTGTAAAGGTCACAGCGCAGTTTATGATAGCCCATATTTTGGTGTCACTGTAGGTTATGATGAGGTAACAGTTATGTAAATGTCATACGAGCGCCTGTTTTTGAAATCAGGATAGTACTTTGCCTGCGGTTTTCGCTGTTGATGGTAGTGAAGATAGCGACAGCAGTGACGATGAAGCGTTTGTTGCTTTTAAGTTGCAGGAGCCAGATTGTAAAAGCCTCTTTGAGCCATTTAATAAACATTTAATTTTCTTCTCGAACCACAGGAACGTTGCGAGATGGCCAAGACTAGTCTGCAGGTCTGGTGCCACCACTGTGCTCAAATTAGATACTGTTTATGGTGGGGGTCGTTCAGTTAGGTTTTTCACAATATTAAATTACATGAAAAGGGGGTTAAAATTTGGCCTTCTTTTGCAGATCACAGGCCCGCACAAATCAAATCCGCTGAAGCCATTCGGAAACACTGCCTGCAACAAATATTTTTTTTACAAATTCAAAACTAAATTTCACCACTTTTGCAGTGTGGTTTCAGGATATTACAGTCTGTCCAAAGGACAGATTTTATACTTTGCTACTATCAACTCGGATAGTCCAATTTTTTTTTACCAGTTAGGCTCCTGCAACCTTCAGTGTATATATTGTTGTTGCTGCTGCTCCTGTTGTTGTTGTTGCTGTTGCTGTTGCTGCTGCTGCTGCTGCTGTTGTTGTTATTATTGTTGTCATCGTTGTTGTTGTTGTTGTTGTTGTTGTTGTTGTTGTCGTACTCACAATTTTTAGTGTTTTACCAATGCTGTTACTACACTGTTCGAGGTTACTGTTGTCGATGTTTAAAGTCACACTGTAGCTCTATTATCTATTGTAATAAGCGTACACCCTAATGTCATATTAGAGGTCAAAAGGTTACGGTGCTGAATTCAGGATCTTAGGTTCGATGTCCACCATTTTCATAGTATACATTTGAATGATTTTAGGAGTACATTCCATTCATATTTTTCTCAGTTTTACCTATCTCTGTGAAATGGGTAGTTGGCCATAAAAAGAAAAAGATACAGTCAGAAAGCAGTGTCCAGCTCCTGGAAAATGGCTGCGGCACTGTATGCTCCACAATAAATTGAGAACTTTAATGAATGGTCTGGTCTGCCGAGGTGATGATGACGTGAAGTCGCATGCATTTGCCTAAATATAAGGAATCTAGAATCTCATCGGTATTATTATCAATTTACAAGAAGATTTTCCGCACACTGCTTATGATTTCATGCCATGATCTTGTGCCAGTTAGAATTAAAATACCAGGTGTACTGTGTTTGCTTTGGTCAAACTAATAGAGATATCAAAACCAGGACATTCCAGGGTATGTCAGTGGACCATACTTCTCTGGAAGTGAACGCAAGAAAAGTATGTCATGCAACATCTTGCCTTCATATTTTATTTTTGTTTTATCTAGATTTCTGTCATAAAATTTCAAGTTTTAAATTTGAGATTTGAAATTTTCGCTGGCTGACCTCGCGTGCGCAAGGTAGTCTACTTTTCTACTTCGTAATGAATTGTTTGTGACACGGCAAAAGATCAAAGTCTCTCTTAATTGAATGAATATCTGAGTTTCCCCGTAAACAGACAAAGTCTGTTATTTGTGGCTTTCTTTTTTTTTTTTCTTCCACAAACAACTCTCATCCAGCATTCCAGCCTCGACCAGACGGCTACTCCCTCAGTCTTCCTCTCGGTCTTCCTCTTCCCTCTCCCCTCCAATAAAATCATCCGTCACTTGTGTCACCGTTATATTGCTGAGACGGTTTAAATCCATGGTGTGTTCTAGTCAGTGGTGTTTCCTTACACATAATCCCTTTCGTCACAAGAGCCAACTTCATCGCTGTAGATCTTCATTTCTCATTCGTGTCACTGTCTCACTGTTCCGAAAACAGACATCTCCTTAACAGTTTATCTACCAGGAGTGATAGCTGGAAATACTCGATGGACTGGCCTATGCGACAAGTGTTATTTGTTTGTTTCTTTGTTTTTGTCTATTTGTTTGTTTGTTTGTTTGTTTGTCTGTTTGTTTGTTTGTTTGTTTAATAGCATTTCTAATAAATCCTGCTTTTTGACGCTATACAATAAATTGAACCAGAGGCTTTGGTTTGTTTTTTTTATCGTCGCCTTTAAAATTTCGGGTTCTTTGCTCACATGTTAATCATACAGAGATGATTTGAGCCCGTGTAACAGTTTTCCCATGTATTTGCTGAATCTACTGTTTCAAGCACAGAAGTACATCAAATCGTCCTAAGCAGTCAAATTGGCAAAACAAAACAAACAAAAAAAACTATAGAAGTATTATTTGAACCAGGTAGTCCTCTGCGTAGCAATATGCTCACATATTTTCTGAGATAAGTTCTGAAAATCTCAAGAAGAAAATTTAGTGAATCCCACGCAAAGTTGGGCAGAAGCTATCGCAGGATGTCTACTTCCTTCTGAGCTCCAAATTAATGCACATCCTGTGTTTTGGAATCTAATGGCCTATTCTGGTCTACATGCCAATGCGTTTTGAATGTTGAGTCGGGCTTCCAGGAATGCGACGCGCCGAGAAATACTTTACCATTACCATTACAATACTGTTTGTAATATTGCGTTCTCTTAACCCCCCCCCCCCCNCCCCAAGAAATATGTAACATGTCCCCTATCAAGAGAGTAACCATTAAAAGAATCATGTCTGCTATTAAAATCTTCAAGAGCCGCTGAAACTCCGGAAACATGTTGCCGTTGGTCATGTCAGTCTGCCACTAATCCATGTTGTACGATTTTGTTCCCACTGCGGTAGTATTAGTCGACAATGGAGCTTACTGTCAGGCTCTGATTTCCCATAATTCACATCACTTCTTTTCCTTGACATTAGCAACCAATTCCAGAAAGAGAAAAGAGAAACGAGGAAGTTTATGGTCCAGGCAGATAGAGGTGTCTGGTCTTAGCGACGAAATTAAAGCCGTGTATACACAAGACGTCACTTTGATGAGGCTGTTGACCCTAATTAAAGAGCCTAGTATCCGTTATGTAAGTTGTGGTAAGTGGAGAGCAGCACTGTTAAGCTCTAGTCTCAAGCGATGAATCATATGAAGCAGTGTGGCCGAATGGTTACGGTATTGGACTCAACATCTAAAGGTTCGGAGTTCGATTTCCGACCACTTGCATGGTAGTGTTGTAAGTGCCTTGGGAAAACATTTCATTTTTCTTCAGTCCATCCGTCTGTAAAATGGGTACCTGGCTCTAGGCAGTGGAAAATATTGTCAGAATGCTAGTGATCAGCGCCTGTAAATGGCTGCGGCACTGTGTGCTCCCCAGCGAGAGGAGAAAGAGTGAACAGATCTGCTGGGATGATAATAATGTGAAGTCGCGTGAGCAGGCATTAACCTGGATACGAGACTTATAAACCACTTTATCATTATTATTATTATTATTATTATTTTTATTTAAGTGTTTGGCTAGAAAAGTGGAAGTGGGCCTAAGAAATGGGGAATGAATCAAAACAGCATGGACGTCTTGCATTTGTTCACAGTCATGAACGTCGTTTGAGGTATGAGGCAAATCAGGCTCCAACGATGGTTACAATTCCGTTCTATTTATTGATTTGCGCACCCGAGGTCAGCAAGTGAAACTTTCAAATCTCAAATTTAAATCTTGAAATTTTACAGCATAAATCCAGATAAAACGTAATAAAATATGATGGCAAGTTGTTGATTGAACTTGCTGCTATGAGCCATAAAATTGCTGAGGCGTGAACTAAAAACTCTCTTACTTTGTTTATTATCCAGGGCAATGACAGCACGCTGTTTCTCACTCATTCTCACGATACCTAACGTTAGAACTTCATTTTAAGTACCGTTTTAACAAGCTACTGAATCATTTAAACGAGAACCTAGACTTAGTATCACTTAGGGATCTTGAAGCCCAATGTTCAGCGATTGAAATGTACACCGTCAGAGCAGGTGCTCCGTTAAGGTTTCAGACAGGGAGTATCAGGCTCTCAGGAATTGCCAGGTAGAAAGAGCCTCATCGCTAAGAGAGCGGAACTACTGCCAAAAGACTGGCCATTAGAAGCATGGCAGATTTCAGTTTTCAAGGAATTCGGATGATATATTTGTGACATTAAAACAGAAAACTTTTGTTTGTGTCTCCATTGATAGGTGGGCACCAGTTGTGGAAATGTTTAAATTTAACATTACTTGCAATGGGAGTATTTGAGAGGCCATCCACTAAAATGCACTAGAATTTAGATACATATATTAACAGAGGATTCACTTCTCGCATCTAATCATAAAGTAGACATTGTAGTAAGGCCATGTGTTTCTATTTTTCGGCCATATCGTTTAGCTGTTCCAGTGAGCAAGAATTCCCGATCCTATTGTGCGTCTTTTGCCTTTGTTGTGGACTCCACGCAACTTTTGAGTTGGTGTGGCAAGTAATCTATATTCATTATGTTTAGACCCAAAAGACAGAACAAATAGATCTTACTGACTGACTCAAATATTCACTCACATTCGCATGAATTTCACTGGTAAAGAACAGTTTTACATGCATGTCTGTCTGTCTGTCTGTTTGTAGGCCAGGTAACACCATCCCAAGTCTAATTAAACTCGGAATCTGATCTTCCATTCCTCATCAAATTGTCCAACTGACATCCGTATTCTATCTATGTAACGAGTCTACGATTCATTTGTTGATGACAGCTTTTGAAATGTAATTCTGTTCATTCTGTAATAATTATGTGGAATCTGATGTTCCAGTCCTCACCGAATTATCCAACTGACATCAATATTCTCGTTGTGTAACGAAACTAAAGATCCTTTGTTGATGTCAACCTTTGAAATGTAACTCTTTTCATTCACTGTCCATTCCATTCCATATATATATGGTTGTCACTGCTTTTGCTGAGCAGCTGATCTCTTGTTCTTTTGTAATAGTTGAATATGCCTGTGATGGATCATGATATAAATTTAATGATAGCCTCAAACAATAGACGGATGAGACAAGACAGATACTGAGCTTAAAGGAGATATCTCAGAGAAATATGACACTTAAATAACAGACCTACTCAGGCTGATGTGTCAATGATATGTTAATTTAGATATATCTTGTTAGCATTTTGTTAACTAAATATATGCCCATATCTTTATAATTATCTGACAAGTTAGATTATACTGCTTTCCTGCAAGCTTTTTAGCATTGTAGCACACTGTGACGCAAGTGTAATCCTAACAGTAGGTACAGTTTGAAAACCCTTGTCACCCGCACCCCAGGGGTCAGATGGTCAAGAAGGGGACCATAAGGAGTGGGACATCCGAGCCGCGAGACAGTTTGTTGTGGTAATATGATGCGCCAAGAGAGGACCTCAGAGACGTGAAAGGATCTCCAGAGTTTACGAGTGCGGCGTCCACCAGGGGATGTCAAAGATGTTGATGTCAAAAAAGGGTAGCATATAGGATTTATCTTTGAGAAATAGATCCGAGCATGCAGAATCTGCTTTAACCGAAAGGAACTGACTGGAGCCTTGATTTAAGTAGTGAGACAGACTCGGCTGACGTTAGCGGTAGACACAAATTAATTATAAAGATTTGCGGTGGACATTGACCAGACTGAGAAGTAGACTCTTGAATTTCGCTGGTAAAAAGCAGTTTTGCATGCATGTCTGTCCGTCTGTAGGCCAAGTAATGCCCTCCGGAGTCTGATTAAGCTTGAAATCTGATGTTCCGGACATCAGTATTCTTGCCAAATATAACTATTTTAATTGTATAGCTCACGGCTATTTATTTGAAACACAAAAAAATAAGTCCAGCTTTTCCTCTGGTCATTGTCATGGAAGCACTGACCTTGATGCAACGTTGCCGATAACTGGAGCAATGTCGAATGGTTACAACGTTGGACTCGGGCGTCAATGCCTTATTAGGAAGGAATTTCATTCACATTTTCCTCAGCCCACACGTCTATATAATGGGTATCCTGCCCAAGCAGTGAAATATTATGAGAATGCTGTTGATAAATGGCTGCAAATGGCAGCCAATGCTCCGCTGGAGGGTGAGAAAGTCACTGACCGACTTGGCCTGCAGGGATAGTAACAGTGTGAAGTCGCGTGACCGAGCATTAGCTTAGAGATTAGATGTATTAACCTCATCTGTATCATTATTATTATTATTAGTGATAGGTGGCGGCGACGTCATGTTTTTTTATACTAATAATATCATTATTAACTGACTTATCAAATCAGAACAGCAAGAAAACATCATCAGTTTAGTTTATGTCCTGCGGCCGTTTGAATAATCCTTGCTGTAATTAATGCATTGCGATAATTACAGAAGATTACTGTTTTTCGGAGTTTTCCGTAGTCACCAGAGTGCGTTAACTAACATAAGGAGTATGCCTACGGCCACTGATCTACCAAACAGCTGACAACTTTAAGATTTAGCTGGCAAGCTGCGTTGGGCTACTTTTCGCTATTATAAAACTAACATTTTTCGGCTCAGGATTTCTTTACCCTTCTCGGCCTCAGGCATGCCACTCTACTTTTCGTGTTTGTACTGAATCTATTGCCTTGCTGACTTGTTATTCCCGCGATGCTCCACACGATTGTTATTTTAGCCAAAGACGATGCATTCACACTATAACGTGCAAGATGACGCCCTTTGTGCGTGTCTTCTTTCCAGGTTGTTTATGCTTCTTGTTCAGCAATTTGTCAACTTCATTATTGCTATAACGGATAGCCCTTCAAAACCACCAAGGGTAAAGAGAATAATTTATGCGAAACAAAATACTTTAATCGGTTTGGAAATTAAAGGATCCAATAACACTCAAAAAATTAACAACGGATAAAGGCACCGAAACGAAGCATGCATCAAGATTTCCCATGACGGTTCTTTTGGGAGCTGTTTAAGGATTATATGATGGAGTGCCCTGAGAATGTGACAGCTGTGGGAACAATAAGAACAACAGTGTTAAAATTCTTGTAGTCTGCTCGGTACATGCATTCAGGGGCGTAGCGTCCATATAATCTATGAATCCGAGATATTTTTGTCTAATCTTCATGTTTTCTAAAAAAAAGTTCAAACACCACCTTCGTCCTATTTCATCTATGAGCCATTTACAAGCATTGACAATACGATTTTTGTCAACGGGAGATAGTTTTCTTCGCCGATAATCTGAGAGCCTGTACACTGTCTCAGAGCTTCAGCGCTCCCTCGAAAAAATCAGTTTTTATTACTATAACTTTACATTACTTTTTTGGTCTAAATCTATCTTGCCCTTTCCCCTCCCATCCCCACCAAAAAATTTAAAAAAAACACCCAACGATAGCATATTAGTGCTAGATTACCCAAACAAAAAAATCACCCTCGCTACGCCCCTGCTATGCATGTATCCTTAACTACATAATGTTAGAGATGGGTTTAAGGGGCCTGAAGTGTCCTAGGGGAGGTGATCCAAGGAGTGAGATGTTTAGATCAGAGAAAATAGTTTGATGCTGTAGCAGGTGGAACGTTAGTTACATCTATCTTAAAGAATCCTGACCTTCTGTGCAAGTAAACTCTATTTTATTTTCTTTGTTATGTCATTATTCTTCAACTCTGATTCTGTTATGTTGCTGCTGTTTGGGCTGCTGTTGTTGCTGCTGCTACTGCTGGTGATGGTGGTGTTGGTGACCGTGATGGTGGTAATGGTGGTGGTGATGATGATGATGAAATTCCTTCAACAAAGAACCATTTTGTCAATAAGGATGTCGATAGTGTTTTTTCATGTTGTTGTCGCCTGGTGATGATTACGATGATGACTATTAAATAGTGAGGAGAATGATATCACATTGCCCCTGGCGGAGGATCATTCCTGCTACAAACTTTGATCTAGAGCATTCTTTTTTTGTTCTGTTTTACCTTATCAAAACGCTTTCAAAATTGAGGCAGAATGACTTCATAAAAAAGAGCAACTCCAGTAGACGAGGGCTAACTGGTAAAATTAAATTATTAGCCAGTCAACATCAGACTGACATTGTTAACAGACGGGCTTTCAGAAAGGTCCCCTGGAGAGCAGAGTAGGTAGGTCAGTCCCTAATGCGCTAGTCAAGCTACATCTAGTCATTATAATGTTCGAAAGTGCTCTATGCTGATTTAGTGCAAGAGGCAAGTCAGCAAGCAGATACCTTTTATTTGTCTTAAGTTTTAGACCGCTAAACATACATAAATTCATGTTCCAGAATGTGTAGCGTCACATGGAGAGGGCATTGCTCATAACAAATCACAAAATGACCCGTCTAGTTTTGCATCTATTCAGATAGTTCCGATATAAGCACAGTTCATTTTAAAGGGACACGGGTAGTTATTAGTTTTACAGCCTTGTAAGGCCACATTATTTTTTAATAGAATTTAAACCGCGTATGTCTTTCATTTCGATTGACAGTTTTTTAAAAAACACCCCAGAAATGTCGGAAGTTTCACCTTGCAGATGCTGCCTTAACTCGTGTTGTGGTGAAAAGTCAAATAGCGAGATTGCCTGGCCAGCGGTTGTAATGACAGTTTACGCAAGCTTCTGCATCAGTCGTCTGCTAGCTTGTTTCGCTTCATTACGTCATGCAGCACGAGTAATGACGGAATAGAAAGATTGGAAATCCAGACATCCTAGCCGTGTTTTCTTAGAAATGGACAGGTGGAAGAAAGGTGTATGCATTTCAAGTTTTTGAAAAAATAAAATGGATTTTTAAGGTAATGAAGAAATAACTATCCATGTCCCTTTAATATGAATATGAAGCTCAAGTGTATGAATCTGAATCTGAGGAACAGAGGCCATGACCATCCCTCTTAGAAGACCTTCATATCAGAGCAAGAAGAGGAAACTCTCGAACTCCCCGACCGTTAAACATGAAGCAACGGCGGATGAAATTCGAGGCCCTCAACACAGGACAACTTTTACTCCTGGTTCCGGGTCACGGCGTGAGATGAACCACGTCCTTTCACGGCGCGCTACCCTGGGTACAGTGTGACGCCGCGGGGTATCGCTTACCTGTCCCCTGAGCGTCCGCTACATTTGTTATTAATTGAAGAATTCAAGCGAAGATAACTCTGCTCTTCTATCTACCAGCAGCCACACTTTTCTTCAACTGTTTTTCTTTTCCTAACTTTCCTACTTCACGGTGGGAGATTTGCTGGAGGCGACATTTCACTTTTTAAGAACGTGTTTTTGAAACAGTCCATGGGTTTGAAAAAGCTTACATAGTTCAACAACTGTGTACTGCTAAGGAATCCGGAGAGAGGGGACACAGGGACAATGAATGGTTTGGTGGTGCTGTAACCTTGCAGAATTCACATTCTCCCCCCCCCC
>JAWQUT010000183.1:279984-307484 GCA_033807755.1 Ellobium chinense | reverse complement strand
TGGTTTCCTTATTTCTTCATAACACTCACAAAGCAAACGGTTTTGATATGATAAAAGAATTTTTATGTTCTTTTCGCACCAGATTAGCTGTACACGTAGTGAAACGGATATTAAATAGAACTGTTGCTGAGAACTTAGATTTACGGTTTTCGGCTTTTTTTTTTTTATTTTTTTTGCTACACCCACAGCATGGTATATCTTAATGTGGCCAAATTTTGACACCGCACTCAAAATGTTTAAAGAGATTTATGGTAATTCTAAAGACGCCACGGCGTTGGCTGGCGTTGGTTTGTTGATATTTCTCAACGGTGCGTCATGCTTTGATGCTATTTGTGTGATTCTCATCTCTAAGGAATATTATTAGTATATCAATGGCATTGCAGCTATATCAAGACGTCACAGTCTAGTTACGGGAAATCGATGATACAGAGATACGTCTACGGGGTTTGGGCGGGAAAACTTGAAGATCTTTAGGATAAAGATATGTTATGATTATACTGTAAGTGTACAGAAGACAATAAAACAAAAAGACGGTGGACTAGTTGCAGGGAGGGAAAGAGAAGAGAAAGAAAGACAAAAAGAATGCAACGAAGTCCAAGAAAACCCAATGTATGTTTTCTTAAAATATTCGCTCTTCTACACCCAAAGGGATGTCAAAGCAATAGAAAAGTGAAAATACACGAACATGCGAAAAACGCACGGTTCAGAGTAAAATGTTTTAAATACGAATTTGTAAAAAAAAAAAAGACTGCCTTGGGAGCAGCTTGCACTAAATAAGGACAGGCTGTAGTTTGAAATGCTGAAAAGAAAATTCCACAACCTCATTCTCGGACAACACCCACTTCCGCCCACCATCACCTTTTCTGCTCTCCAGAGTCATCAGAGAAACTAAATAACCAAGAAGAGTTCAATATCTTCGACAAAGATCAGAGGTCGGCTGTGTTCTATTAAGACGTGTTGTTATTATTTGCTCTTATTAGCATAAGACTAGACTTAAAGGATCTCCAGCAAACAACAGATCGTGAACATAATTATCTAATGTAAATCACTTTTTTTTTTCGTTAATTTTTGCAGTAAAAGCTGAAGCTTGGGAATGGTGTTAACGAGTTTCTAATTTGAGTTTACCACTTTTATGGTGCGTCAGCAAAACGAAGGCCTCTTTACACCAGTCTTAACCTGATTCATTTCTTATAGAATGTACAAAGGAATTTGGATATTAAGCACACATCTAATAAGGATACCTTGTTTTTAAGTACGAATTTCATTTGTACGTATTCATTGTTATTCTATCTTTTCATTATTCAGAAGGGCTTCGATATTAAGTATATCTTAAATAATAAGTATACTTTTTCCACACACCATGGCATTTCTTTTTATATCGAGGTTCTTCTGCTATAATCTATGTGTCTGATGGAAAAATAAAGTATGGACCAAAAAGGCACAAGTTCAATACCACTGAGGCTGGAGAGCATGTTTAGTTCCTTTCATACTCAAAGAAATTTAGCTTTAAATGTAGGCGACAAGCTTTGTCTAGAAGGAAGCAACAGACTAAGGTGGAGAAACTCAAGTTTTAACCAAATCAGTTTATTACGATTTAACAGGGAAGGGAAGTAACTCGAGATCTTTTTCCCATTGCTATTCTAGGCTCTAGTGTAAGTTTGTCACATTGAACAAACGGGCTTCGCAAGGATCCCCGAAGCGTGACGCCCGGCCACTTGTTGTTAACGGTAAGGGGTAGATTTTATGATTACCCGGGTACCTTGTGGTTTCTGAGATGGGAAGGCAGAGAGGGAGAGATAGACCAGATCCCAATTTGCTTCTGCTTTCCCATTGGCGGAGAGAGACAGACGAGGGGGAGGGATTACCCAAAGAAGAATACAAGGGTAACGAATACATTTGACATAGGAAGACACGGCTGGTCTATTCGACTATGAAGGGGAAAAGTTTAACGGATCCCGAGATAAAAGGCGTCAGGGCGCGGTCCATCAACCGTGGGATGGAACATTGCGTGGCCTCAACGGGCACCGTTATAAGAAAAGTGATACATGGCTATAGAAATGAAGTGCATTGGAAGTTTTAGGCGCTCTCAAAGCCATATTGATCTTGTCTGTATTGGGTGGAGGTCGCTCTTTAATAGTGAACATTCGTAGTTCGAGAAGAACAAGCTATTCGCGTGTTGACATACGGTATGACATATTAAATATTATCTTGACGCGCGAGTGCTTTTTGTGTGTTTTGATATCGCCAAACTCGACACAATATTTTGTCTTTTTATTATTTTTTGAAGCTTGTTAGAAAAAAATATTGACTGACCAATATGCACATCATGTTGCCCATTAGTAGAAATTTTATTTCTGAACTTCAAGACAAGCAACGGAACTATTATTTAATTGTTTGATAATAAGGACAGTTATAAAGTATCCAGCCCCGTAGTTTTAAGCTGAGAAACCCGTTGTGTTGAAAACGCTTCTCAGATATTCAGGATGCCGAAGTCATTTCTGATCTCCAGAAGGCGCAAGCTGGGAGCGGGCAGCAGTGATGCGACAGAACCGCCTGAAAAAGCTGCAAGACCTTCTGAAATATTGCTCTCATGTGATGCATCGGATATTAAGCCTGAAATCGGGCGTGATCAAGAAGAGGTAGCAACTCCTCTAGAATGTGGCCGTCGAGAATGCAATACTTCTGCACATGTCGAAGGAAACAACAATCCAGTTTACAGAGCGCTTCGGTCTGAGAGTCCAAGAATGGACTTTGAGGAGAACGATTTAAAAGTTACAGTTGATGGCAATACCACTGGCCTGGTGCGGCGCCAATCTGAAATTCTGATGTCTGATGTATTTCTGGAAAATTTCAGAAATTGTCGCACAGGACGGGAGGTCGCGAGGGCGCTCAGCTTCTGTCGTGCGAGATCCCATTCACCTTGTCAAGAGATCTCTTCTAAAGATGATAATAACAATGACACATTGGGGCAAAATGACGGCATCTTTCCGGAGGTCACAGCATCTGATGCCAAGAAATGTTGCAACTCGCCCCTCAGACAGGAATCTGAGCGGTCCAGATATTTGCATCCGAGCATTTCTGGTCGCCATTCAAAGTCCAAGTGTAAACCTCCTGTTCCAGGCGCTTACGGCTACATGGCTGGCCAGCGACCTGTCGTGGACTCTGAAGAGGCATCACAGAGGAATTCCCCACCCAGAACGGAAAGACATTTGCCTGGAAGTGCCCAGATTTGTACTTTGGCGACTAAAATGTATAATTTGGAGGACCAATTGTCGGTGACAAGAAATGCAGCAGTTTCTGTAGCTGGCATTGAGGAACTGTCATCTGAACACAGTGTGCTGAAAGACGAGTCAAATAAATGTGCTTCCTCTTTGCTGTCCAATGCAGGCAACCAGCGGCAACATTCAAGCACTGCAATCTTTGCCTTATCTCCCAGTTCATCTGCTGTTCCCCTACAGACAGTAATGTCACCATCATTAATGTCGATCCAGTCACTATCGTACAGAATCAGCTGTGATAAACCTCAGACTTGCAAAGACCAGTCAGTTGTATATGCCCATGAGCATCTTTGTATTGAACATCTTGAGGATGGTCAGAGTGGAAAGCGAAAGCTAGAGACCAGAGGCGGCACAAGGCAGGAACATGAAGGTAAGAATCTTGAGTTCTTTGATGCAATTGAGGACATTATCATCGAAGTTGACGAAAAAAATAAATATGTTACTACACTCACAGTGCACTTAAGTGGCACGTGTTTCTATCACTTAATCAAACCAAGTATTTGACCACTTTCTCATTTGTTCTAAGAATTGCTACACCAATTTTATAATATTCACGGTTCTAGGTCTATGTACCAAAAAGATCAATGGACCACTAATTTTCAGCACTGTCCTATGATGTTAAGTCATCAAAGTTCCATATTTTAGAGTCGAGACCTTTTTCAAATTTTTAAACATAACATCGGCCACTATTATGAAAGAACGGTATTAAGACAGAGAGCCATCGCTTCCTTGCAAGCACTGCCTGTGCATGTATGTGATTCCATTGGCGGCGTGGCAGCGTAGAGGCGAATAGACAATAGGCAAAGAAATGTAATTTGATCTACGATAAGAGAAAGATATGAGGTCCAGGATTCAGAGGAATAACGAAGAAATTTACGAGGGGCAAATCTAGCAAACACAGTATCAAATATCTATCTGTGATCTCCACCGAAGTCATGCTATAACTGCCGTAGAGAATGACTTCATTCACACTTTCTACACTCCACCTGATTGTAAAATGAGTACGTGGCTATAGGCAGTGTAGAATGTTGTCAGGCAAATCTGTAGAATGGCGGAGGAATTGGAAACGTCATTGTGTGTCTCGTCTGCTGGCGCAGTCATGACGTGAAGTCGCGTGAAAGAGTAATGCCTGCAGAATTGTAACTCACGTGAGGCCAAGATGATATCAAGGTGTTCCAACGCATGCCCTGCTCATATATACCCCCCATACTTAGTCCGGAATCACACACAACCCGTATGGGTCCTTATTCGCAGCCCAGACAATTCTCAGTTTATAACCTATATTATGAACTACATGTGGTGGGTAATATTGAAAATGCAAAGAGTTTTCTTAAGTAAGAAAAATGACAAAGACAGATGGTACCTACAGCTGATCAAGGACTTCTATAGATTTTCATAACCTCATTTTCCTCTAGACTGACAAGCTGACAAGATAATAATGAGTCTATGGCTTCACTTGTGTTCAAGTAAAGATGACGCCACACCATGTTCAGACGACTTTGCATGTGATTCGCGGCTAGCATAATAGAGAGGTCAAACATTTTAACGTGCAGTTTTGTTTTAAATTTGAGATATTCTGTGCCATACTGAAATGGCTCAAAGCGTTGTTGTTGCTGTTGCTGCTGTTGTTGCTGCTATTATTATTGTTGTTGTTGTTGTTGTTGTTGTTGTTGTTGTTGTTGCTGAATCGACTCAAGTACACCTTCGTGGCATTGCATTTTCACCTACATACGTTTTGCTTCTACAGTTTTGCATTGTCCAGGTTAGGTGCTGGTATAAACGAAGCATTTCTGTTTGCAGTTTGGCCTATTATTATTGGGTGGAGGAAGATGGCTCCTGGCTGCTGGGATAGGTTAGCACAACAGAAGAGCATAATACACTTTTGTTCAAACACTTTGTTCATATTTGGAGAGTTGGCGTAGATCTGATCCCCTTTATAACGTAAATAATGTGATCAAACCAGTTTATGCGGGGCTTTGCAAGGCTGTCTCCAGAATAGCTGGTGCATTACCATTCAAACCTACGCAAAGTTTTCGAGATCAAGGTAAAAAAAAAAAGGATTGGTTTTTGAATGCGCAGCGAAAATTAAAATCATTGTTAAAAGTATAAGTTTTTTAACATCTTTGCAAATGAACTGATGAAAACTAAATTCACCTTAGAGTTCGTAATGACTATTTTAAACGCACTGACAAGACGGACTGGTAATCAACAAAGAGAGACAGTGGGCATTTTTCAACTTCATGCCCTCTGCTTCCCTCCTCCCCCTCCCCGGTCCACCTCCAAACCAAAGGTTGTTCTTGTTATTGCGGCTGATCATTGGTGTCTACCCGTTACTCCGCGGGAGTGAATCTTATCTGGTTAAAGCCTGAAGATTAATCCATAAGAATCTCTCTGCCGTGCGCTTTTCCCATCTTCTCTTGTTAACCAAGAGATTGCAGAGATTATAGAGTAGATTGTCCCCAATTCCTAAAAAAAAGATAGACGTCTGTGTGTAGACTAGATATGTAGATTGCGCCAAACTCGAAATAATTATGTCGATTTAGCCAAAACCAGTACAGCCTGAAAACGGACCGTTAACGTATATCTTAAGTTTGACAGCAATTTTACCCCTTTCAAAACGTTGAAAACATTGCCGTTTATCAGTATTTGTGCGTATGTCATTTGTGACCCTCTGCTCCCACTGAGAGGGGTGGAAGATGGAATTTTGAGTGAGTTATCATTCTGTTGAACATACTTAAGAAGCAGTCTATGACATAATTTCATAATAGTATTTACAAATAATATGATATGTGCCCAAGACCAGTCTTGTCTTATCAAATGTCCAGCTGGATACTTTCCGAGGCTATATAAGGTAGCCTGTAGACTTTATTTCTGTTCCTGGCTGCACTTTATGATAGTGTAAGATAATATATCAGCATGGAAATCACTATCATCTGGCCTCCAACAGGGACCAGTAATGGACCACCATTTCTTTCTCATCCATGTCAGTGATACGAATTTCAGCTTGTCATTTATGGTCATTAGCTCAGTCTATATCAAATTTTTGCTTAGTCTGTGTGTAGTTGGTTTTTTTTTTTGGTTTTTTTATTGGGCTCAAATTACATGTCATTTGGCCCACTCAGCATACACCTTTATTATCTGCATACGCCTTTACTACTCGAGTAATTGCATAGACTGTCAGTTTCTTTACTTTCAGCAGAGATGGTCTGTTGGATTCCATCTCAAGAAATAAAACAAACCTTGAATGATTACAGTTGAGTAATTCCATTCATTTCGTTTCAAATCGGTTATTGTTCGATCATATTAGGTTTTCCGATGGGCCTGCAGTAAGCCGCACCAATGAACAACCGCAAGCGCACAAATGTTTGCTTTAGCTGTGCAATTTAGATGCGTGTCGGTATACTTTGGCAGATGCCATTCAGATGCAGAGGAAACCAAACAATTGACTTAAATAAACATTCATTCATATTTACGTGGGCATTGGTGGTGATATATCTGAAGTCTTTCCTTCCGAGTCTGAGGCAAATGGTTTTCCGTTGTGAGTGGTTGAATAAAATTAATGTTATCGGTTTTACATACTTTATAATTAGGTCTGCATATAAATGTTTGTGAAACGTATGGATGAGTAATATTAAAAGGCTAAAATCTTGAACAGCACATAGCTTTGGAAAGCATTAATTCAGCACTGAATATAAATAAGTAACCAAATAGTTACACTATAAGAATTTTACACATTTAGTACTTCTAGTGTGAAGTCACGTGAGCAGGCATTAACCTGGATACGAGACTTACAAACCACATTATTATTATTTTTATCATTATGTAATTTGGGGACTTTAGTCCTTCATCAGATCATAGATAAACGAGTGAAAAAAAAAGAACTAAGAATAAATGAGCCAGAATTTTGGGACAAAAATGAGCAAAACATCTTAAGGAAAAACCCGCTTGAGCGAAGACAACAAGTAAATTTCCAGCAAGGAATCACAATCAACATAGAGACTAAGCTATTCATGTCTGCGTCTAAATATATCGTCCTTCCTCATGAGAAGGTAATCTTGTTCCTGAGTAATCCAATTATAAAACATTGGTTAAAATTATTTTTTCCCACCTCGACCCTAAAATGCAGCAGTGAGACAACGAGTTTAGTGCGTCTTTTCGAAAGCGCCAGTGCTAAATGCGCACTGCATATTATTAAAGACGAAAAGTTAAGGCTAAGTGTAATGAATTAGAAACTGGGATAGTCTAAATGTCTACTTGGCATGCTAGGAGTGGAATTCAGCTCGAAAATCCCGTAACAGTTTCGAAATACTGAGCTAAAATTCAGCTCCTGTCTATTATTTTTCCTAATTAAATCTTACGACGCTTGGTCATTTTATCTCAAAACACATTTCCCAGTAATCTTATTCTCTATTCGTAGAAGGAATCTCTGCCTCACATTTTGGGCCTTGTGCACCTTTATATAAACCTATAGTGATCTGCACTATAGAAATAACAAGAACTGAAGTCTAGAAACTAGCCTAACAAAAGAATACACCGTCATGAAAGGAAAAAGGCCAACACATTGTCAGTAGCCAGTGTCCACTTCATAACTGCTTATTCGCAGCTATGATAAGAAACAGAAGAAAATCAACTACTTTCTCCTTTTTTTTTTTTCAAGCATTTCTCTTTGCATCAGAATTTACTTCTTCACACCTCTGTTACTAATCACAACAAATATTTCCTCTGCACTTTGACTTTGGTAGACATTCCTCGTAAGCTGTCAGGCTATTAAATAAACCTTAATCATTCTGGTTCTTTCAATAGAAGAATGAAAATGTCACTCAAAATGTCACCGATACACGGTAACTCCCCTACGGAAGGAGGACAAACGTATGTGGTTTAACTATTCCTTTCAGGCGTAACTCTTTCTTAATAACACTTAATAACACATTAATTAGAGTTTTAGATTTATTGTATTACGTTGGAACCCTGTCTCACGTATCAGAACTCACTTATAACATATGTCAAAGTAAGGGTAAGATTTCCTGTCCAAGTTTAGAAAAAAATCTCATTATAGAAACTATTATTTCGCAATACACTGTGTATAGTACTTTTTGTCCTTAAAGGTAAGTTCGGCTGGAACACGTTTTTTGATGCCATCATGCAATGGTTAACTGGCACTCTCTTGGTAGATGTATCTGAATACTCAGCGCTTATGTTGAATGTAGCCAAACACATATTCTGAAAAGTTAAATCTCACTGCAGTAGTGTTATTGGAAGCGGTACAATCGAGTCCAAGTCACCCCAAGTGACTGACAAATTTATGGTGTACATTATTGTGAACACCTGTCGTCAGAATGCAGAAAATATACTTTTCATAAGCTTGAAGATATGTGCCATGGTACAAATTATATCATACTAATCACTTGGTCTTGAAAATCGTTTATTTAGGTTAAAGACAAATGTACTGGAGAGTGAATTTTCATTTTCTGACACCGAAAACATGTCTCGGTACAATTTATCTTTAAGAAACAATCGTTTCAAGCATCATTAAGAAGGTCTGAGATCAAGTTGCAAGACTGGACAGGAAACTGTTCGAGACCCAGCGGCAGAAGAGGACAAATAATAGGGAGAGGAACCTCTAGGGGCAAAACTTCTTTGTTTAGGTGGCACATGATACGAGATCGTATTTAAGGTAGATACAAATACAGTAGATCACCTTCTTTCTCATTTCGTGGAGTGGCTTTTTCTGCTTTCAATTAAAATTTCACTTCTTAGGCCGGGAGAGAGGCCGAGGTTAATTTTACAGGAGACATTCACACCTGTAAGTGAGAGAGGGAAAAGAAATAGTCATTAAGAGTATAAGTTTTATGAAATAAGTTAACAGCGCAGCGTCAGGAATTAACTGTTCTGAATTTGCCTTTTGAATTACATTCAGTAATAAAGTTGCCTCAAATCTTTGAGATAACGTCATTGTAGTTGGGCAATCTTTTAATATTTCTTGTAATTTTTTTTGTTATGCTTTACTTATGTCCTCAGAGAAACGTCATTTCATCCCCTCTCCCTCCTGCACCTTTTTGTACACACTTATTATCGCTCATGTTATCGTAAGAGCTCGTATTTCATTAATTACATCGAAAGCTACTTTTCGTACCATTTTGTCCAGAGTTTTAAGCTGGCTATGAGGACTTTAGAGAGCTTGCGCAATAACAATGGAATCTCATCCCATCGTACAAATTACATTAATTGCATGTTGAATGCTATTAAGGGCGCATTCAGCACCAGTGCAGTAACAAAGATCCCATTTGAATGCGCAAACTGTCTATTTCTGAAATTCTTGTAAGTGTCCCACTAGGTTCAAAAGATATTAAGACTTAGGTGTCCTCCAGTAAAGAGGAAGAGTAGGCCTTTGCTAACATACTCTTCTCCACACCTCTACTGTAGAATATGATACGACATTGTCTGTCTGTCTGTCTGTCTGTCTGTCTGTCTGTCTGTCTGCCTGCCTGCCTGCCTGCCTGCCTGCCTGCCTGCCTGCCTGTCTGTCTGTCTGTCTGTCTGTCTGTCTGTCTGTCTGTCTGTCTGTCTGTCTGTCACACCCTAACAAGCCTCCCATGCACTCATGTCTAATGGTCTTCGTGACCCCAAAACTTCCGCCTAGGGATCCGATGACGAATCCTAAAAATATTGAACTGATCATGCCATCCACACCCGACGTACGAGTCTGTCCAATTTTTTTTAAGCCATTTAACATTATGCGACCACAAGTCTTCATGGAAGAGACCAGTGTTCCTGGTGAGAAGAGTCAATCCCTGAAATCCCAAGCATGTCACCACTGCACCTCTTGGTCTTTGTGGTGGGAGGGAAAATTGCCGGGCTACTCCACGGTACTTCACGCCACGCGACACGCGACTCTTTTAGAATGTATAACGGTACAAAGACCATGTGAGAACACCTTAAGTTTGGGGTTAGGCGTAAATTCATGTCCGCCTTGTGAAATATGACAGACTAAATGTTCCCCTTGAAATATAATTTGGAACTTCCTTTGTCGGTTGTGCTTTCCACCTTGGCTTTGTTCAGCCCGATTTTTTTCCCTTAAGTTTTCATTTTAATGCATTAAAATGTATGTACCCGTAATTTTTTTTTCTTTTTCTACACTTCATATTGCACCAATGTACCCACTAGAGCTAAATAAACTACTGTTATTTTTAAATGTTAGTTATCGCTTTTGTTATTGTCATGTTCAGCTTCAGCCCCAACAATTCTATATCAGTTCACCCTAGAGAAGGAAAGAGCTCTCAGTCTCCCTACCAAATATTCAAAGAAGCGACACTCTGTAGGAAATAGTCTACATAACAAGAAAAACTACCACGTTCACTTTATTAAGTTCAGACCTCACAAGACGCGTATATGGACGGACAACACAAAAATCTATAACAAATTACGAGACGGACGAACATGCATAAAGAGAGTCAACCTTAAGCGAAACGAATTGTGTCCAGCTAGCTATTCATCTCGTCTTTCGTGCTCAGACAGACCTTCTCTACTTAATCCGCTCTTCTGTGATCTGCTTTTAAAAATTCATTTCTAGTCGTCCCAAGCAAGTTTCCAGACATGGACACTAATCCTATTTTGTTTTTACTTTCGTACGGCATCAAGCTGTGAGACTAGTGCTTTTCTTTCTAAATAAAGACCACTAGAATTAGCATCCCTCGTGGAACTGCCCTTTCTCTTCCCGAACTACATTACTCCACATAAGGCAGTCTCCAGCAAAATGTTCTGTCACCGTGGTCCACCCTGCAGGAGAGGGAAATTTAAACCTGTTTTCAATCTCGCCTCACAGTAGGAAGTACCCGTACAGTGCAAACATTATAACAGCTTCGGCCATAGGGAAAGTATCCGCTACTTACCTTTATTGTGATGGATGTATAAGATCGTGGCTGGGTTACTGACAGCCAATGTAACCTCCCTCATAGAGCACTTTTTGATACGTATCCCTGGTGATAAAATCTCTTCTTGAGTACAGTTTTTATATACTGTCGGTGAATTTGATGACTCCTCCACCACTGAGTATATTTTCAGTTTAAAAATTCTTGATGAACTTGGTGGAACCTCTCTTCCTGAGTACATTTTCTGCTAATTCTTGCAGAATTTATGAAACCCTTCAATTAAATACATTTTCTATGTTCTCTCTTTAATTTTATGAAATCACCCTCATTTGACCACATTTCCTTTGCGCTCTTGCTGAATTTTTGACATCTCCATCATTTGAGCACATCTTCTATTATATATAGGCCTACTTTCAGTGAACTTGATAAAACCATTCTCATTTGCGTACATATCTGTGCGAACTCAATGAAACAGTCTTCATTTATGTACTCTTTATATTTCATTAATTGGGTACATTTTTATATACTTTTGATGAACTTGATGATATTTTCTGTGTTGACGCATGTCGTCGTATTCCACAAAATTTAGATTTAGAGGAGAAAAAAATGTTTCATGTTACATTAAAAGGCTTTATTTCTAATAAACCTGGTGCGTTCTGTCGTCATAACCGGCCTGAATTGCTTTTAAATGTGATATCGCAATTTGCACTTGACCTGATTTGTGTAATAATACTATCTTATACCTACATCAACACGGACTGGTGTAACTTCTTTTACTAAACTATTTCTTTTAGATAAATTCTTAGGAGGAAGAGTTGTTATTGTTATTGATGTTTTTCCCTTGAGACATCTTTTTTTTTGTTGTTGTTTGGTTCATTATTTGACGATATTTATAGCTCTTTAAAGCATGATGTCTTATTCAAAAACTTTCTAAACTACCCAAAAATATAATTTCCGTCATCGAAGAAATTTAGTGAACGTTTTAGCATGTAAAGAGGAGGTTAGTTTTCTCTCTGAGTTTGCTTGTTTATTTAGCGACTGGATTTCTCGAAAAATCATAAACCAACAGGGATGAAACAAACCGGGAAGGAATGTTGTGCCTGGTCTAGAGGAATTTTTTTTAAACTTTTTTTTTTTTGATCTGTATGAAGAGGCGGACCCAAAAATTCTTGAACGGATTTCCTCGTTTGACCGCTTTAGAGGGTACTTTTCATCTTTCCCTTCTCTGGCAAAGCGGCTCGCTCGACTGAATGCATCCTAAGCTGTTTATTATTATTATTATTTGTAGTGGTAGTAATAATATCATATCCTTTATGCTCATATCGTATTTTGAAATCATCCCAGATCTGCGTCTTCCCCGTTCTTGTTTTATGATTACCACCATGCCCGTATGAATGCGGTCACATAAATAGACCTAGGAATTGGCTGGAAATTATGGAAAATCAGAAACGATCTTATTCCTCGTTACTTTATTGTCATGGATCATCGCTCCTCTATGTAGCCCTCAAATCCGCCCTCATCCACTCTGAAAGCTCTTTTTTCATGCATCTGTTGACGCCCTGCCCTTTCAGTACACCATCTCTTGCCAATCTCGTGCCACTTTTAAGATTTCCTGGCGAAAATATAGCTGCAACGATCTATGTAACTCACGTAATGGTTGTCTGAGGATGTCTTATTTCTTCTTCTGGTCAAGAAGCATTTACTCGAAGGTTGATCGTTCCTATTATGTTACGTTCTCCACACCCTCGAGATAACGGTATGTTAAAATTGCGGTAAGATCAACACACCGTTAAGGCTGTCAGAGGTGTGACCATTTCCTTGCGATACGCTAGACCACAACTATTACTTTTCATCGCGATATTCTTGGCCACAACTATTATACATGATCCGTCTACTTCTGTCATTATTTCTAGGAATTGAACAACAGCACAGCTGCAACTGCGGATGTTGAGTCAGTTCTCTTCAAAACCTTTGAGTCTTATCCCAAGGAAGTGAATTCGGAGTCTGCCGCTCAGTAAACCCACATGTAGCTTCAGAAACACTTGGTACATCACACAGCCTACAGAAAGGACACAGAGTGGCTCTTTTGTTCTAAACAAAAGAAGAATGTGCCAAAATTTACTCTCACCATTCACTTATAACGTGTCAGTTCGGCTTGAAAGTTGCCTTCCTCTTGTATCTAAGGAGTATAAAGGAGGTAATCTGTGGTCCAAAAAGTAAAGAATCAATACCAGCTTGGCTCCGCTCAACCTGTCGCAGTATATGATGTCTATTTCTTCCTGACCTTGTTCAGGGCTTCTTTTCTGTTTTGACTGTCTATCAATAACGCATCTAACAATTCCCGTGCAAGGCAGGTCAGACAGTTCTGAAATGTTAAAGAAATCTCTCAATTCCCGATTCTGGAAGGAAACATAGTTGCCATTCTATTCATTTCTATTGCAGTCGGGAGGGGAAAAAATAGGCGGTGCCATGGCATATTTGATTCCAGTGACACATTTCTGTCTGAAAGCACGTCAGCGGGTTGTTTATGGCAGTTTAAAAAACTGATCTTTGCAGTAGGCTGAAATGGCAGTAGACAGTAGGGTGTGCGGGGAAAACCACCGGAACGGCGGCACAGTCATGGTCTTGCTATTTGAGTCTTTTGTGTATTACTGTTATAATGCTGCTTTTCGTGGCACCCTGCTTGAAGTACATCAAGACATTACCTATGCCCCTTTGACATACGTGTAGAAGGAGAATTTTCAAATCCGCGCCCAAGGAGCTCTTGAAACCATTTTCTTTGACGAGCTTCTCTTCTCCACTGACATTTTTCCAGATCATTGACACTATATTAATAGCAAAGCGGCTTTTTCGAACAGTGGTATGAAAAAAATGGACCAACACTAAATCAAACGTGCGATTCTTTTCACGTTCATAGCTACGCTTCAAATAGTTACAAAGGTAACAGAACAGTCAAGAAAGGGGGAACAAGCGAGCGCAAACAAAATTTTGTCATGTAAATGTAGGTATTCAAAATCAGTGGCACTCATAAGGTATTGAGTCGCGTTACTTCCCTTTTCGTAAGATTTTGTCAGGAGCGCTCCTATACTTTCATCCAGAGCATTTCATAATACATTCTTTTGTCATAAAGAATTTTTTGGGAGCACTGCCGTTGGAATTTCAATTGCATCTTTTGTGTCTTCCCTAGCGGTTATGTAGGGTTCACCTCTTTAAATTTCGCTCTTCGTTAAACACTTTTACAGCTAGTATTCTGTGTCCTTTTCGAGTGGATGTTAAAATTGTGCTCTGCCAAGCATGATAACATAGAAATCGCTTCACAGCCGCGTCATCCCTGGCTTTCTATCTCCGTTAAAGAAAACGTTATATGTTCTATTATCCCCGTAACAACATAATAAGACCGCGAACGGCGCTGATGTTCTTTGAGATGTGTCGAGCGCTGTGCATGACAATATTATCTATCATCTCTCCCGAACCCTTTTACAACAGATTTGATTTTTTTTTTTCCGTCCTCGTTCACGTTTAGATTCTTTTTTTTTTCGTAGGAAGCCCCATAGTTTAAAAGAATTTTGAATTTTGTGGAATTAAAAAAGTCTCGAACTGACAACTGGTCGTAATCTATGGACAATATTTTTCTGTGTAATTTAATCGTTTTCATTAAGCCCAAAATGGATATGATATTAAATCAACTGTTCCTAGAATACGTGCTAATTCTAAGAACTGAAGGCGGAAAAGAGAGGGCAGGGCGTCAACAGATGCATGAAAAAAAGAGCTTTCAGAGTGGATGAGGGCGGATTTGAGGGAGACATAAAGGAGCGATGATCCATAACAATAAGGTAACGAGGAACAAGATCGTTTCTGGTTTTCGATAATTTCCAGCCAGTTCCTATGCTCTCAAATTTCTGAGAGATAGGCCTCAGTGACCTACAATCAAAAGTTTCCCGAAAAGTAATTTCGATCTTCTCTCGATCCACATTACTAAAGCTACCTGTGTATCAAAAAGATTTCACAACTGTGAACGATTTTCAGGCTGACCATGTACTGAGTGTCAGAATCGTAATAGAATCCAAAATTTCGATACTTTTGGAGCATGATGGCTAACTGGAAAATTTTTGAGAATCATTTCACCAGAATAAATAAGCTGGAATAAGGGTGAAGATGAGACTCATATATAATATGTCTTAAAGAGTCACAACGTGAAGCCGTGCCCATGAGATCTCCATTTTAGTGAAACGTCCAACGCTTTGCAGGATTACTTGCATAAATCCGTGATTTGATAAGACACAATTAGAACCGAGTCTTTAAAACCGGTTCTAATTATGAAAGAGCCTAGCATAAGCTCATGAGAATTTTTCACACTTATAATGAGTTTTCCCCGATGTGTATGTCTTTGAAATTGGCACCTGCGAGCTATAGCCAACCTGTCCCAAAGTAGAAAATCTACAGAAATATATGGGTAATAGAGAACAGTGGGGTACGCAATTGTCTTCAATATTTTACCTTTCATGTTTACTTCTTTCTCAAAACCCATGGTTACGCCAGAACATCAAGGCTAGTTTTCTCTTATGAGCTTTAGACACCACAAACTGGAAGTCTCGTAGGGACTTCGTTCGGAGTTTCAACGCATACGAGGACCATTGATGCAGTGGCTTCGTTCTCCAAACCATGGAACCGTCCAGCGTGTAGAGCCTTCCGTCGTAATGTGGACACTGTCTAGCATTATTTGAATGGGTTTTGGTGTTTTCTAAGTGAGAGTAGCTGTCTGGGGTCAATTAAGATATATTCGTATAACAAATGAGGGATATCAACTATGTTGCAGCATTTTTATTGGTGACTGAATCTCAATGGAGCTGACTAGAGTAATCAAGGCTGGTCTTTGCAACCTACGAGTGTCAAAAATATATATGAAGAAGGATGCAGGCGCCTCATAAGAAATGACCATCAGCAATTTCTCAGGCAATGTTTTGTCACGCTATTTAAACTCACAAGTATAGATCGTCAGTAGACCAAACTATTGCCTGGAATTCGGGATAGGAAAGAACATGACCAGATTAAGACTAAAGTGCAAACAGAACAGAAGATAAAGACAGTCTAAAGCAGTCTTGGCAGGTTTCAAGTCTAGACGGCGACATGCACTTCTATAAGAGTGCGTGCTGCAGTTAATAAATCTGAATGTTCGAAGTCTCATAGGGGTGTGTATGTGCAACAGTTATCATCCAGCGTGCACCCACAACAAAATGTTTCCCAACCGGACCGCCGAGTTTGAATACACATTAAAAACAACGCTTTGATAACGGCAGAGTGCTTTGATGTTGGTAGAGGGTAAAACTCCGAAGGCATACAAACCTAATGGTCTTCCACCACGCGCTTACGGAACATTAAATGTGCAAAGAAACAGTGCTTTGTCAATAAGTCATCTCGCCTGAGTAGCCATGTAGATCATAACGGCGTCCTGTAATTGATGGCCGCGGAAAATAGATAATCCATTAAAGCTATAAGAAAATGCATCAATTTCTCGTGCTTCGCTGCATCAAACATCGCCTCAAAACGCCGAACAAAGGCAGGCGCCAAGTATAGCGCCGTGCTTATTTTTTATCATAGCCATTAAACGACTATTTTCTGAAGTAGCCATTCATCGAAGCGAATTTGTACTCGATTTAGTTCAGTGCTTCCCGGTGTGAAAAGAAGCAACGGTGATTTAATGACGCTTAAGGCGTGGACCTGTAAGTCATCAGTCGACGAAATGCGGCGGACATATTCGTCTTGAAACCCGTTTTGAACACCTCAGAATCTATATTATTATGTATACACCGGAAGAGCTCTCAGAACTTGGAGTGATAGAGAACGAGCACAGTAGCGGTTTTGATTTTGGACAAAATCCCCCCCACCATTCAGATTTCCCCGCGCACCTTTCGCAATGCCGTTCTCTTTAATTACTGATCTTCCGCATCAAGATTCACTTTGAATTTATCTTTTTGGCCCTTTCATTTTCTTTTTCCCTCAGCGCTAATAGGCGAGAGGAGCAGTATGTAGATCTCTGTAGTGTTTCTACTGACAGGAACTAGGAGAAGCCTCAATTGCCAGCCGTTATATAACGACGTAAGCGTGAGATGGCAACACTGAGTGCCTTCTTCTCAAGTGCGTCCTAGTATAAATGTCTTGCCATCTAAACGGTTCTATGATCCGTGAAAAGGGATAGTTGTTCACGGCCGGACAAATGACCACAAAAACGGTTTCCCGGGCACCCTGTTGTGTTAGATTATCGGTGCTGAAAGCTTGAAGGGTTCTGACTATTTATCCGTGGTGGCCAACACTGAAAATGCCTGCAAGACATAAAGTTCAGTGTCTTCCCCAACCACTCCAAAAGCTCCCTACGATTTCACCGTTGACTTAAACGTTGTGCCTACCAGACAGTTTTAGCAGGTTGAAGCGCCGTGTCCAGCGATTTATGCCAATATAACGCTGTATCCAGCAATTTCCTCCCTGAATCGAGCCGTCCGCACTACCGTCTGGCTTTTGTCCGACATGTGATGGCTGATTAAAGCGGGACGCTGTGTCAGGTAGGGGTAATGTCCACTGTCTTTTGTGAGGCTCAGCGGGACCCTGGATCCTCCCAGCACCCGGACCTGAATGGATGACGATGATAGCGGGTGTAGGAGTGGAAAGAAAAACAGGCTTGAGAATGAGGATGAGCAGAGCGGGGAAAAATGAGGGACGTTGCTAACCCGGCTGTGCTGTAAACACCTGTAATTATTTCTCAGGAGATTTACGACATTAAATTGCCATCAGCGAGAGCACTAATGTAATCTAATGCGTTAGAAATGACTCTGGAATAAAGCATTGCTAATGACACCGAGAGTGCTGATAGCGTTTCTGGAACAGTAGCACTGGTTTACTTTGTCTTTTAACTGCCAAAAAGATTAAGCCTCGAGCAGTTCAACTTTTAAATTTTATGAGTTAAGGGAGAAATCGGAAGTCCAACACTAGCATGAAAAATGTCGACTCTCTAGCTTCATAGCTGCCCTGCCTGAACATTTTCTGATCACCAATGGTTCTAATCCCTTTTACAGATGAATCTTTCCGAAACATTGCACTTTTAATAAAAATATGAACTGTTAAAGGTGTTCACTAAGTTGTAGATGCTGATGATGATAATAAGCCATAAGCTCAACTAAGTGGTACATGTAGTCTGCAGTTTTTATGCAATTCGAGCGAATGTCAATGCCTTCCACACTAGCTGATTTACGGTAAAGCCAGAATGTTGAGTGAGTGGCAGGAGAGGTGCGAGAGAGCGAAAGAGGGTGGGGGCTGGGACACCCAGAGAAGATCTGTGCTGAACGAAATTTAAGGCAAGAGATAAGAATGATGGGGTATCATCCTCACTATCGTCCAAATCCGCGGAGGTTTTTACTTCTAGCAGACTGACCACTTTGTCCGAGCGATGTCCAGCCGTATTGTGGACGTGTCCCTGCCCATTGTCCTCAGCTCCGTGACATTGTCAGTGATTTGTTGGCTCTTACTCAACCTCGATGCTTCCAACGGTGACCAACCGGTTTTGGTTTACGCTAGCATTGGTTCACAATGGGAGGTAAATGCTGAATTATTGGTATTAGGTCAGTACAGTAATCCTGCCTGTGTTTTTTTTTTCTTCGTGCAGGGTTTAATCCATCTCGGTATTTGCACCCGATGTCTCTGAGATCGTCGTCGTCGCCTTTGTTGCTGTTGTTGTCGTTGTTGTTGTTGTTGTTGTTGTTGTTCTTCTTCTTCTTCTTCTTCTTCTTCTTCTTCTTCTTCTTCTTCTTCTTCTTCTTGTCTCTATCGTCATTGGCGTCGACACTGTTTTTGCTGTTGATGATGGTAATGGTGGCACTATTAGTGATGGTAATTTCAGAAGTTTTTGTAGGATAGAGTTGTTTTTTTTCTGAAATGCCATGATCATAGCATAAACCGTTCTAAAATATCAAAATGGTTGGCACCCCGTCATATCCACTTCTATATTTCACTAAATTAGAAAAATAATTCCACTTTCCTCATTATTACGAACCTGCACAATATTTTAGCCGTACAAGTACACCCCCATTCTAGCTCACTCATCCCACCCCCATCCCACCCCATACCGTTCCTTGTAATACTAGTAAACTACCCTGGTGACAAATACACTGACTAGACAATAAATAACAATTACGACAATTAGTCGAGCCTGTCCCCGCGGTTTAATGCCATTTGTGAAGACCGTGGCCACATCGCGTCCCGCTAGGCTAACGAGGGGCGTCACTACATAAATTCGACGTAAAGCGGTGCCAACCGGCAATTTGTTGGGAGTCAAAATGGCGGACGGATCCTGCTCGGCACGCACCCAGTGCTTTCCGGCGATACAACCATCCGGGCAATTATGACAAAATGGCGCTGGGGATTATTTCGGCTTGATGAACGTTAAAATGATTGAGGGACCTCTCTTATGTGATTGTATTGTGACTTTTCTTGTGATCACAAAAAGCCAACGCCCTTATGCCTGTCACATTTGAGGAAGTGGAAACAAAAAATAATGGAGGGATGGAGAAGCTTTGTAGCCCGAAAAAAAAATAAATTATACACCCCCTATAGCGTATGGACCAGAAGTACACTAATTTCTACCCCAGTTAATCTCTGAGACTTTTGTGATACTCTATGGGAATTCCTTTGTTAAGGATGATCTACGTCTGAACTTAATTTTATTTGAAACGTCGAGTCAACTTTTCAGCGTCAGTATTATGCAAGAGTGCCTGTGTAATGGCTCTAGCTTTTGTAACGTTATGCACAAGTAGACTACCTTAAAACAAAAAGTATGAGGGCTCTCAAAGTTTCAGAACCTCTGAACGCTACAAGAAATTGAACTGAATGTGTGCAGAATCCCGACACCCGTTACTGGGGTTGGCCTGCCCTCCCGAATAACGGCACACTATTTTTTTAAACACGACTTAGATAATGAAATGCAAGGGCAGTAAAGAAAACACTGCATGGAAGATCGGGAAGCTTTACAGTTATGAGATGACACCCCGGGGGTCAATTCCTGAGTAGGGCGGACTCCTGTCAATGGAGTACAGAAGCACGGGGGAGAAATAGAAAGAAGCAGGGGAAAGCAAACATCCCCCTGAATGATGCCAAGGATTAACACAAGCGCCCATACAAAATCGTGCGTGCGAGGCGCCAGTGGTAATATTATTAAAAATATTTTTGGAACGCCGTTTTCCATCTAAATAAAGAAATGCTCAGATGTAAATATTATGTTGGTGAACAAATAGAACAAACTATGGGATAAGGGCAGGGTTGAGTTCAGGTCAACAAAAGACCGTTATTTCTCTCTGTATGGAAGAACTTGAAGCTGGCATGATAATTAACCTTTACTGTTCTCTTTACAGACGATATGGGACCTCATTTTCAGAGTGGTTCATTACAAAACTGAACCGCATGAGAAAATCTATGATTTTGAGTGCTTGGTGAGACTGGAACAATTTCAAGTTTAAAGATTTAGAATCTATAATGGCTGCAGAATCAATGGCTGTATGCATAATTTAGATGTTAATTAATATATTGCATTAACCACAGTTAAGATTACTTGCGTCTTGGGAGTTTCCCGTGGTTACCGCAAAGCGTAAACTAACTTTAACGTAAGGCTTATGCATTCAGCCACAGATATTAACTAAGATGATACTGCGCATGTGCGTACACGACTGAGACTGAGCGAGATAGATGAGGTGAAGGACGGGGAGGGGGAAGATAGGAGTATGAAACAAAAAGCAATGCGACACGTCAGATAAGTGTAATTCTTAATAACTGTAATGATAAGAAATTTGAAAAGTGAAATTTATTTTTACTTCTACACAGGTAAAACAGATCGGTCTTCAAGAAAATTGCAGCAAGAAGAAGCATTTACAACACATCGTGTGAAGGATCCACAAAGAGGTAACTTCCTGCTACCACCTTCTTCAGTATCAGCTCACCATGCTACATTGCAAGTCAAGCCAGCAACGACATCTTCAGAAGTCACCACCAACAACGAAATCACAGCCACATCGATGTCAGTTTGTCTGGCGGAAGAGCGCGTGCGTCGAGGTACACATGAAAATCATCTCCCTCATCATCTTCGCAGCCATCATAGTGAAAGTAGAGAACCATGGGTAGGTCTAATGTCCGTAAGGCAAGGAGAACCTCAGGCCAGGGATCACGAGCAACAAGTTTCGGGTCAGCCTTCAAGACTTTGCCTAAATCATGAAGCTATTTCCAAGTCAAATGAAATCTGCAGTAAACATGTCACTCCTCCTATAGTTTCCCATTGTGGTGGTTTCACTCCCAGGACAGAAGCCACTGCAAGTACAATCCTAGAGATGGGTAAGGCAAATGACAGTTCTTCATCACACAAACATCTATATAGTGCGCAAGTACTTCAGACAACTGAAGCTATCCTTGCACAAAAGCGAAAAAGAAGAAAGAAATCGTTCACCATTTCAAGTATTATGAGCGAATCGAGTGACAGTGAGATAGATGAGAAACCAAAATCTGGATCTCAGTCGAAACACAGCGAGAACCAGCCCAGATACCCCACCAATGGGACAGTCATCGAGTCGAATGTGCAAATAGATGGTGAAAATTTGAACAAGACTGAAATCTCAAAATCATTGACAGAGTTTAGAGAGGGAATCAAGGGTACCGATGAAGATTCTAATAGTTTACGAAAAAGTGAGACAGAAAACTTTCTTCAGAGTACTCTGGCGTCTAGAGTTCCCTGTACTGAGACTTTATCAGAACGTCCGTCGACTCTTCGGGCGAATGATAAGTCCTCTTTTCTTCCAATTTCCCAACAACTTCCCGGGAAAAGTGTATTCATTCCCTTTTCAAACCATGAGCATCGTCATGACTATACTCACCAAGCTATCACGCCCAAAAAAGATGGCATGTGTTACACACAAACCCCAGAGATTGTCAGCAGATCTTCATCCCAAGTATTAACAGAGCCGACTGTGGAATCGCCATCCAAACGCTTTTTACCTAGTCAACCTGTTTTGCAACATCCACTTTCAACTGCTTCTCTA
Organism: Ellobium chinense; assembly: GCA_033807755.1. Taxonomy (NCBI): domain Eukaryota; kingdom Metazoa; phylum Mollusca; class Gastropoda; order Ellobiida; family Ellobiidae; genus Ellobium; species Ellobium chinense. The sequence continues at coordinate 285,272 of JAWQUT010000183.1, read as the reverse complement.
GAATATCTCAGCACACCAGTAGGCCCGATGCCCCATCACTTGCTACCAAACCCCTTATGGCCAGGGCTCCCAGTAGACAGACAACACTGGCCTGCGCATAGAACTGGGCTGTTTCAACCTTTTCCCATGCGTTATCATCCACAGCCTCCTTTTCCCCATCCACTTTTACCCCGATTATACGCTCCCCCAACCAGTACATCGTCATCCTGTAAAAATGTCGGTAATTTTCCAGCTGTCGTAACCAGGAAAGAAGACAACGTGCAATTTCTGGGCCTGAAAGATGCTCCTGGGCAGTCCCTCGGGAGCGATGCAGCTAGTGTAGTGTCTTCAGACTCCCGCTCACCAGCGTCTACCCATATTCCTTCTCCTGCCTCGCCAGTTCACGCCACGAACATCTCTCCATCTAAGTTTGGCTTCCACGAGGTGGCTCTCTCCCTTAACAACTGTCGAGATATAGTGTATCCTAAGCTGGAGTCTCGGATGTGTCATGAGATGACTGCTGGCAAATCTGGCGAAGGTGACACCAAGAGCTTCAAGAACGTCTTGGAGGTAGGGCTTGAAATTATTATTTTATCATCCTGTTTTTCACTAGTGTCATCCACCTTCGACGCATCCACACCTTCACATCCCACCGCGTTTTCTCCTCTTCATCCACCTCCAGCATGTTGCATTTTCCTTCCTTATCCTTTCTTCATAGGTCACTTTGACTTTTCTAATCTTCATCCACCTCCGCTCCAAATTTCCATCTCCTTTCTTTTATCTCTCCTTCCTGGCTCCTGGTTTGGTTTTTTTTTAACGTAATGACCTCTGAGAAATTAAACCACCCCCATCTAGATCTGCATAATGCAGTGAAGGGTTAATATGTGTTTCCAGGTATTAGAAAGCCTTCCCACTGTGTTAGGGCCAGTCTGACCCAAACTGAAAACATAATTATATTATTTCAGTGGACCATTTAGAGGCCTTCCTTCCTTTCCTTTCTTTTTTTTTTTTCATTATTTGGCAGAGGGGCAGAAACAACTTCGCTTTCGAGTACGAACTAAGTAGTTTCAGTTCTGTCACGTGACCAAGGGATTGTCGCTCACACGTTGATTTGTTTATATGCTTTGCCCATGCCAGGCTGTCCTAAGCAGCTTACTGACATCTACCCAAAAAAGACAGTCTTGGCAAATCTTTCATGATCATCACCAAACGCTTTAATGTTCTGAAAATCCAAAATAATTTTCTCTTGCTGATATCCATTGCTCCCATTGCCAGGCTTCAAGCATCACCCTTAAATGGGCTTCCTTTTTCCACATGATGTGGATCTTGCAGCATCATTGGTTGTGCCATAATCACCCGAAGTTGAAGGCATCACTATACAAAATTGAGATGCAGGCCTATTTATGTACTTAATTTTCATAGATGCCATTCCGTAGCATTTGCTCTATTACATATACGCTTAATATTATATTCGCATACATTTACATGTCTACGTCAGTTCACGCGTTATTTACATACAATATCATTGTTTGCGACACGACGGGGGGAACCTTTATGAAGTTTTCGCCTTTCTCCTCCTCGCGGCCGATGAAACTGAAGATAAAACTTCTAGCGTTATTAAAACCCGTTTCTCCAGCAGGGTGTCTCAATTTGCTCATTTTTGTGTCCAATTTTCCTCAACCGTTTCGTCTCGGGTTCCGCTTTTAAAACGATATTAAGTCCTCTCCCATCAGGTTGGACCAAAATTAGAAACAAAATAAAAACTGAATAAAATGAGGTCTGAATTTGACAGTGTGTGGTGTGTGTGTGTGTGTGTGTGTGTGTGTGTGTGTGTGTGTGTGTGTGTGTGTGTGTGTGTGTGTGTGTGTGTGTTTTGGAAAACCGTTGGGAAGATCCCCCAAAAGATGAAAGCAACCATGAAAATTCTATTAACTGTAACCGGAGATCTACATCAATAGTCTGGTTTATTGAAACCTGAAGCCGAAAAACAAGTTGGCAGGTTGGCTCTTAACACATCTTTGTGACCAGTTATCGCAGCGTCGTGATGTCATAAAGCATGGGAACGTTATTCGGTCAAAGATTTATTTTCTCACACTCGCGAGGCGGGTTCAAATGGACCGCCACCAGAGAGCCTTTTGTGCAGCAGCTAGTGCTGAAACAGTGGTGGTGGTGGTGGTGATGGTGGTGATGGTGGTGGTGATGCACTGCTGCTGCTGTTGCTGCTGCCATAGAGCTTTTTATTTTCAGGTTCGAGAGCATGCATATTATGTTACATTTTCTGGGGTTACATTCATATTGCATGTTAAGAACTATATAGTTTCAGAAGTGAATGTTGCTTACATGCAATATGATCGTAACATATACGCATGCCTACCTCTATTATAACGGTCCGTAAGAGGTTTAAACTAAACATTAAAAGTTCCTATTATTTGTGTTGCTGTTGATATTGTCCACATGGCTTGTTGCATGAAAGAATAGTGTGGATGTATGCTGTCAGCAACGGAAATGAGGTGTTTTTTTTCTCTTTTTCTTTGGGTGGGAGAGGGGAAGGTGGTAGATGAGTAAGAAAGCTGAGAGGAATCCATGTAAATTCTGATGCCCATTTTACTACAGTTTGTAGCCAGGCAAGTCAATAGATCAGAATAAAAACAAATTCAATTTTTTTTTTAAAAATAATAAAACACGCACTCAGACCATAGTGGGCTTTGTTCAAATTCTAATCAAGTTCTGTTACAAAAAATATGGTTTTTTTTGCTACATTTGGACATTAAACATGAACAAAAGTTATACGCCTACAATCCGACAAAATACAATGATAAGATCAGTCTTTACATTGCAGTTGTATTCACTAAGCTGATAATAGTAAGGTTGCCTTGTGTTTTGAGCAGTGGATGCTATATGGCATAAACATTAAATTCTTCCCCATTACTATGTAGCAATAAATTCGAGTTACGTCACTGCTTGTTAGTTCTAAAAGGGCCTTGTCTTCTGAAAAAAATCACAAAAGGAATGCTGTTCTTTTCTCAGGGCGTTGCCACATTGGCAGAAACCATGCCTTCGGGGAAGTTTAACTGTGAATCTCTAAACTGCTTTATATTAGGCCTACATGCACTGCGCAGACTTGCGTTTAACGAGAAATGTTATCTGTTATTGCCTGAGGCTTTTTGCCTGAGAAAGAAAAGCAGTTGAACAGGTTGTTATTATGTATTATTATTTTTTTTCCATGAAATTCATATCACGCGATTTTCCCATACATCAGAACATTCCTGTTAACTTTGACACGTTAATCTTGGTGTAATTACATTGTCACCCAAAAAAAAACCACACACACATAATAATAATGTGAAGTTAGAGAAGACCAGTCTAAAGACAAGCTTTTCCCTGAAAGCAGATTTCTTTTTGTGTATATGTATGTGTGTGGGTGCGCGTGTGTGTGTGTATGTGTGTTTGTGTGTGTGTGTGTGTGTGTGTGTGTGTGTGTGTGTGTGTGTGTGTGTGTGTGTCTTGTTGGCCTCGTTGTTATTTCGAAATAGAACGTGTTGTTAATGCTGCTGTTGTTGTCGTTGATGTTATCTTTGAATATGTTAGTAACCTGATATTACTGCCACATGCCGTTGCTATTTTTGGACTGTTGTTGTCGATAATTTTGTAGATAAATATGAGAGAGAGAGTGTGTGAGTGAGAGAGAGAGAGAGAGAGAGAGTGGGTGAGAGAGATAATGCAATATCTCTAGTGACCGATATTTTTAAGTGCTTTAATATCTATGCTATGAATCTGCAACACAACACATATATCATCACTATATTCATAGCCCAACGGAAAAATTTGAAACTTGGCACTAAGACATTTAATATGCCATTGAAAGCATGATTCTTAAAATATAAATATAGAAAAGGTGACACTATTGTAAACCGATTCTGAAAATACAATGATAATAATTGAAAAATTATTTGACGAGACCGCATACCCCGAAGCATGCATTCAGTTTATTGAGGCCTTGTTGTCAGTTTGGAACTGTTGCCGCTCCTAGAGATTTTACCCCACATTTAGGGTAAAATGGCTGAACGAAAAGTCATTTTCTCCTACATAAGGGAAACTTGCTTTTCGTAAACCCTTAGGAAAATCGTACACTGTAAAATGGGTGGGTTATATTACTGGTTTCTACTTTTAAAAACAAAATTATAAGATTTTTTGTCTCATTATATTTGTTTCAACATCATGCGTTGGGAAATGTAAGGAAAAGTAATCACGCTCACACTGTAGGGGAAAAGGACATAATTGAAGTTGCAGTACTGCAGACCAGTCATAGCAGTAACTTCTCAAAACGTTTATAAAAATCTGGCTGAAAGGACATGCGGCTGTTCTCTGGTACATTCGTATGTTTAAAGATTACAGACCTGTATTGGGATTGGACCCTTTTTTCCAATGTGGGCTATATTAACATTTTAAGCTGCTCTCTGAGCCCAAAGATTTAGCTTTCACCCAGATCCATACCAGATTGAAGCTCATTATGTGGCCCAAATTTTAAGACTGACCCAACCCTAGCAAGCCCATTGAAATTTTGAGCTTGGTTGCTGTTTGTTAACAGAGCCTACCTTTTTCACTGGTCAAAGCCAAACTCCTCCTCTTCCGCCTGAGCACACCCTTGACCTGGCAGTTCCAGCCCAGGGCTAAAAATAGTGCCTGGCAAAATAAAGTAAAATGGACACAGTTTCCCATGATATCAAAATTTGCCACCTGGAGCCCTTATCACTGGAAGCAGGGCATGCCAAAGGAGGGAAGAGGGGAGGTGAAATATATTTCCTAAGTAGTAGGCCCCAGTAGTGAAAGTACAATTACAGGCCTGTAACCTAAAAACCGATAGACGTGTAATCACCATCTTCATTTACATTATGACCAAATGAAAAACACATAGCGGGACCTCATGAACTCCAATGCCAGGGGATCAATCTACGCTTGTAAGTTTGTGAAGGATTTGAGTTCTTGATGGGACTTGGTGGCCGTGCGGCTTGTGAGTCTTTCTCACACTGTATCTGAAGACTGTGAAGTCTGAGGGTTATAGGTTGGCTCTGACCTGGACGGGTTACGTTGTTGTGTTGCTGGGAAAGACACTTCAATCCTGACTTTTACTCACTTTACTCCACTCGAGTGTAAATGAATATCTAGCTTAGGAAAATTGTCGCTGCACCGCGAAAACTAGCAATGACTTTGTTGTGTCAAATAATTTCCCTATGGGAGAAATGAAAAATCTTAATTTCTTTCTTTTTTTTTTCATTTTCAATGTAACTTGTCCCCCCCCCCCCCCCAAA
>JAWQUT010000183.1:261980-275117 GCA_033807755.1 Ellobium chinense | reverse complement strand
GGCGGAAGGAAAGAATAATGACATTGAAGATCTGTGTAGATGTTAAAAGGGCAACTATGGTGCTCTGAGACGGGGAAAGTGTGTTGGAGTGGGGGTGGGGGTGGGGGAGGAAGAGGAGATGAGGTCACGCTGGTCTTATGGGAAGACACCGTCGACAAATTGCATATGAAAAGAATCTCATGCCCCTAGACAGGTGCCGCCCTTTCCTTTTAATCCCATCTTAATAGCAGCAATACAAAGCCTGACTCATTTCCCTCCCGTAACGCAACTCTCCTTCAAAATTAATACCAGTATGAACAAACATGTCAACAGCTCGTGGAATTACATGTATTGCCGATATAAGATGAAAAGTATACATTTCTCACCTACACTCAACAAGACGCAGATACAGAGCCGCGCTTTGGGTACCCCGATTGAAATGGCTACTCAAATATTTTGACACTTCGAACGTGCTCGCGTAAAATCTCATTTACAACTCATCAGTTCCCGTTACTCGCTGTTTTCAACTTTTGTAAATGTCCGGGAACTTTTTTCAAGTCTTCATTTAACATCTGCAAGCGGGACATTAGCGTTTAAAGTACGCCATCATGTCCAAAAGAGAGCCGTGGAAAAAGTACTTAACTAAATGCAGAGTGAAGAGTTACTTCATCTTAAGGTAGTGTTGGACAGATCTCTCGATTTTAAAAGTCGGACTGAATCGATCTCTTCACATCTTGAATTACAAAGATTGATCCTAGGATCGAGCCTTTTCAGGCTGGCGTATTTATATTAGGCTTGACGTAACTGTAGCTCTACGGACTAGGGCTCGAGCTAAATTCTCAAGAGTTCTCATAGCTCGACTCTCCCTTTCCATCTCATTTCGCTTCGAGCAATGAATATGCTTGTAAAGTGGGCGTTGTTTTCTTCTCAACCTTCCAGAGTCTTTCAATTGATATTAACATCACTGCTTTCAAAAACAAGCATTCGACACCCGGTTCTCCCAGTCCACCCTTGCTCCCCATCATGATTGAGTTTCCTTCACTTCCACAGTGCCAAACAAAAGCAACCTCATTGATGGCTACTATTAATAAAATTTACGACAATGAAATTGATACACGTAGTTGTAAAACTTGCAACGCCCAACACGATTATATCCTGCAAAATTTAGGGTCTCAAAAAGATAGATGTAAAGCTCGATCCTGAGGCTCGAACTTGAAACCTCGATCCATGAGTTTCATGAAAATATCGGCCTTACTCGATCTTATGAGCCGAGTTGCCCAGCCGTATCTCCGAAGTCTAAGCATTTCCTTACCTTTTTCAGCAGCTGTCAGCCAGAGCGGAGATTTGTCATAGTGTTTGCTAGGCCCTGCAAATTGTATTTGATTTCATAATTATATGGGATGCTTGAGGCAGCCGCGGTGAGCCGCTCTGATAAGGTTTTCAAAAACGCTACCGCTCTGGTGATTGATAGCCCGGCGCGATGTAGTACACTGTACAAGAAAATGGGGGAAGGAGGGGGTGATTTCATGTTTAACATCAAGTGCTGTCATGCTGTCAAACTTAGTATCCATGATGGGAAAAAAATAAGGGGGTGGGGGAGAATAGGATAAAAAAGGAATAAGAGATTGCGTGATAGGCTAACGAATACAGATTCGCTCGAAGAATGCATACGTTTGTTTTTGAAAAGAAAAAGTTTTAAGTGTTCGGTTTTGAGTTCAAATAACGAATTTCAAGATAAAGCTTACTAGCGTCTCAGCACTGGTGCAGGTTATAAATTATCTTTTAACTATGCTGAATTTTTTTTTCTCTTGGACACAGTCGGTGGTGATGCGCACCTGCGAGCTCACTCTTCCGTTAGAAATAAGATTTCGAGCAGAATGACTTTGCTGGACGAAGGCTAAGAAATCCTTGTAGCGTCTGAGAGTTATAAATTATGATAATTAAGGTGAATGGTGCAGTTCTCAATGCCCAAGCACTTTTGAAGATCCCTCGTAATGTGTGTGAGGAAGCCACTAGATGTAGATGAACTTGTGATTCGCAACACAGTCGTTAGCGCCGTTCTGCACAAGGACTTTGTAAACCTAGAAATCTCGAGGAATGTGGTACAAATACTAAACTACTCGCTCCACTTCTTCTCTTTACTTCTGCTATCATACACTAGGAATGGTTTATAAGTTTAACACGTTTATTTAACCGAAACCCCAGACCACAACTGTGATTCCTGGTCGAAAAAAAACATCGGTAACCAATACATCACTCGGACCGACTCACTGCATACAATATAACTAAGTCGCTGGCACTTTTTAAGATTATATGCAGGTCAAGTCCAGAGCTTTGCTTTAATCACGTGTAACTTCGTCGCCTGCTTTTTTCGCAGACGTTTGCAGAAACCCTCGAATTCCCCCCTTCCCCCGCCTCCACTTCCCGTTTTTAAAAAATGTTAAACGTCAATAATATCATACTCTTAATTCAAGCTAAGATTTCCTAAGTTTTCCTGTTCAGAAGTCGATGTGCGTTTTAAAAGCTTGACTACAAAATACACAAAAACTACACCGATTTCTTTGTGACTGTTTTCAGAAGGATATATTTTTTTTTTCTCAGCGCCGATCTTGTTGGATCAGAAATTAGTAAATCCTATTTTATTGATCGGATTAGGCTTATAAGAGAAAAATAATTTCATCCAGAGGGGCAGAAATGTTATTCGTGGTTTCAAAAGTGTGGAAAAGCAAACTATTCAATTAACCAACATGCACCGTATATCAAATTATATGAACTTTTACAGCTGCCTTTAAAAATGGTTTTGGTGCTGGTGTTGTTATTAAACAAGTAACTTATATGAATGTGAAAATGGATAACCACCCCAACCAGACCATTATTTCATATTTTAGAACATGTACCTGTTTATCTATTACTTTTGCAGTCCATCAAATCATGTACGTTTTTTATCATCCATCCATCCATCCATCCATCCATCCATCCATCCATCCATCCATCCATCCATCCATCCATCCATCCATCCATCCATCCATCCATCCATCCACGTATCCAGACAGACAGACAGACATCCACCCATCCATCCATCCATCCATCCATCCATCCACCCATCCACCCATCCATCCATCCATCCATCCATCCAGCCAGCCAGCCAGCCAACCAGCCAGCCTGCCTACGAGCTCCCGTCCACATCTCCTCCGTCCAAAAACACACGCAACGAAAAAAATAAATAATTATGCAGTCTACTAGAGGTTTCTGGCCTTGATGAGATTTTAGTTTTCGAATTTCTTCTTAATACACATGTATGACACAATCTTCATTGACATGAACCATAATACATTCTCCGACTATTCACATGGATTTTTTCCCTCTTCCTTCTTCCTTTTTATCTCTGTATTCTTCTCGTTTTGATACATCTCTCCTTTATTATATCTCTCCTTTACTCTCCACAGGTGTCCGTCCTTACAAATGCAGCCAGTGCGACAAAGCCTTTACCCAACGATGTTCCTTGGAGTCCCACAGCCGTAAGATACACGGCCTGGTGGAGAATCTGGCCTTCAACGAGAGGCGGATCAAGCTCTACGTCTGTGAAGACTGCGGACACTCAACAGACTTGGCCGAGGATCACTACAGCCATATTCGCCACGCCCACCCGCCTTGCCACAGTGCAAAGGGGCGTGGCCATGTGTCGAGTGCCGTTGCAGCGACCTGATAATTAGATATGTCTGTAATCATACTGTTGATGTCACCGAGATGAGTGTTTGTGTTCCTCAAGAAATCGTGATGACTGTGAAAAACGATGAGCTCTGGTATTGCTTATAGGAACATTTACTCTGAGACCTTCCTTGATAATATAAGCTATTGAAGGTCTCAAGATGTCATTTTAAGGCCCAGTGCAGATAACACTCTTCTTCTCTGCTAGATACATTTTGACTTTTAACTCTACTGTGAAAAGCTATGAGCTTTGTTACTGCCTATAAGAACGTTTACTCTTAGACCACTTTTGACAATGTAAGCTACTGAAGGATCTCAGGTTGTCACTTAAGGGCCCAATGCATACTGCACGCTTCTTCTCTGATAGATACACTTTGACTTCTAACTCTACTGTGAAATGCTATGAGCTTTGGGACTGCCTATAAGAACATTTTGCTCTTTGATAATATAAGCTACTGAAGGATCTCAGATTGTCACTTAAGGGCCCAATGCATACTGCACGCTTCTTCTCTGATAGATACACTTTGACTTCTAACTCTACTGTGAAATGCTATGAGCTTTGGGACTGCCTATAAGAACATGTTGCTCTTTGATAATATAAGCTACTGAAGGATCTCAGATTGTCACTTAAGGGCCCAATGCAGATTACACGCTACTTCTCTGATAGATACATTTTGACCTCTAACTCTACTGTGAAACGATATGAGCTTTAGTACTGCCTATTAGAATATTTGCTCTTAGACCTTTTTTGATAACATAAGCTACTGAAGGTTCTCAAGTTGTCATTTCAGGGCCCAGTGCAGATCACACGTTTTTTCTCTGATTATGCAGATATGTTTTGACGTTTATCCATGTCAAGGTCCGTAAACTGAGCATCTTGTCTCATCCTGGCCCAGTGAGAAACCAAGTTATTGTGATGACCCTGAGATTGTATCTGATCAGCTAATAGCTTTCTGAAAGTGAGACAAGATCTATAATATTTTGACACATAGTATTGTTATACGAGGCCTTATGTTTAACTCACTCCAAAAGGTCACAAAGTCCCACAGAATTGAATGAGTGCAGGTTTTTCCACATTAAGTGACAAAGGTTGTTGCAGTTATGATTGATAATCCGCCGATGTTTTGCCGAGTTTTGAAGTACACACTCAAAATGCAATCTCAATGTGTTCATCTTGGTATTATTTATTCATTTTTTTCTTTTATGCCAAGACCCGTTCGTTCAACCTATGTGATTTAAAAATCTGATGTGTTGTTTGACATTGACATGTCCTGTAATTCCTTAAGCAATCTCTGTATGCCTCAAAATATATTTTTAATGTACAATATGATGTACGATGACTTCTAAAGGACGGTTATGACTTTGAGGTGCCTTGTAAAGACGTGTTTGTGTGTGTGTGTGTGTGTGTGTGTGTGTGTGTATATATGTGTGTGTGTGTGTGTGTGTGTGTGTGTGTGTGTGTGTGTGTGTGTGTGTGTGTGTGTGTGTGTGTGTGTGTGTGTGTGTGTGTGTGTGAGAGAGAGAGAGACTATAGATGATGTGTGTCTTCGATATGCTCTTTATTTAACGTTGACACCCTTTTACCACCCTCTCCTTTCTCCTCATGCTTATTCCTTTCTCTGAACTAGAGCTATATAAACATTTTCACAGTGTGACATTTCTGCGAAAAGAACTCAAGGGCGCAGGAAAATGTAACATCTTGAATGGTTGAGGCAAACGAACGAGATTTATGACCATTGATATAATGGATTAAAAATTACATAGACGAATGAAAGAGGCCGAAGTCGAGATCCGACCTGTGATAACCTAGTGATTTTCTGCATGACATATTCAGGCTGTGAATCGATGCTTCTATCACACTACGCAACAGAAATCTCTCCTTGTTACCAGAATCGTATATGAATTGCACACATGTTATTATCTTTACGTCCTTGGCCGGCTGGCTGACTGTGCATCTCGTGATAATGTCGTTATGTGATCCTGTAAAACGCAAACTGTAGTCATATTTCTTTAAAAAATATCTCTTAACCTACGTATTTACATGTAGCTACCTGACAAATCCTACCTGCCTTTTAAGACATTTTAACTCGTCTTGTACATATTATACAAAAATATACTGTTACAACTGCAATGTGTTCATGTTCAAAGGAAACTGAAATGTAACGCTGTGGGACCTTCCGATCTCGAACCTGATGCATTTGAAAAATTGTGATGCTTTGGGCCTTAATGTCTTAACAAGCTTACCATGAATACCTGAAATGCAGGTTGGTTTCTACTGAAAGGACACGATACCAAAACAGAGTGGGCGAATGAATGTTGCGCATCATGAAGTTCTGCGCTTTCTTTCCAGCAATACATTTTACACACCAAAAAGCTTACCTTTGACTTGAGACATCGGCATGATTAAAGAAACGGCGTCATTATGTAGAAGTTCTCTTTATGTAAAAATTCCATTCTCCAAGAATCGTCTCGCTTAGTAAGGGAGTCCCGCTTGTGCGTGTCCCGCTTAAAACAGCTATACTGTACATAGAGGCTTCTCGGGTGTTTGAGCATCTCGTAAATTGCAAATTATGGACTAGTCTCATGGGCCTCGAGTTTATTCAATATCCAAACGTATTCCTTTGTGTGTGTGTGTGTTATCTTCGAATCACAAAGACAGACTATGCATGTCACCATCAAATTTCATGGAAATGCGGGAGGAAGAGATGACTCTGAACTCTTTGCAAAATGCTCTGATCCGACTACAACCTAGTCATCTGTACACACTTATCAAACATTTGAGACAGTAGTACTCAAATGAAGCACAAAATGAGTTTAAATCGAATGTATTATGGTATTTACAAATCATACTTTTTAATTAGCTACCTACTGTACGTAATGTCTTTTAAGTTTTGTTGTGTTGTTGTTTTTTTTTTGTGATGGGCTATAATTATAAAGCTAAGCACAGCTTTACGCATTTGCTTATGGACTTCCGTTTACCAACTTAGGTCTCTTTTCCTATTCTCTAAGGGTCTCTCAGTGGATACTGATTTCTACCAGCAAGATTTAAAAGAAAATGTTGTTTCGCAGATCTCGCCTGCATCTGTTACCTACAGATTTAATCGAAAAGGGCTCGGTGCCACTCAACAATATGGCGGCCAAAGAGTTTCCGGAAGATGAAATTTGCTGTGAGCAGCCCAGGCTTATTTCTTATGAATAACAGAATCCCATATCGTCACGTAGCATCCTATTTGTAACATCATCATAAATACAAATTTCCAATTGTCACCATTATTACAAAGTAATATGTATTATGTACGTGTATATCTATTACTTTTTGATAGATAACTTATTTTTTTTTATATCTAAATGAACAAATTATAATATCTAAATGAATAAATTATATTCCTAATATTCTATCCTCGTGTTGGTTGTTGGTGGTTGGTTGGTCGGTGTGTTGGTTGTTTGATTGGTTGGTTGGTGGTTGGTTGGTTGGTTGGTTGGTTGGTTGGTTGGTTGGTTGGTTGATGGGTTGGTTGTTGGCGAGTTGACTGGCTGGCTGGCTGACTGACTGGCTGGCTGGTCGGTTGGTTGGTTGGTTGGTTGGTTGGTTGGTTGGTTGTTTGGTTGGTGTTGGAGAAGTTCAAATCTAAGTGTGTTCTACTGAGACTGTGAGGAGGAGGCAGAGAAAAAAAAGTGAAAGATGCAGTGAAATCGGTGTAGTAATGATTTCGACGTCGTCTATGTTGGGGTTAGCTCTCTGCAGTTCCCCATATGGTTTTCACGGCAACTCATTTCTCACCACATACCGTTCTCGCAGCCAAAAGCTGGAGCCAGGAGATATTGTGGCAAAACATGCCAAATGCACATATATAATTGTCGCCCGGTTTGAATTTCGTCATGTTTTACCGGTGGGTAATGCACTAAACTTCGCCTAAAATCCCCTATTATTTCTCCAGTTTGCGAGTGGCTTTAAGGATTACTATCCCTTTTCAGAAAGTGACACATAATAGTCTAATAACGGCAAAGAGGTCAAAGCTTGCAGCTTCGCGATGTATTTTTTATCATATTTTTTATGGGGAAAGGGATTGGTGAAATACTGGGATTCCAAACAATGTGGATATTAGAAGCAATATACATGTATCATATTCCCATCATCCCAGATGACATTTCTAATGTTTATGGCATTACGGCTTCTCTGCACACTTAGTTTACAAAGCTGAATCACATACACTGTATAAAGTCCCGTGTGATTAGTATATCCGAGGAGGATGGATGTGGCCATTGCTGGAATTGTATTTTATCCCTCAGGACATTATAAAGCGGCGGATATGGGAACTATACACCAGAGTTCCGTTTAAAAAAGAAAAAAGGCAAATTGTCTACAAAATTTGAGCGGTCATGGAATTCACTGAGTAAGGTCTAGTTTTCAAGCTAGTTCTGATTTATATCCTTACAACAAGGAGTGCTTTGGTCCAAACCTCGACTGGGATCAGTCCCTCGAACAAAAACATTGACAAGGAGTCCCGATACCACTATGTTTAAAGATATCGCCGGTAAAATAGTTAACAGATAATATATAATTACCACTACTGAAACAATAATCCGAAGACTAAACAACGCAATCTTGCGGAAGCATCTGCAGCTGCTAAAGTGTTGCAGCAAAGTGTCGGTCTACTTCTGTCTTTTCCTTACAATTTATTAAATGAACACCTCGGGTTTGTTCCACAGTATTTCTGTCCCGATTTTTTTTCCTCTTTTCATAGTGGGCCAAATATTTGAAACGAAGTTGAGGTAATGCAAGAATTCCTTTAGGCCTACTGCATTGTGTTAAAGTTCAAGGTCAGAGACCTTCAGTCCCGGGCTTAATAGTTCTAGTATCACTGTTATGCCATCAAAACATGATAGCTCCGATTTCACTATTGTGACGTCATAACAGTTGAAAATCCACAATGCAGCAAAATAAGAATTGTGAGGACCTAAAGCTATGACACTGATTATCGAGATAAATAATCAGATCCCGATTTTTGTCTGAGATAATAAAGATGAATGATGTATAGTTCAGGTGCAAAGTCAGGTACCTAGGCTACTGTTGAAGATGTAGCCTATGATTTATGTCCTATGAGATAAACGTACTTCACGGTATCATAACTCACAGTTAGATGGTGATAATAGACAATGGCCGTAACTTAAGACCGTACTTAGTACGAGGGGTTATCATTAAATCTCTTTCTTGATGCACCTTCTTCAAGGTAATGAAGCGTGAAGTAAGATCTTCTCTCCTTAAACGTATTTTTTGGTATACCAGGGGACAAAATGACAACAACAAAAAAAAAGTACCACTCCACCATTATCTCCGCGGATCAGTTAGTAAGGTTAGTTATTAAGTTATATTGTGATTTCACAGCATACAATTGTTAAAAGAAATAGTGTGGATATTGTGGTATGAACAAATCTTAACTTCAGGCAAGAATTTGTTCATCAACTCAATGTACACACTGAAATGAAATGATCGAGTAAAAAGATAAAGAATGCCCCTTCATGAAGGTCGACGTTTCAATGAGAAAAGCGTTGCTATTGCAGAGAACAGCACTCATAAACGGAACTGTCATCTTTGAAAAAGGAAATACTAAGGAAATGGTGAATGTGGGGCAACGCTACATTTCTTTTGACATTTTACGAGTATATCTATGTTTAGCTATAATTCAGCGTGCACCGCCACTTTTAAACCTTTGGTGTGAAATAGTTACTGTATTGTTACATACCAAATGCAATGTTAAAGGGAAAGATGATACGGAAAAGTGATACGAAGATAGTTTCGTGTAGTGGGACCATATTACGGCCTGTACCATTCAAGCAGCGCCATCATTATCGTCTCCGTTATCATCTTCATACTGTTTCACCCTTCTTCAGCGTCACTGCGGGGAGTTTGCACGCTGGAAAAACCAGTTCATTACTGTTCTCGAGTGATTTCGACCGCTACGAATGATTCCTCCGTCCCTTGCAATAACACAAAAACAGAACAATGAGAAATTATTGTCAGGTATGACCTGTGGCAAAGTGTACCATGGACGTCTCTGACTTCTTTTAAACGACGACCGGAAGCTAAGAATGATATTCAAACAAAATCTGATACAAGATTATGTTTTTGAATTTTTGCTTTCATATTATTTCGGATTATTTTGATCTCATGGCCATTCAGTTTCCTTAATTGGCTGTCAGGATGTTCTCTTCGGGTGCATAATTTCCAGACATGTGCGCTCCCAACGCGTAGCTGTCGTTGTCCCATATGGTTTTCTTGTCTCAGTTTTTGTCAGTGTTCCTTGCACTACATATCTGCTGAGCAAATGGCAACCTTGGGTGAGTCCTTAGACATTGTCTCGAGGCTTTTGTAAAGGAACTATTTTTCCTAACCCTACTAACCCTAACTTTACCCCTAACACTGTTCCTTTTCTTAAACTAAGCACATCTCAAGAGAGTCCCTGGATTTTGCTTCAAGTTGTACACGGTGTTGATGTTAGCATGCTCTATGATGGGCTTAGATGTAAAGGCCTCAAGTGAAGTTCAACTGCAAATGCATCGGTAACATTGCTGGAAGACCACACTTCATTTTACGACATAGTTAGACCAACCTCATTTTACGACATAGGTGGGGTAATCAGATTCGTAAAAAATATTAGGGATCAAAATGGCTAAATGAGCCACATTTACTTGATAGACATACATAATAATATGTACACACAAACAAATATCAGCTTATTTTTCAGCAGTCCTCAAGGGCGATGTCCATGAATCCTTGCATTGTGTCCATTCGTGATGTTCAGACCGCTGGCAATTTGCTTCCCGCTACGCACAGTCGCTGTCTGGATGTACTAAGCATTATATTCATGATTCCCAAGACGAATTCCGCTATGAAAAAAAACGGCCCGCTGGTGCCCGCTGACAGGATATTGACAAAATTATAACGGGGAAAAAAGATGGTTGCTGTTAAGGGGCTATTGTTCCCTTCCATAGAGGGCGCTGCCGCCTTGAGCCGAAGTCATCCGCGCAACAATTATAGTAGGACGGGGAGAAATAGTGGTAGCCTTCACAGTACAATACACGACTTAAATCGGACTTACTTTGTAGATCGCCGGCACACAATGGCGGTCTACCCATCTCTTTACAAAATGGGCATGTGGTGGAATTTTTACTTCATTAAAACATGTGAAAAGCTACGATACCCTGCGAGCTTCCGAAACGATCTTCCTCTGGGAATGCCAGGTTGTTTGACAAAAGGTAGATCATATCGTAAGCTGTCACTTGTCACGTGAACGGTGGGAACCAATCAAAGACGCTTTTGAATGCTTATCTTTTCTTTAGGCCCAGCCTCGACCAAAGAAATTAAGCGCCGGGGTGATAGCTGATGGGATAGATGAAAGAATGCACAACAGGTATAATTATGTATTGCACTTCTCGACAAGTTCTTAAAAGGTCATTTAGGATGAGAGCAAAGATGAGAGACATTAAGTGGATGTTGACCAGTGACCAGTCGTTCTATTTCTTTCCTTGTTGGCATCAAAGCAATAGTGAATCACTTCACTGGAACAAACTTGAACCCTAAATGATTTTTTTTTTTAAAAGTACTAGCGGTTTTGATATAATATTTCCTTGGTTGATGCTTTTCCGAAAGATAAACAAGAGCAAAAATATTAATAGTCTTCACTCAGCCAATCATTGGCGAAACATGTACATGTAATTTTGATAGTCATACTTTATCAAATCAGAATCTCACTGATTAGGGCGAATACAGGTTTTTCCCCTATAAGCTGATAGCGTTTACAAATCCAAATGAAAATGCATATGACATGGCTGCAGTACACCTGGTTATTGGAGTCACTGACAGGACAGGCCTCTGTTGCAAGGGAGTTTGGAGAAAGGAATCTGGACAAGAGAGCCCGCAGAGTGACTGAGAGAGATAGAGCGCTTGTCTCTTGGTGCAACAGGTTCTGAGGTTAAGTCCTATTAGCGGCAGGTTCTGCATAGGCCTAATAAGTACAAGTTTACTGGCGGGGGGCTCATTTCTCGTCACTGGTAACACCATAGGTGTGCTGGAGAGGGACATTAAAGCCATTCAAAAGAGACAGCGGATGATTGTTTGTCTGAGGGCAGAGTCGTGTCTGAGTTGTTTATAGATACTGTCGTTCGGACTCATATGAAAATATATTACAAAACGGAGCAAAAACTGGAGTCAGTGTGCAATTTCATGATTTATTCCACAGATAAGGATAAATATAGAAGAATATAGATATAACCATCAGGGTCAGGGTGCAGCGGGCGGGAGTGGGGGTGAGTGGTAAATAGGGGGGGGAGGGGGGAGGGTGTAGACACAGATGCAGAAACAATGCACAGGTTGAAAGACGAGATGGTGTGGGCGCTTTTATAGTACGCAGCTGTCTCCTGTTTTCTCTGTTTGGTTGGTTATGGAATTGAATCCTCCCTCCAGACTTATGTGATATTCCACTTTAAAATACAAGCATTCACCCACTTCCAACGATTGTGTCTAACAATACAAACTGTACCTACACACTTGCTAGCCCACTCTCTATAATCATTAGGTTTCCCACATTCTTTTTTTTTCTTATGTATTTGCGAACAGCGACTAACTTCATGACAGTCACATGTGCAAACTGGTTTGACAACAATCTGTTGCGCTGTAATTTAAGATCAGCCTACGTGATATAAAACATAACAAAACAAAACAAAACATATACAGTGCGCACAGTAATTTTGCTGTGACTGCATTTCGCTAGACTTCGGCTGGGGAGCCGTGTGACTGAAACCAAGCAAGACATTTGATCCGTCTAAATAGTCGAGGATTTGGAACCTGAGCCGTGCAGATACCCAGCGCGATACTTTTAGAGCTGACTTACGGCCTGTAAAGTGGCCAGAGAAATCTTCTCGACTCCAGTAGTTTTGTTTTATGCCCTCGTTTGTTCTTGTCCGTAAGCTACTTGGCATACCATTGTTGTAGTACTAAAAAACAATTTTTTACTTTTCTCTCCACCTCCTCTTCTCCCCTTTTCAGTTTCTATCCACCAGTGCTATGAATACGCGTCGTTCTTCAACATCTCCATACCCCCCCCCCNCCCCCAATCCCCCACCCGCTTATTTTTTTAATCCACCCGAATCCATGGAAGAATTTGGTTTTTTAAAGATATGGGTGTGGGATAAGAGAAGCAACGAATTTTTATTTGCTAGTAATACCGTTCCAAATGTGCAGCAATATTGTTTTTATATGTTTTTTTTTTATGTTGTGTGTCATTAATATCGTGGACCTACAAACTTTGTGACGCTCTTATAGCTGCTAAGGACACTCTTACCCTTAAAGTTCCTGGCCACCTAATTTTTTACCAGTATAACCATGCACTGTTTTGCCATCATCTGCAATAGTGCTTGTTGTCAATGTACTCGGAATCCCCCCTCTCCCCC
>JAWQUT010000183.1:249078-261962 GCA_033807755.1 Ellobium chinense | reverse complement strand
ACTCTCGCTGTCCCTCCATCCCATTCTTCCTGCTCACACATCTGGTCACACCTTAATATAATGTTATATGCTTAAAAAATTTCCATCAAACCAGTCCAAAATGCTCAATATCAAATTTGCTTTTGATTTAATTTGTGGAATACAATGCTATACTCAACAGAGGATATGGAAAACTCACTTTGTCTCTCTGAACAATCAGTCTGTTCATATATTATTATAAAAACGTTTTCTTTCACAGATAAATTTAATGTAAAATTTAAAATGTCATTTCGTTCAGTTTTGGTCGCCGTAAAGCAAGAGTGGACCATCCCATAAAAAAAATTTTGCGATTTTGGCTGTAATGGGTTTTATAAATAGATATCGACTCAGTCTTGCTATAAATATCGGTTAGACTGAAAGAGGAGCTCAAAATCTTTACTGTTATTTAGCTTAAATTGAAAACAAACAAGGGTCAGAAGAAAATGAAATGACATTGACAAGTACAAAACACTGAGGAAAGAACAAAACAACAAATACAAAAAGTTGTAAGTCTTTTTTAATCAAAGGCAATGTGTTGCCAAAGCCTTCTAAAACCCAGCCCAAAGTCTACATCGAAATATCATAAATGAAGACAGTCGCCTGAGATGTATACAAGGATTTACAGTCATCATTCATCCACTAAATCATTTTACATTCATTCATGCCACTCCACAACTGAAAGAACAAATCACAAAATCTCAGAATCATTCATGTCTGTTTTCAATCACAGATCACTTATTACAAGATCTGTGTAGAGAACTTCAGAAAAGCCTTCATTTGTAGAAGAACAGAAACAGTGTGGGAGGAAGACCAGTCTCTTGAATATTCAGATTAAAAGATCAAAGGGTAGAAAGAAGACAAAACAATATCAATATTCACTTCACTTCCCTCTCTCCACTCAACACAGGTGTGAATGAGTATTAGGATATAGAGCTTGGGGGACCATGCTGCTGAGCTGTGGGTGACCACCAATGACCTTATAATGTATTTTATTTGTAATATTATGCATTTACATGTATGATGTATACTGTATTGTTCTATGTGTTTGTGTTACGAACGAGATAGGCTATATAATGTTGTATGACCTTGTAATATCAATTTCCTTTAGTAGGAGCCATATTTTCTTGTATTTTGTATTTTTGTATAAATATTGCTGTCAACAAACAATCCTTCTCTCCTTCCCTCCTTTCCTCCACTCCCACCCCCTCTTCCCCACATCTCACTCCTCTCTATAATATATGTATTACCCAACACTGCACTCACTATATGATGAACTCAGCAGATAACCCAAATCAGTGTACAGTTTAGCAGGTTCTGCCACTTCCCATACAATTCCTTCATTCATATACACACAATGTCAAAATCAAAATGATTCTGATATTTAATGTTAAGTTTTTGTTGCACTGTTCAAGTCTATGAAACATATTCCTACAATAGTGAGATCACAGCCAATTCTGTCATGAAAAACAAATGATGCTGACCTATTTACAGAGTCACTGGAAGTGTTTTACCAAAACAAAAAAAAAGTAATGATCAGGAACAAATTCATCATGCCCACCATAAATCCTCAGATTTTTATAAAGTTTGATGAGTAATTTGCAGCACAACAACGAATTTCAGCAATGGCTAGTTTCCTTCTACAATGGCTGAAAACATTCCAGAAGCGAAAAATGAAAAAGGGAAGTAATTCAAGATGATTCACCTTTACAATGGATGAATAGAAATGGGAAGTAACTCAATACCTGCATCCTCCATATGGTGCCAGTGAGGTGATTTTCCATTAATCCAAGATATTATTTCCTGGTACAAAATCATCCATGCAACTACCTGAATTTTAACTAATAGGGTTGCTTAACACGGTTACATCCTGTTATCTGAAGGGCATCCTATATATAGGAAACACTGCAAAACATGTCTAAATAGTCTAATATTCTGTAGGGGAGACCTAATGCCAAATGGTAAATACATGTAAGCACTTTAGTAATAACATACAGTTGGCCCTCACAATCTCAAACCTCACATACTCGATAAACTAGCAAACCCAAAGCAATGTTTTGGTTCCTGGTTCCTTATTTTCTTCAATCAGGTATACTCACAGATGATATACCACACAAATTTGAAATTAGGACTGGCTTCTGAAATTTGAGTGCATGGAGTCCTACTATGACCTTAACTCTTGTTGCGCTAAAGCAGGATTCAGTCACTCTAATTACTGTCTACGGGTAATGTGGATAATGGTTTCAGTCATCACTCCCCACTCAATTGTAAAATCCTCAAATTGGTCAAGCTTAATAATTACCACCGAGGCACAAACATGCAGTTGGGTGCATTCGCGGTACAGAAGAGAGAGCTCTAAAAAAAAAAATTTCTGTGACCAAATATCTAGCACTACAGGTACCATTGCCAGAGAGGGAGAGAAAGAAAGGGGAAAGGAAAAAAAGAAAGAGAGGCAGAATAACAGAATATGTCATTCAACTTTTTAACTTAGATGTGAAAAATGACATTACTGGTATCATCAATTAATATAAATACAGCGGAATCAGATAAACCAAAACCAGTCAGTCCAGAAAATCACTTCACATGAAAGATATTTTAAATCCTGCTGAGTTTCCTAACTACATTCTTTATAAGCTCACTCTCATTTATACAAAAAGAAGTAGCTTGACCTGATCATCAGTGCTTGAATTGGCCACCGAAGGCAAATAGGCAAATACCTTGTAGCTAAAATTAATTGCTTTAAATAGACTATGCTACTGGGTGCATTTTCAAACTGGCGTCTGTCAGAAATGGGAGCATTAGTGTGAGTGATGCCCGAAGTCAAGCAGTAGGTGGTGGTAGTGTGTCTAAGAGTTCCTTTTGCTGATGGTGATTGTGAGTAAAAGACGTAGGTCTGCATTCATTTAAACATTTGTTATTTTCACTAAACACTCAATAGTGGCCTAAGTGTGACCAGTAGCATAGTATGTTTCAGCCATTTTATAAAATGCTCATTCTTTACCAACAGACAGCAGCAGGCCACTGATGCATCATAATTCTCCTCCTCTGAGTCATGCTGAAACACACCATCCTCCTCCAACTCCCTGTACCATTTTCCCCTCTTTAACTCTTCACCCATTATACAGCCTGATACTGGCATTTTAACTCTCATGTATTCTCAACACCAATAAAATCTACAGATACACTGTAACTTTTCACCCAATTTAGCACTCATCACCTTGGGCATTGTAACATGGACAATTTTTGCCATCCTCCAATGTGCTGCTATTGTTGCATTAGGCACTCATTTTAATAAAAAATATGGTTAGGCCTAATCTCAATTTCATTTGTGTTGTCCCTTCAATTTCAGTTGATCCGATTTCCACTATACATTCATCATCCATAACAAATTAATATTAATACTGAAGGCTATCATTCCATGAGAATATAAAATATTATATATGAACAAAAGGGATGAAAATGGCATAAACATGAAATCAATTTAGTATCACTCAGGAAAGTTCATAGTTAACGTCACAAATAAGTGTCTGGGTACAAAAGTAAACCATGTTTAAAACTTGCTGACCTTTGGATTATTCTCTCTTTGAATCTTCTGTTCACTACACTTTCTCCAAAATCTCACTTTTTATGACCTATGACAAGCTCTATAGAATAATATATAATGGGTAATGCCGACTGACTCAGGGCCCATAACTCAAAAACTGCTTACGAGAAAAGTGATTTGATCTTTACATCCCCTGTGTCTTTCACTCATCCTGCGCTAAATGAGCAAGAAATGCACTTTACAATGACCTGAGAATAGAATTCCCTCTAACAAATGAAATAGTTAGAGAAAACTTGAACAAAAGAATGGTGAGAATCATGTTAACACAATCACCTCACAAATGAAGAGGACAGATGACAGGAGAATGTTTAAGGCATTTTAACATCACACTTCTTCCCACTGCTGAATGAACAAACTGGCAATCTTAGGACTGCCACAACGAAACTACTCAAAACCTTATGACATTGTTTCTTACATAAAGGATACATATCAGCCCATCAGCAATAGAAAAAAGCATACTGATGAATGCCGAAAGCAAGTTTCATATTTCCACACCATACAGAGATACACATATTTTCATAAGCAGTTCCTAAACCCCTGATTTTTCTGTAAAAATCTAGATTACTCATGAAATACTCAGTCTCAAAAATTAAACATTAAATTTCCAGAATTTGTGTTTGTGAGATCCTATTGCGCATCTTCAAACAAATGTTACAATTTATTGTATTATGATCTTCGGGCTAAATATGCCAGATAAGAGATTCCCTTTGGCACGAAGATAACCCTGCAGTGAACCCTCCCAGATAAGACCTTTGTAAATTTTTATGAAAAAGGTCTTAATTGGGAGGGAGTTTTAACTGAGACGCTCACACTAATATTAGTGGAAGCCGATCACCAAATATATTCGGCTTCTGCTGCATTTATATACTGTAAAATAACTGTAATTTACTTATTTTCCTCCTTGCCTACACCCACATGTTAACTTGATTTTGCAAGCAAATACAGTATTTGATCTGATGTTTATAAGAAGAAAATATTATTTATTGACTATTGTGCCTCTACATCCAGTGCAAAAAAAGTTACATCTTTATACAGAAGTCAGTGATGTGGCTTGCTTCATGCTTCCACTCAACAGGAGATCTTCTTAAAGACTTCTGAATTTCATGCAAACTCTAGTCTATTTTTAGTTGTCCTCTTTCTTGGTCCAAATTTCATAACTTCCTGCAGGTAAACTGATGCAGTTCTGTGGTTAATAGTCAAAACTGATGCAATTCTGTGGTCAGTAGTTAATAATCTGGGTTATGCCAACACCTAATGTCTCTGCAAAACACTCTGCATTCCCTCCAGCCCTGCTCCTCTTCACAACGTTGATTCATTTCTCTAACATGAGTGCCTCTCTTGTGAAGCTGCTCATCGTCACAGATCTGTGTTACTGTCTGCAGTGAAAAAGTATCAGAATTCCTTTTTGTAGATCATGAAACTCTACAATGCTTTTGGTTCATAACAATACTCAGGATTTAGAAACAGAAAGTGCGTAGCACTACCTTCCAACCAAAACAATCTTTCAATCATTTACATTTAATGAAGGATTTCCATATTATGTATTATAGGGCTTAAAGAGCAACAGCGTAAATCACCTTTCTGTCTGAGAAAGGAGATAAAATTCAAGAGATGTCCAGCAATAGCATTTTCTGCAAACTGCCTGAAAAATAGGCTTATATATCTTTTCCTCCATGCCCATAATACTAATTTACAAAATTTACAAAACAAAATACAAATGATTATTACATACATTGTCCTTTGCATTGATGTATAATATCATATTCCACAAATTAGGACAAATGCAAACTTTGGTGTCATTTTGTTCAGAAACATCAGCTGTTCTGCTGTCTGTATCTGAATTCACATGTAAACTCAACAGCTTAAAGAATGTTCCAATTTTGAAAGGAATTAGCTTCCTCATGTCAATACAAAGTTGCACAAGTTCCCAACTTTTTTCCAACCTCATTCTTGTGGAATATAAAATTATACTCTATCACAGACAATGTGCAAAGAAATATCAGTCACTGTCTTCGGCAGGCTTGGCATCCAGACCAAAGAAGAGGTTAAAGATGTGGCTGCTGTCATGCTTCTGTAGGTAGGAGCTGAACTGCCCCAGATCCATGTGAAATTCTCTCCCTTTGCCCCCTCGTGCATCCAAAATGAGCTCTTCAAAGGGATCGAACTTGAGCAAACTGGTTCTGACTTCAGGGCTCACAATAGGAAACTCCTGTCAGCGACAAAATAATTTCGAAATTTGAAACTTTTCTAGGACAGGGCAGGGTGGGGAAAATAAACAAAAACAAGAGATGACATGAAATAGTCCTAGCAGTCTAAAAAAAGTACCCCTTGATCAGTAGTGTCACAATAAGAAATATTTATGACCTTCCATTTCTATAAATATGTTACAAATGCAAGGATATGTCAAAGTACATTTGTGTCATTATGTGGTCAAAGTATCCTTCAAAATTAGCCCTGAAAAAATAACAATGATAATCATGTGAAGGATCAAAGGTTGAGAGGAAGGAGGGAAGATAAAAACAATTTTCTGCCTAATTTCACATGAGAAAGATGTGAAAGAGCAGTGAATATGACTTGCTACAACCGCATAAAGTGGTTTATGCTGACAGACTGACAACTTTACTGAGCAAAGATGCATCACAGTGAACTATTACCATTGACAGTGTTTAATCCATAACATTTCATTCTCACAAGTAACCCAGTAACAACAGTCAGTGCAAAGCTAAGAAATGATTTCAAGCCTATATTGCTTACGACAACTTACCTCCTGCTCCTTAATGTTAATCCTCTTCCACTTCATATTTCGAACCCTGTACCAGAACTCATCAACATCACAAGTGTCTCCTTCAGCACAGATGATGCCAGGTTTCCCAGGCATACTAAAGCCATGCAGGCCGAGCTCCTGTCCCCATGCTAGGATGTCCTTCCGCTTTATCTTACTGTAGATGTGATGGCTGAAGATCCATAATCTTGTCAGAGTGTCTCTATCAAAACAAAGAAAGCAAACAGGCTCCAAATCGTTTGTGAACATCATAACACATTTCATGGCATTAAATGTTCCAGTTACTGCTGAACCAGTTCCAATCAAGAGTCACTAGAATATTTATTTAATAACCCTCAAGCCACGCAACATGGGTCTGCTTGACTATATTAGCACCATCATTAGCACCACCTTCAGTAATCTGTTCACAGCATGCAATATGCAAGTTATTTTCTCTGTAAAATTTCAAATAATAATATATGACTTCCTGGCATTGCTGTGCTGTGAAAGACTAATAATCTTAGATGAGAAATCTTAAAGAGAAATTTCTGACACAGTTACAGGTAATACACCCGAAGTCAGAACTAATTGACCAAAGATATGGCCTTTCCATTTCCCAACTCACCCAATCATATTACATTCTCATTCTTTAAAGAAAAAAAAACCCAACCCAGCAACAACTCATCTGCTCAATTTCTTAACCAAACAGCTATCATTACTATTTTAAAACAAAATAAATCTTCAGCTACAGCTCAGACTGGCTAGCACTGAGAATGGATTCCTTTCACCTAGTTGTGTCACATTGCAATACACATTTAATATTACTGCAATTATCTTTCATTTCCTTAACCTCTGGTGTCTGTATGAGTTGTAGGCTGTAATGATAATGGCAGTGCTTTAAATATCTATAGAATTCATATTATTTATACACACACTATTATCTACATGATTTAGTTTTGTAGCCATTCAAAACAACAAGAACAAGAACAAAAGAATAAAGATTATCTGATACCTTCCAGGCTGCAAAGTTTTCTGTTCAGTTCTACTTTTTTGGGGAGAATTTGAACTCATGTGCTGTAGCTCTGTATACAAGCGTTCTCTTAACCATTCCACCAGAACTCCTACCACAATCTCACCTTCTTCCAGGGTTTCAAGTTCTGAAGAAATTATCATTATGAAGAAAAAGGTTAATAAGATGGGTAAAACAGTCATACATGTTAGATGAAGTTATAAAGTGACAAGATACACAAGTAACAAGATCACATAAAACATAATGATATGATAATCATTAGAATAACTGGAGACTGTTTTCTCACTATTCATGTCTGAATTACTTTAAATACCTAATCTGATGCACTTAAAGACTTCCATCTGAGACCGAATATCATTAACCTTATATGAAACTGTTAACATGGTGCAACATAAAGGAATGCAAACTGAAATAGAGTTTCTTATTTTACTGGCAAACTTTGCAAATTCTTTCAAATGTCACATGCTGAAATTAAATATGGAAAATTTACCTGTAAAACTGTACCAAAATATGCAGTTATTAAATCAAAACAAGAAGCTACCACTCTTTTCCATTCTAACATGTTCTGTGTATGCTGGCAAGCCTAACTCCTTGAATGTAACTTTGAGTCAAAAAGTGTGCTTTTGCAAGTGTTTAAGTGTATAACAATATTTGATTAATAATAAAATCAATATAATTCTGAAATTTGTCTGTATATGGCACATATAATTACAGTGATAGTTTTCATGTCTTCAAAGCAACAGAGAAAGCTAAGAGATTTGGAGATGCTAAAAAGGTTATCATAAAAACACCTTTATTCAGTTCCTCCCTAAGCTGCTTATGTCTCTCCCTGCATATGTCTGGGGCCCGTGTGAAAAGCTGTGGCTTTACGAATGGATATTCATGGGGTAACTGGCACACCAATTCTACTGACAAACTCTGAAAAACATCATCAGAACATACATGTCAATCCGGCATTAAATAAGAGTTCAACTTGAGCCAAGAGCTCATTCAATGTATTTGAGATAATCAGATTATATTAATGACTCTCCTGTGCAGGCAAAGTCTGCTGCAATGGTAATGAAGAAGTGGCTAGTTATACAATGGTGTTCAGCTATGACAAATAAACAATATATATAATCATAAAAAGGTATTCTGCAGTATAACTTTTGCCAAATAGACATATACCAGATATTGCCCCAGAAGCATCTCATCCAGCTGACAGCTTATAGGATTCATAACTTAAGCTAATGCTGTAAGGCAGTCCAAAACCAGCTCTTTAAGTAATCACTTCATGAGAATGTCCCACTTACTACATATGCAGACACTATCAGCAACAACTAGTGTTAGCATGAAGAAATAACTTTAGTTGTAAGAGCTAGTGGCTGCATCAGTCCCTGAAAGACCAACACAAAATATGGAGACAAAGCTCACTGTCTATTTTGTTGAGTTCAGTTTACCGTAAAGCACTTTAGTTGCCAGTGAGGAATGCTGAAAAAGAAGGAAATGTCCTTCGCTTCATGGCATTGTTTTGGATGGAAAACAACATCACAAGAGCAAAAATCTGAGGTGCGTTTATCAATTCTGCTGTTATACCTTTGTTATGCTTTGGCTGCTTCTGTAGAATATCTGCTTTTCTACTGAACTTGCGGCATGTAATATAACAGAAGATGGAACTGACATTGGCAAAAGAAGAACTAAATGGCAAAAGAGTGCCAACTGTGAAGTGTATCACCATCAGTAGCAGCAGAAGGATAAGACACCAGATGAGGGTAAAAGAGAGCTAGAATAGTTGGGGAATCAAAACTCACTACCTATTCTAGGATTACCTTAATCTTATTTTGCACAGTGACTTTCACGGTAAACCCCAGCCTTCCATCAAGCTCTTGCACATTTAGATTACCCGCTACAACAGCTCGGATAAGTTCTAGTGTTGTTGGGTCATCTAGTGTGAACTCTCCAGGGTTGGCGTACATGGAGGTCAGCATGTCCACCTTGTGATAAAAGAGAGCACAAGCAAATATGACATCTCTGTCACTTTACTCACAAAGACTGTATGAATGATATCAAATGAGATCAAATTCACCTTTAAGCACTTTAGTATAGAGCCTAATATTCTCTATATTTCCATCTGGATTACTCTCGCATAGCTATTATAGTCTCAGTGATAGCCAACTATATGTGCAATTTACGAGTAAGTGCGCCACAATATTAAAGTTTCCTTTAGGCTTCTAAAAAGTTGTGACTTTGGTTCATGTCAGTATTTTTCTACAAAGGGCAAATCTATCAACTAAATCATTTCATTAGGGTAAATATACAGATAAGCACACTGGAACAGAGAAGGCTGAGCAAAAACAAAACCCATAATGTTAGATACAGTACAGTCCTATTCCTAGTCCCAGTCCCATTCGTAGTCCCAGTCCCATAACCAATCTCCAAACTTCTTTGACTTCCCTCGCTGCTCATCTGCATTCATTATTAAAATTTTTCTATACATCTGAATTTCCCAACCCTGAACTCAAGGTAGCCAAAAGTATAAGGTCAAATTGTTTGCTTCTGATTATTTTTTACTCAATCCAGTGTCCTTTGCAATACTGGGGGCCTACTTCTTACAAAAAAGGTGGATCTGTTTTGATATTTATACAAAGACCAATTTGGTAATGAGCTGATATTTAATCTTGTAAAAATGAAAGTTGCCTTGATGCCTTGATACAGCAATGTATGTATATTGAGAAAGAACTAAAAATTACTCACATTTCAGTGGATCATGTTTTTACTGATAAAACAGTTTGTAACCAGAGATGATTATTCAAGAAAATAAAGGACTTGTTAGATTATTTAATATATTTTTTTCTACTGACCTTTCTTAGCATGAGACACGTAAGCAAATCACAGCTATCTG
Organism: Ellobium chinense; assembly: GCA_033807755.1. Classification (NCBI taxonomy): domain Eukaryota; kingdom Metazoa; phylum Mollusca; class Gastropoda; order Ellobiida; family Ellobiidae; genus Ellobium; species Ellobium chinense. The sequence goes on along the minus strand of JAWQUT010000183.1, from coordinate 251,671 downwards.
ATCAATTGCTTGCATGCTCTGCAGTAATCAGAAAGCAATTTCCAATAGAGAGATAAATTTGTGTCTGAATATTTACCTCCGCCAACTGGAGTTCCAGTCCTTCCATGCATTTCTGTGATGTCATCACTTACATCAAGCCATGAACACTCTAGATTCCCTCCAATATTGATGCTTGCAAACATGAAGGCACTTACATGAGAGATGTGCAGTCTATGAATCTGTAAATAGCAATGCCAAATTTACATGCATAGACATTTTTGAGACTGTACTCTTCTGATGTCCAGAATATATACCATAATATGTGAAAGCTGTGCTTTTCATGAATAATGTACATATATATATTCAATACACAACAAATCATAGAAAGAAATGCATTATGTCAAATGTTGTATGATGCAATATCTATCACGCAGTCAACAAATGCTTCCCATTTTAAGAGTGCATTTAAAAGGTCACTGGGACAATAACAAAAATGAGAGTGGGCCAAGGTTGCATCATTTGATTGTGGCCTACATATTAAAATACTATCTGATACATTGATCTGGCAACACTGGAATTGGAAAGCCATTATATAAGGGACCAAAATCACGCTCAAAATGCATGGCCAAGTGACACTCGCCACAGATCTACAGATGTTGTGGGCATGGTGTTTCAGTGACTCTGGCACTGGTGATCCTACTGATCGCACCTTTTTAGTTTTAGCCTCACCAGTTTACACAATGACACAGCAATAAACACTGATAAACTGATAAAAATAAACCATTTGCAGATGCTGGTTTCCTTCATGAGGCTGCAAGCCTCTTATCTTATCAGTCAATTGGGGCACAATGTTTTCTTCATGTCAAATACCTGGGTCAGAATCTCGAAGTTAGCTACTCCCGTTGTTAGTAGTGTTGACGTCTTCTCTTCGCCACAAAACATCAACCATAATCGATGTTGTTTAAAAGATTTGTAACAAGCAAACGCTCACAGAAATTAGACTACGCACAAATCGATGCATTAGCTACAGATGTGACTGTATAGGTCTAACTCTAACATATATCTTTTCTGCAAAAGAAATGGTCATCCCGTTAATCAAACAGAAATATTGTAGAAGTTAGCTCTGTTTGCAAGCCCACCTTGTTTCGACGTAGACAAAAACATCATATAACATAATTGCGATGCTTGTTTTGGACGACGTTGCTTCCGGTGGAGAGAACTCCGTTCACACAAAAAGTGCATTCGACCCTCATAATTAATGGCGACCACCTTGCTCCCTCATAAAAACCGCTTGCTTTAAACAGGTGGTCTTCTTACGCAGGTTGATATTTATACTGTATCAAAATGTAGGAATACACTTTCTCTTTTTTGCAATAAATATAATCTATCTGAGCAAGTGTTAGCTCGGAGTTGACGTAGGACACACTGAAAGAAATCTATTAATTTTGTAACCCTAAGGACAGTTGCAACGCCCTTGAATACCTTTACGATATCTTATAAAAATATAAGACATTTAGTGCCAGATATCACAGTAAAGATATGATTTAGCCGCGATGACAACAATCAAACGCACCACGAAGAGACATTTTTAGTTAAGGAGATAAAAACCTGAAGTACTAAAATCTGCCTTTTGCTCCATCTGAAATATAAGAAAGCTAGAGCTCTTAGAAATTACTCCCATCAAAAACAAAAATTAATTTAGGCTCTAGTCGTCAGGAACTCTGCAATATTTAAGGGTTTACGGTTCCGTCTAGACTATCAGCCTTTCTTCGCTAAAAAGAGAGAAAAATAACAAGAAAAATACGGAAAGCCGTCCACGGAATAGATCTTTCGCACAAAAGAAAAAATAACAGGCAGCAAAGAGATAACCTATTTTATTCGGACATTATTCGCTATCTTTTTTTCTACAATTTCTCTCTTGACACAGCCTTTGCGTGCAAACACATTGTATATATAGGAGACTGAATCAGTGAAACAGTGTATGCGTCTCAGATCATCAACCAGCTAACCTTGACAATTTTTTTTCGTCTATCTTGTAAATGTATAGGTAAAATAGAAAGAGAATGGTGTTTGAAATTTTACAAAACATTTTGGTTTAGTTAAATTATGACTAATAAATTCGATAATGTAAGCTTACTGGTAATCTCAGATTCATATATTACATGGACGATATGCCCTTCGCTCTAGGGTTCCTTTTCTGACAAGAATTGACGGGATATTGTATCTTTTAAGGACCTTTAGTTGCCGTGATATATGTCCCATCACTGAGAGGTTCTACGGCATTTGTTGACCGGAGGTCCCCACCATGATAACCTTGCCTAGGTTTTCCCTCATTCCATCTCTCTCCGTATCGCAGCCTTGCCTTTCCTTCCTTCTTGTCCTTCATAGTTTCCTCCATTCCAGTCCTTGCGGTCTCCTTTCTTTCTCAAGTATGCTGTATCTCCTTAACAGTCTTGTATGTAGGTTTCCTCTCTTTCCCAAGTATGAATACCAATCCAGCATTTCCCTTATTCTATGTTGTATCTCCTTACCTATATGTAGGTTTCCTCTCTTTCCCAAATACGAATACCCATCCAGAATTTCCCCTTTTCTATGTTGTATTCTCCCTCCCTCA
>JAWQUT010000183.1:229387-240507 GCA_033807755.1 Ellobium chinense | reverse complement strand
TGTTTTTTCCTAGATTCTTATTCCACCACCCTATTGCTCCTTGCCTTATTCCCCACCCCACCCCCCCTCTTTTTCTTCATCCCTGGAATTGTGCCCACCCAACCCATACTAGGATCTACTCATTCCTCTCACTGATAGTGAAGACCGATTGACCGATTCAATTTTTCAAAACTATGAAAGTTTTCACAGGTATTCTATAAAAATGTTCCTGTGGTCATCTCTGACCAAAATAAGAAGGTCAAAATAAATTTTACGTCGATGTGCTACTTTTTTTTATCTGCTCTTGTAAGCCTTTTGATTCATTTATGACTAGTGACACAACTAGTGCCGCTTCTAAGAACAGAACTTTTGACTGTGGTGGCATCTGAATTATCTGAAAGTGCTCCTCAAGCAAATAATAATTTTATATTGTCAGAATCTTAGGCAGTGAGAGCTCACTAAACCACACAGCAGACAACAATACAAAGGCAGTGCAAACATTAATAAATAAACTCAAATAGTGGAGTGGTCAGACAGATGTTCCTTTTTCTCAAATAACTCCCTTTTATACTCCCTTTTCTAAAGTCACAGCACTGCGATCAAAGTCGGGCAGTTGTTCACACAGTTTAACAAACGCCTTTCTCAACGATAAATGAAAAAAAGGCATATCATTTAGAGCCAACGAAAGTTATTGCATGTGGATAATTCTCTTTGCATAATGACTACTAGCTTGCCTCTCACTTTCTGACGTCAAGCCTTATTCCCGCGCTGACCAGACGACTTGTCATGGCGGCCCGCAGGGTGTGAAAATCCCAACTTTCAAGCAGCATTTTCCTGGAAGAGCTTGCGCGAAGGAAACGGGTAAGAGGTTGAACATTTATGAAAAATATTGTGAATTTTTTAGGCTGTGAAGCAAATAGTTTCCACTGTCCCTTTAAAACAAGCATTATATAATGCATGAGCATACATTCTCCAATAAATTCTTTCTTTCAGAACTACCACAACCTTCAGTTATGCAAGTCTTATGTTTTCTGCCCTCATCTGTTTTGACTTTACCAGTGTCACCCCAGAACTGCACTACTTTTATATGGCATCAGGTAAGTGAATAATTTATCATTAAGACTGAAAGGATCTCCCCCTGCTCTTCGAAACTTAGGTCTTAGGTTTTGTCAACCTCTGTGTTAAAGAGGACGCTTATCAAAAATAATTCTGAGGTTTCCAATACTTTTTCTCTCCGAAAATAATCTGTGGTGTCCACTGAGTCAGTTTTGCAAAAAAAGAGCATCGTTCTGTTACCGTGCATGTGTATAATATGACGTAATTAGGAGAGTTACAGTTACCCGGTTTGCCTCTTGCGTCCAGAATTATTCCCCGTCCTCGATCAGCAGCGGTTTGTGGCATAAATGATGACGTCACTTAAGTTCCAGCAGCTACAGACATCCCTATCTGACCACTGACAGTGTATTATTCAGCTTTTACTTAAGGTTCAGATCATCCAAATGCAAACGTAAAATTTGACAGTGTAAGCCAGATAAAGTATTCTGCATTTTTATTGCCTCAACATGATCTTGTTTGACATACCTACTGTTGACAAAGGAAATAAAAAAAACATTCATACCTACATGCTGTCACCCGTCCGCAGAGCACTCGCTAGACAGCTTGGCCATGTGGCTAGAACATATTTGACGCAAACTTATGGCCACCACGCTCACAGTGGGTGTAACAATTCAGACTTGGGTAATGTAACCCTGTGGGTTGTCTGGAACCAGCAGAGGTGTCATGTCATTATGACAGACACTAGAAAAACTGTGTTACGGAATAATAGGGTATCGTACGATTTAATATGGTCTGTAGGACGATGCAACTTTCCTTTAACAGGAAATTGGGAATGATAAATATTTTTATCAGGTTAGAGTGGGAGAGAAGGGAGTGGAAAGAGAAGGGAAAAGGAGAAAGGATGAGAAGGTGGGGCAACAAGAGAACATAAGGGAATGAAAGAAAAAGATTAAAAAATGAACATGTTGTTGTTGGATGAATTGAAGAAAGAAGAAAAAATTAACATTTTGTTCTTGTATGATTTGGAGGATGGAGGTCTACAATTGGCAGTTTAGTAGCAAAGAAATGGAGGACACCAAATGTTACTTCACCCTCAAGAGCTAAATACCCTTGTCCTACCACTGAATAAGAGTTGTAAGTTTTACTAGGTGGGCCAAAAAACCTTTACATAATTCAAAGTCCAGTAATCTCAAAAGTTAAAAGGTGATACAATTTTTAACCCATCTGCATCTGCATACAGACAATCTGTAATTGCTGCAGGTTTCATTGGTCTTAGCGCTATACTTTTGTAACACCAAAAAATATTTTAAAAATGCATGTCATAAAACGATGAGCAGGGGCCAGTGTGTCAGTCTAAAGATTGCTAAGCTATTACGAAACAAATGTGTTTTATTTTTCAGCCGTGATATAACCATAGCATCTAGACATTTTAAATTGACAGCAATAGCAGACAATATCCACTTGGAAATGTCTTGTAACATTCCAAATGCATGAGATTTGATTTATGTAAGTTTTTAAACTTTGAAAATAAGTAAATTGTATGACCTACCTGATATATTCATAGGGACTCTTCATCCATGTTTTTTGTGACCAGAATTCTGGTGTCGTAATTGCACTGTCTGATCATTTGCTACTTGGTTATTTTAATAATTTAATGTAAGTTTAATCACTCAGTAACTCTAATGCCAACCACCCCCTCACAACTATTGATATTTAAGTAAACCAGATGCATATTTACTGAATCTTTTAAAAAAATCTAGGTGTAGTTTATTTTTTTTTCTGTAAATAACTGTGAAATATGTTACGTGGATTTATCTCCTAATTTATTTTTTTTATATTTCAGAATATATATCCAATGACAGAGTATATTTTAATCTAAATGATGGACCATGGACTGTTTCGCAAGTTTGTCAGTTAGATCCCTCAGAGTATGTTCTGCAGACATATGATGTCATGGTCAAAGATGGTGCGTAAAACTGAAAAATATTTCAGTGACACAACTGAAGTGTACTTGTATTTAAAACAACTTGGGTAGAATGCTTTGAATGTGTTTTGAGTTATTAGCTAGATATTGGAGATCTTATATAGAGGGAATAATACAAAATACCTTTGACTGGAAATGTTATTTATATAATTCTTATGATAGTTTTTTCCACTATAATTATTAGATGAGCTTTCTTTTGAAAGCAACTTGCACTATTTAGAACGTTATATAATGCACACCCACGTATAAGATTTTGGATAGGCCATGAAGTTTAATTTCTGTGTCAAAATTAAAATTTGAATGCTGTATAACAAGTTATCTGTATAAATGTAATTACAGAAATCATAACAGTCACAGAAATTATGTTTTGTTCTAAATCTTGGTCTAATTATAAGATGTTTATTGACCACAGGAAATGGTGAGGCAGCTAAAATACCATGTCCTACTGAGCTCCAGGCCTACTGGACTTATAACATTGATACAGGGTCAGGCAATACATGCACTGATGAGAGATCTGCCACAATATGCACAGAAGGGGATATCTCATTCAACTACACACAGTGTGCAACCCAAGTAGCTTACTCAGGTAATCATTGTGCCTCTTCTGTGAAGTGTGAATATTTTCTTTTGTCTGTTGTCACTTGCTCCTTGAGTTGACATGATAAAGATGAATATTTTGACTTCAACTAAAATACTTCAAAGCAAACTAGATTTACCAGAGAAATGGTTGTGTTTCAAAATAGTAATGCATGTGGACTCTACATAAAATTTACATGGAAAATAGGCTAAATACAGTCACAAGTCCACCTAATTTGGTCTTTGATTAATCAGATTTTTTCTTAATTTGATAAGAAATGAAGCTCTGTTTTTTTCCTTTCTTTCCACACTGTAAAGGTATCCCCATTATTTAAAATTGGGTATTATGGGTTTCCTTTAATTCAAACAGCTTTAAGGATGACATAAGTGCAAAATTGCCATTGTCATTCTCTCACAAAGTACAAACCAAAATAAACAAGCATGCAATAAATCAAGATCTAAAGGATTAGTGGTGGATTCAATTCCTGACCATGGTCACTTTGTAAGTGCCTTGTGAAAGCATTTCATTCACATTTTCTTCCATCCATCCATCTGTAAATTGGGTACGTGGCTATAGACAGGGGAAGATATTGTCAGAATGCTAATGATTAGGCCTGTAAATGGCTGTGTGCTCCCCAGGTAGTGGAGAAAGTCCTAGAGTGAACAGGCCTTGCTGTGGTAATAATAATGTGAAGTCACGTAAACAGGCACTAGCCTGGATACGAGACTTATAAACTGCATTAATATTATTATTTTCTCTCTCTTATAGCTAATGGCAACCTGCATTGTTTAGTGAATCTGACTGTGGATGACACAACATATGTGACACTTTACAATATGGACGACACAGTGGATGGCTCATCTACATATAGGTTTACATGCTGGGTGAGTGCTACTGTGTAAAGGGATTGGTGATCATAATAATAAGATTTTTTTGGGGTCGGAATCTTTTATCTTTCTATGCACCTGTAAATGTCTTTAATTTGTTCAAGTGCTTATCTCTTTGCCTATTCAAATTGTGATAATTGCAGGTGGCAGTGATGATAGTGTGGATGTAGATGAAGATAAAATAGATGTACTGTATAAGGAAGAATCTGTAATTGTAACTTGAGATTTTGTTCATCCTGTCCCCAGGCATTTTCCAAGATTGGGAATAATATTCGGTTGACACAGAATCCAGAGCAGTGTGGAGAAACACAGAACTCAACGTACATTGATTCAGGCACAGTGTCAAGTGTGTACCTTTTTAATAAGAGTAAGTACCATCTCTATACTCCATGCAGGACATATCATTCTACACCAAGCGTTTCAGTGCTTAGCATCTAAATAACAGGATTGTCTGTGCCACAGTGATCAGGTGATAATATCTCAAACTTAAATAATTTGGGCATAAATGCACGCACATTTGGCTTTGTTTTCTCTCTCGTTATTATGTAAATGAATTACTGATAGTGTAAGAAATTTTGTCTTTTATGTGGTGGAGTCATGAAATTGGGCTGTATGTCAGTTCTAATTTGATTTGCTGTGTAATTTCCTATGATGAAGGGTATGTTTATTTGCTTTAAATGTCAATATTATTTGCATTTTTGTGTGAGCTGATTGTTTTCTTTTGTTTCTTTTCCAGCTGCCTGTTGTAAGTATTCTGTGCTTTACTGTGTGGATGTTTCTGTGAATTCTTTCTAGATACTTATCAACATATGAATAATGGAAATGTATAGGTCCATGTTTGATAGGAAGATAACAGTTTGGTATAAGTCCAGTAACTTTGTTGTATGCCTATCTCTCTTTCTTCTGCTATCTTTTGCACTTTTATAATCTTATAACTGTTAAAAATAGGTCTGTCATTTAGAAAGAGACTTGACAATCACACATCCAAGACAAGTGTCTCTTTGCTGAATTGCTAAAAGTAATTATTGACATCGGTTTTTGAATTCTTTGTCCTTTTAGATATAACTACGCCAACAGATTATACATGGCTCTACATATTGTGTGGTGTTTTGGGCGGATTCTTCTTCATTGTGGTGGTGGCTACAATCATTTATGCCTGGTGTCAATGGAAGATCAAACAAAAGGTCTTCAGGTATGGAATGTGTGAAGCTGTTTGTACTTGTGCTATCAGTTATGCCACTGCTGATAATTTCATTATCTCATAAAATGATTTGAATTTGTTGTTGTTGTCACCAGCTTCTGTAATCAGGCTATTATTCATACCATAATTGCAGCTACAAGTTCCCTTTTTTTGATCTACATGTTACCATTTCTGTCATTTGTAATTACCAAAAGTACTGTCATTGATAGCTATGTTTAACTATAAGTTTAGGACAACCCAAATACAGTAGATACGAAGCAAAAAGCAGAGAGACAAGAAGGGCATTGGCAATGAATGACTACAACATTATGTTGTGACAAAGCACAATAAAGTGAAAATGTCTTTATTGTTGCAGAGGCCGATTGGAGCCTCCAGCATTAACACCTCGCAGTCCACGGCACATGAATGGACATGGCATAACATTCAAGCCCTCCTCCAAGATCAAAGATTCAGGCATTCCACAAGATGATGTGCCTATCAATGTCATGCAGGTATAAGGATGCTGCCTAAATGATCGTATTTGCAGAGATGCCATGTTAAGAAGATTTGTGATTTCAAGAATAGCTGAAGAGTTTCATACTCTTCATTTTTTTGCAATGACTGAGATATGGCAATAATAATTTGCAGGGGACAAAGGTGTAGATTTGATACAGCTCTTTCTTCCCACAAAAGTGGCTGTTGGCAAAATTCTGTAACTTTTATAGAAATGGTCCACGTGAAAGCAAGAATTTGAGTACTGTTGGTTGATTGTCTGATCAGAACATCTATCTTGTCTACAGCAGCTGTTGCTAAGATCTCCAGCTGTTCTTTATTAACGATTGCTGCCTAAATTTCCAAAGCTCTCTTAAAATATGTTCAAAACGCACTAAATATCTCCTCTTTTCCTGCACCCCGAAGTTTACATTACTTGAGGTAAACCTAAAATCCCTCTAAAAATTTACAAATCCTTTCCTCCCCTTCCCTCTCCCCAGATTTGTGACTAGGGCAGAAGGGGGGATGTCTCCACCAAATTATATGACCCAGGGAAAACACTGATTGATCTCAGTTTACAACAGTCAGACTATTGGAAAATTTTAGAAGCCAACTTTCTTAAAAGCGATTAATGAGTTCTTATTCATCAATGTCATCATCAGAACATGTTGCTCTTAATACCCTTGTAATTGTTACAGCTTCTTCGCAAAGATTTACAAAGTGTGGGCGGCAGAGATTCTCCATCAAGTAGCATCTTGCTGACTGTGAACACACCACCACAGCTTTTCAATGTGCGGGAGGAAAACTCTCATGGAGCCAATCCTGCATTTGAATCAAGAACTCAGAAGAAAGATTATCATGTTCTTGGTGGAGCAGACCAGTCAGAATATGGAGATCTTCCACTGGATGATGATCGATCAGTCAGAACGCCTGTGGTTGTTCTGCCCATTAAGAAACCAGGGTACAATCATATATATTAGTTCTCTGAGATGAAAACTCCATTCAAGAATTTATTTTACTGATCTTCACTTAAGTACACTTTTATTGTTAAGTTGTTGTGAGGAAATTGAAATCAAAAGTTGTTATGCCGCATATAAGCAAATATAGGACACTGACTTCCATGCGCCCAAAAATTTTTTGTGAAATGTAATTTATTAAGACAAGCTTTGAGCAAAATAATGTTGTAAGTCCTGCAAAAGCACTAAATTTTGGCTATAGATAAAATAAAATTGCAGCAGTTACAAGTTAGTGCCTTCCTCATTTAGGGAGATGTTTTTGATTCTCAAGGAGAGGCTTAGACAAATACAAATAACTGAAGATTATTTGTTCTATTGTGTCAGAAGTTTGTAAAAGAGCCCAAGGACATGTAAGATTCATAATGTGTGTTAATTATTATTGCTTCCAATAATAATGTAGGTAGTCTTGTATCAAAGCATAATATGACAAAATGTAAATTAGTGTAAATATGAACATGACTTTATTTTACTTCCAGCCTGGCTGTTGAAGAGGAAGATTGTGATGATTATGATGATGAAGATGATGACATCATGATTGATACACCAGGGAGGAGCCACCTGGTTGGTGCCAGGCAAAGCATGTTTGGAACAGACCCACTGTGTCCTGCAACAATGCTGCCTGGCTTAGCAGAAGACATGGCCACAAAACACAAGTATGTTTCTTGACATCCTGAACAGAACTATAGGAATAAGTCTATTTGTTAAGAACTCTAAATATGCATCTCAAGTGGTATTTTGTGGTTTGGGAATGGATGGGCAACCTAAGGCCGTTGTGAGACCAAAGCTGTCACTTCCTACCTCTCACTCCCATCCACATCTCATACATATCCCTAGAAGCCTTTTGTAAACCATTTAACCATGACACAAATTTTATGGATTCAAAGTATGTCCTAGATCATATTGTACCATATAGTAGGGGGGATTTATTCAGATTGCTGTCAGACAAGTCCAGGCCCTAAGAGCTTATCATGATGAAGTTGGTTCCCTGAACAATCAGAGGTTTAGTGCGTCAGTAAACCTTTTGGTCCATTGTTGGATTACCATGATTATGGCTCAACATAGCTGCAGCTATACTGCATCTTTTTGGTGGTAACATTAATAAGGAGGAAAATTTTCCCAGTCAGTTTACGATTTTAAATTTGTCCAGGAATTTTTAACCTGCACAATGGGCTCATAAGGTTACTGGTTATCAACCTTTTCCAGAGACTTAAGACCGGAAACAAGATTTCGTATTCAAATGCCAGGGTATGGCTCTCCAACTGGATTAACATTTTGATGGGGTGCCTTTGTCCCAGAGTCACACTACAAATTTGAAATTCACATGGGTGGTTATGATAGTGATTTACAGCTTGGCTACACGTTAGAACTTCCTACAGCATCACAGCATTATTTTGCAGTTAAATGTATCTTTAAATCTACTTTGTCATTTCACTCACATCTGATACCCACTTCACAACTCCTTTTTTATTCAGATCAAAAGTTGGAGGGAGAAAGCCACTGAGTACCACCACGAATACTACTGGCACCCCTATGGCCACCATGGATTTGAATAGTAGTAGCATGAGTAATGGAGGAATCTCTAACATTGTCTTTGTCACTGAAGATGGTCATCCTTTCCCTCCTCGCACCCCAACCCCACCAGAAGCTGTGGAGACCGTGAGAGATAAAGACAGCAAACTGAGAGTGAGTACAAGGGTTTAGTCCAGTTTTATTAACATGAGTAACATATTCAGAGATTGCAATATCAACCTGAGTATCTGCTCACAAAGAAAGAATGCTGAATTTTATTTATATGAAGGTTAATAATCAATCATAAATTTATTGCTGCCTACAACTGTTATACTGGCAACAGATACTTGGTGTCAGTTGTGAAATAGGGTTGTTGTTGTTTTTTTTGGGGGGTGGGATTTTTTTTTTGCTGGACAAGAGGAAACTGTTCTGTCATGTAATATCAGCAACTGACCTCAGAAGTAATGAAATTTGCATTTATTTGTATTTACTTCAGGTGAAGATTAAGCGAAGAGCATCTCTGAACACGACTATGCCTCAGGACAGTTCAGGCAGAGGGATGATTACTCCTAGAGACACAAGGGGACTGAGAGATCCAGAACGAGGGGATGACCCTGGCATAGAGATGGTCTTCTCTCCACCTGTCACTAAAATGGTATGAAATCACCGAAAACAAGAAACTGTCTCTCGCTGTTTCCATTGTTAACAGTACACTAAAGTATTTAACTGTTCTTGTATTTGATATCTGACCTAGTCAACTTTATCTTTCTTCTCTGATGTAGGTACATACATGTAACCATCATCAAAAACTCTTTATGAATGAAAGCACTGCAGCTGAGAGCTCACAAAAATGTTCAGGGTTTTTCTTTTTTTCTTTTTTTGTGACCTAGTTTGTCTCTTGCCCTGTGAGCAAGTCTACTATACAGAGGCAACACTGTGAGGGGCGAGGACAACTCTGCTTGAAGCAGTGAGCTATATCCTTCTCAAGCAAACAATGGCAGATGAAATAGCTTAAAAGAATCAGACACCTTAAAAAAAAAATTACAGATTGAACGTCTGGTAGTGAACCAAATGGCACAATTTGCTATGTAGACTGTCAAAAGGTATATATCTCAAATGTCTGGTAGAAAAGTGTATGATTTTAGCAAAAGTTCATTCCCAGGACAAGACTGAGTCATGTAAATGTGCATTGCTCTGGTACTCATTTTAGCATGGATTTGCCAGGTTATGAGAAATAAAACACAAGCTGGGGCGTAGCGTCCATGTAATCTATGAATCTGAGATTACCAGTTCATAATAGCCATTATACATTCATTATATAGTTTCCATCTAATACAATTTTACTAATGCTAAGTGCTTTCTAAAAATGTTCAAATACCTTCATCGTTTTACATGTATTACACTTGCGTACCATTTACAAGCGTTGGCGTACAATCTTGTCAACNAGGATCGCATACATTTATGTCAGAGAGAGGACGATGGGGGAGACCGAACATAGAATATAAAAACAGACGTTGCAACCAGTGCCAAGAAGTAGAAGACGAGTTCCATTGTTTAGTAATATGTCCTAGATTCAGAAAGTTGAGGAAAAAATATCTACCTACTGGCTTGTTAGAAAAACCAAGTATGGCAAAATTTGTACACTTAATGAAAGAGAATATAAAAAAGAAACCTAAGCGTATTATCTGATGCAATAGCAAAACACAATTATATTATGTCCAGGAATATCATCCGGCTAATTAGAAAATACTGTATACCACATACATGAAATAGTCTTTAGAAGAATAATGTTTCATGCTCATGAGATATTCTCTTGGGGAATAGAAATATTTTATATTGGAAAGTGTCTTGTATTAGTACGTATGTGTGTACGTGCGTATGGGTGTGTATGGATGTGCTGGAAACTATAATGTAGCCATTTATGCTATTAGGACGAAAGGTTTATGGGTGTATGTATGTACGTGTGGGTGTGTGAGTGTGTGTGTGTGAGTGGGTGTGTATGCGCGTGTGGGAGGGTATATATGTGCTGGAAACTACGATGTAGCCATTTATGCTATTACGAAGAAAGTTTTTGTGTGTTTGATGGGTGGGTGTGTGTGCGGGTGTGTGTATGCGCGTACGGGGGTGTGTGTAGGTGCTGGAAAATATGATGTAGCCTATTTATGTTATTAAGATGTAGAGTCTTGTGCGGATGTAGACCTATGTGTGTGTGTATGTGTGAGTGTACGTGCTTGTGGGTTGTATGTAGATATTGGATAATATGATGTAGCCTAATTATTTTATTATGATGTAGAGTGTTGTGTGGATATATATGTGTGTGAGTGTGTGTGTGTGTGTACGTGTGTGTGTATGTGCGTGGCAGCAGTGTGTATGTATGTTCGTGTGTATGTGCGCTTGTGGATGCCTATTACTATTACGAGTTGATGTATTATTGTATGGA
>JAWQUT010000183.1:207161-220306 GCA_033807755.1 Ellobium chinense | reverse complement strand
GGGGGGGGGGGTCAATGCATCTCTTGACTTACTATGAGTGAAGTCATGTTTGCAGTTTTTTAACACATTAATCCTGCCCATCCTCATAGTACTGTGCAAAACTTATGGGGATTGACCAGTCAGGTTTTCAAGAAAACGACAGAAGTCATTATCAAACACACATATTCTCTTCATTATTTATGATTTCTTAAAATTAAATTATCAACAATTAAAAACATGTTCTCTTTATCACAACTATGCACAATTTCTTACGGTGAGAATACCATCAAATAGCACGATAGCATCAGCAGCTTCATCACTCATAAACTTTACACGCCTATGAAAGACACTGTTATACCATTCTTTCTACACAATCTAAACAAGAAACGTCCTAGTGCTCGTTTTATTTAGTGAAGTAGTGTCGAGGCCTCTCGTCTGATCTCGCCCTTGTCTCGCGGCCGTGCCCGATGGGGCTGGCTCGGGATGATGGAACTGCTGTGGAGGCTCGCGTCCCCGCCTGAGTTCCGGGTCGAACCAAAGGCTGCTGGGTAGACCAAAATCTAGCACGGTTCAATAGGTAATTTCGACCTTCCACTGTTCTCTGTCTGATGAAATTATCTTCCTCAGGTTGGCCTGCAGGAAAGAAGACACAGGAGAAGAGCGAAATGAGAGATAAAAGTTTCTAAATGGAGTACCTGTTCACTTCCTCGTGACAACACGATAGATAAAAAAAAAATGGTAATTTGTTAAAGACTTGAAGCGTCACGAGATCTAATATTATGTGCCATCATGATGTTGATATTACCACCTCTAAAGTTTGGCAGTCGCTAAAACCTCCAAAGTTTGGCAGTCACTAAAATTTCTAAAGTTTGGCAGTCGCTAAAAGCCATTTTAATGGTTGGTTTTCTGGCGGTTTTTATAGTCGCTAAGAGCGGTTACTCTATTCGGAAATTACCAAAAATTCAAAATAGTTCGCCTAGTAGAAGAACAGTAGGGATGAGTTATATTGTCATAGGTACCTGCAGTGCAAATAATATAATTATCAGATGTAATTGTCTGTAGTTATTGGATTACACACAATCTATCGCTACTTTCATGAGTCAAATAGCGACTAAGCATTACAGTTCACTGTGACAGTAAGCGTACGGTCGAATCTTAAACGTAGCTTACCTATTTGTTTGTCGAGGAACTTCTTATCCTTGTACAGTTCCTCCAGAAGGCATTTCATCCGCGGGTCATCCACGTCGTCATAATCATCAATCAGCTTGCCATAGGCGCCTCTGATGGGAGGCAACTCTACAGGATCAGGGGCGACCTGGGCATATTAAGGAAAGTAAGTTAACGACTAAAAGGTCAAACAATGATGATTTTATTCACTAACGAGTAATTCAGCCTTGAAAAAGGAAGCAGTCATAACAAAACAACAAAAAAAAAAGAAACTATTATTCAGCTCATTGTTAAAACAAAATTAGGATATAGAACAAGACTAGATGTACGCCTGAGAAACGATGCTCTCAAATACGCAAAATCTTATCGCTGGCTGCAATCCATTGCCTCTTATACATTCATACATTTATGGTATTTTATAAGTAGTCTTGATTTTTTATTCGGTAAGGCGCTGATCGGTCTTGGTCTGAATAAAACCCATGGGTATCACATAATGACTTTTTAATTTCTAGTTTGTATAAGAAGCTGTAACCGAAGGACCTAAGAACAATACCTGTCTAAATCGTTTCCTGTGTATTCTCTGCAGAGCGTTCATCGACTTGTAGGCAGGTTCTCCTCGCTTTGGCCCGTCTTCAGGATATCTCTTAACCCGGGGATACAAGATGGCGTTCAAATCGTCGTTACCAAGCTGAAAATACAATTCCAAAATCTTATAAAAACTCGAGAGGCAATGAGATTTCTTTGTGCTTGGTGTGGAGGAAATGTTTGCTACATCTTCCCTTCTTAAAAATGTTTTACTTTAGATCGAGACTGAGAATATCTCTCGACAGTCATGATGCGACATTTCTTTCGGTAAAGCTTTGATCTGGACCAGGGGCGTAGCAGGGGTGATTTTTTTGGGAAGCTAGCGCTAACATCCAACCAGCTTTCTGACTGGGGTTAAGATTTCGAATAAGACAAGACATTTACTACGAACTGCCTTGGCACTGGATATACAAGGGTGTTATAATTGTCATCAACCAATCTGCATTTACAATATTAGAAGAGGAGGAACGGTTATTAAATGGATGCGGTCTTGAGATCGTTCTCAACTGAGATAGAAGCCCTGGAACTTGAAATATCTTACAGTTTCAAAGAAGTATAAATACTTTTTGCATAGGAATCAATCAGTTTTGACCTAAATAAGAACCAAAAAGCAAATCAGTTATTTGAGAGCCAAAAGCTTTTCAAAAAGAAAAAAAAATCGGTATCTGGCTCAGAAAGAGCCAAGTCTGGCGACCCTGAGAAAGATCCAAGAAGCTTCTCACGGAATTGTCTTGCCGCTCTTGCGTAAAAAAAAAAAAATGTCAGCACAGCGGGCTCAGATTATTTGCCACCCTTTATTAAACAGTTTTTCCTCTGATACAGCCTTAGATGACATTGTGCATATATGGGAGTGCTGAATCTGTGAGACAGTGTATGGGTTTTCAGATTATCGGCGAATAAAGGTAGCTAACCGTAACAAAGTCGTATTGTCAATGCTTGTAAAAGGCTTGTAGATGAAATATTATGAACGTGGTGTTTGATGATTTTACAAAACATTTCGGATTAGTTAAATTGTATTGGATAAATACGACAATATATCGGTAATCTCAGATTCATAGATTACATGGACGCTACGCCCCTGAATCTGGACAAAGAAAGTTTCAAATTGGCTCTTTCATTAATCTACACTGCATCATGATACGTCTCGCAGCTAATCCGAATGGGGGTAAGTCACTCCCTGACTTCTAAGGGAGTTTTCACAGCTTTCATTCTGACTGCAAGCAATATAGCCTACAAATAATGTGGACAGTTGACCCTAAGAGACATAACTAGAGTGACACATGCTGGAGCGACAAAGAATTCTTTCTCCATCCAAAAGAACTGGACAGAACTGTCTCCTTTCACCATTTCTTGTTTTTTTTCCCTGGTTGTAGACTGGATCATGAAGAGTGCTGTGGTTATTAGATATGCAATGGAATGCTTTGGAAAAAAGGTCAAGAGGAGAGATCTTGAGTCAGAGATGGCAAGGGCTGGAATTGCCTGAGGGGAGGGGGGGGGATCATGAAGAGTGCTGTGGTTATTAGATATGCAATGGAATGCTTTGGAAAAAAGGTCAAGAGGAGAGATCTTGNGGGGGGGGGGGGGGGGGGGGGGGGGGGGGGGGGGGGGGGGGGGGGGGGGGTTCTAGAAGGAAGGGCAAGATTTAGGAAAGCTTTGGGGTATTTTTGTTGATGCGCTATGCTGGATCAGAAGCTAAAAGCTTAAAAAGTAGAAGAAGACGACTGCTCCTACCTGCCCAAGCTGTTTCATCACCCCCTCCTTAAATCTGACGAATCGCTGCTCGTCGGAGTCTAGTGACGGGTGAGAGAAGGTTCCACTGCCTCCTGTTCGAGACGAGTCCACTTGTGGTAGATGCTGCTGCCTGTCGGAGTTAGATCTACTTAGGCCTCGGCTGAAATACATGATGGGAGATACTGGTTACGTCAAGAAAATGAAAATCTGAAGGCGGGGGTGGGGGGNGGGTGTGCAGAACTTTTGGAAAGGCTTCCTTCCTGAAGTCAAACTTCATGTGTCACAATTTTTCCGCGCTGATTTCAACAATGCTTCCAGCCAACTACTGGGCCACGATGTTCCTAGGTTTCCGTTGCAGGTATGATATAATAATCACATTGTAAGTCTGGGTACTATCATGCAAGAATGGGAAGAGAGGTGACAAAACTGGCTTTGTGGCAGAACTCGTGCATCTCCTTCCTCCCCCATTTCTCATACTACACCTCTTGAAGTTGAAAACCACTATCCAAATGACCATGCGAAGATCATGATCATGCGAGGGAAAAGTTCACAGCGAAAGAGAGGAAAAGCAAGATCTGTAAATAAAGTGCTGAGGACAACCAAAATTGGATAGTAAGTCTACACAAATTTTGGGGAAGGTCGTCAAATGGCATGAAGGTGTTGTGCTGTATAAATATATCTATCACACACACACACACACACACACACACACAGAGAGAGAGAGAGAGAGAGAGAGAGAGAAAGAAAGAAAACATGAGCCTATCTTGATTTTGAACTGCGGACATGCAGTCTCTATTCGTATAAAAACTGCCTTGCATACGTTCTTACCTCTGAGGATCCAACTGTAAGCCGTCCCGGCTTGGCCTGCGGTATTCGTGCTGTGTAGGAGGACGACCAAGCAACATACTGCCCTCTCGGCCAGTCAACAGCTGATCAGGAGTGGTCCCGAAGGACTCCAGTTGGTCGAGACCCTCTATGATTATGTCAGGTTTGTGTATCTTGGAGTCTTTCGAAGACTGGGAAAAAAAAAAGAGTGTGGCAAAAGGCGGTGAATGTATTGGTTCTGGATTAGGACCTCTGCCCAACGACAGTATCCTAAACGTTCACAATACTGGTAAACGTCGGTCTATAATGTGTATTCGTCTGCAGCAAGCGTCAGTATAAGAGTCAATCCTACTGCTTTACATGCTGTTAGATTAGTTAGCCATTACAAGCAAACATGCAACGTTGGTACCTCCCTACTTACTCACTGGTCCATCATCCATCCATCCATCCATCCATCCATCCATCCATCCATCCATCCATCCATCCATCCAGCCAGCCAGCCAGCCAGCCAGCCAGCCAGCCAGCCAGCCATCCATCCATCTATCTATCCAGCCAGTTATCCATCCATCAATCCATCCCATCCATCCATCCATCCATCCATCCATCCATCCATCCACCCATCCATCCATCCATCCATCCATCCATCCATCAGACCAAGCGGCAAGCCAGCCAGATAGTCGCTCAGCTAACCAAAAAAAAAACATTCACACAACGAATGATAGGCGGAAAAAAACGGACAGACGGACGAACTGACCTCTCCTTTGCTCCTCAACGATCTCTTGCTGGCTGTGCTAGCTCTGGGACTCTGTTCATTTTCTGCTTGCTCTGAGAGGGACATGAGGCGAGTCATCAGCTGCATCTGTTGGTGCTTCTTGTCTACCTCAGAGGATCTGTGATGCCAAAGAAAATTGCAAGGATTGAAATAGAGTGTACCCATCCTGATTAGGTATCAACGAAAGTGAAAGACACATTCCACTTATCAATTTATATAGTGCATTCGTCGCTAGGATGCAAAAGTCTTGTAATTCCTGTTTAATGTAGAAGAGGAACATGATTACACAGGCGATATGAAGCTTTATGGGCTAGACCTACAGAATTAAAAAAAAATGTAGGAAGCGTTGTCGACAGCTAAGACTTTGAATAAGCTGAGATTAATCAAACAAATAAAAGAAACTTAATTTTTATTCCAACTCGCTTAATTCCGTGAACTATCTTATCGTAAATAGGACCAACATGTGCCATTGTGTGGGCAAGAAAACCAACATTTCAGAAGGCAAAAGAAAGCTCATGGGAAAAGTTTTTGAATACAGTCCCGATATGCCAGAGGAAAAAAAAAATTTGAAGACCGGCGGACCTATGTCCGAACTCTTGCACCTAAGGTTTACTAGGAAAACGTTTTCGATCTGCAATTTTTCGTCACAAACGCGTTCAACGCTCAACATCCCCTACATACTGCATCTATATAATACGAGTACTTATAACGCGTCAGGGTCCTTTTTTACTCGCGAATACGATAAATGTATAATCCATTTCATAAACTTCTTCTGAAACATTCATTACAGATGTTGCATGTATTCAGCACTGTACTTACCGTCGTTCGTATAGACCTTGACCCTGAGCTGCCCTCTTAGAAGCGGGACTCTGACTCTCAGCCCTTCTCCCGGGCCCGGTAGGCGAATGAGAGGAGTCGTACTGATCTGAGGTACGACCTCCGCGCGTTGGGACACGCCCTCTCGGCGACTCGTCTGTGATTTTGTCTCCTGCATTCTGAGTTTGTTTCTTAGAAATGTCCTTAATGGTCATTGGTCCTCCCCTGACTGCTGGCAACGTTTTCTCCTTGCTCGTTGTGCCTTTCTCATCAGTTGTCTTCGAAGCTTCCTTTGTCGAGGTTTTGGTTGATGTGCCACCCTGTGGTTTCTGTGGTGGTTTATGTACGGGGATGCCGAAGGCTTTGCTAGTACGGTCTGGTAAGTTCTCGACCGAAACTCTCCTGTTGGCTCTCCTTCGCTTCGGCTTACCCTTGACTGGTTTTGCGTTGATGACTTCCCCTGTGGTTTTGAACGTTTGGGCAGCCATGTTTTCATCCGGAAACGTGAAACCTTGTGGCCTTCTATTTCGCTTCATAACTGGAACGAACTCCTCCTCTGAGCTCTCAGAACTGTCTAGATCGTCTTCAAGCCCCGAGGCGTCAGTGCGGAAGTTAGTTTCCGCCTCTGTCACACTGATTTGTTTCACAGGTTTAGGCTTCGCCTCTGTTTGTGTTTGTTTTTCGTCGTCGGCTCCTCTCGTTTTCTCCGTTTTCTTTGCTTTCGAATCGGTTTTCTCGTGGTCTTTTTGTTTTAAACCGGGATGGACAATTACAGGTGGAACGTCTTCCTTTGTCACACCCAAATCTTGCCGGTCGTGTTCGTCTTCCCCTTCTGTGAAATGCCCTCGATCTTCAGTTTGGGTTCTGGCAGTCTCGACCAGCTCGTCCACAGTCTCCAAGGCTTTGTTTTCCTCTGCTCCTGAAGTGACTGAAAGCTTCTCGGGCGAGTCTGTGTCTATCTGCGACTTGGATCTGTCAATATCAATCAAGATACTCTCCTCTCGTCGAGGTCTCATGCTCGCTGACAGTGTCGGCTCCCTGGACGGTGGGGCTGGAGGTTCGCCTGTATCGCCAGTGGGTTTGCCGGTGCTGCCCATCTGTGAAGACTGAGCGCTGGCTCGTCCAGAATCCTGCTCACTTTTCTTATCCATGTCTTTTTTGTCAGGCGTCTTCCCGTCGTCCTTTTCCTTTTCATCCTTCTCTCTATCTACATCCTCTTTCGCATCATCTTTCACTTCTTCTTTCTCTTTAGTTTCATCTTTCTCCGCCACAACCGCCACTACGTTAGCGGCATATTTCTTTTCACCAATAGTTTCCTTCTTCTCTAAAGCTTCCTTCTCTTTCTTTTTCGTTTCCCTTTCTCTCTTTTTCTCTTCCTTTTCTCTTAACTTTTCCTCCTTTGCTTTCCTCTTCTCTTCCTCTTTCTTCTTCCTCTCTTCTTCAATTCTCTTTTTCTCCTCCTCTTTCTTCTTTCTCTCTTCTTCAATTCTCTTTTTCTCCTCCTCTTTCTTCTTTCTCTGCTCCTCTGCTCTCCTTTCTTTTTCAGTTTTCTTATCTTCTGGTTTGACAACGGGGGCCACTTTTTTATCCACTGTGTCGCCATCCGACTCGGCAACTTCTTTATCCTCTGATTCTTTGTCTTCCGTCTTCTCTTTCGTTTCATCAACCACCACAGCTGCCACCACCGGTTCCTTCGGCTTCCTGGGCGTACGGCCGTCATCTATTCGTTTCTCCACATCTTTTTTTGGCATGGAGTGCCGCTTCAGAGTTCTAGGTGTAGGCTCCTCATCTTTTGCTTTCTTTTCACCTGCCTCTGCTTCTGTTTTCTTCTCTTTTCCTTTCTTCTCCTTAACTGTCTCAGCAGCTACTACCACGGCTGCTGCTTTCACCGCTGTGCTGTCAGTCCCTTGTTTGCCATCTCTTTCGACCTTCACTTCCCTCGTTTCGTCTTTGCTCTCTTGGGCTGTGTCTAATTCCTTTTCTTCTGTCGTCTTTTCATCTTTCCCTTTCCCATCTTCCTTCTCCTTTTTCTGAGTTTCTTTTTTCTTCTCCTTCTCCGATGTTTCCTTTTTATCTGGGGTTTTCTTTGCTTTTCCACCTTTTTTGCCCTTTTCTGTTGTTTCCGAAACCACGGCTACCGCAGCGACAACTGTGTCTTGCTGCTTTTCCTTTTCCTCGTTAGCCTTGTTGTCTTGAGTCTCCTGACCCTCATCTTCTTCATCGATGTCGAAGTTCTCGAAATCCCCTTGGTCACTGCCCCAGCTTCTCTCGCCGTCATCATCATCATCTGGTAATGCAGAAGTCAAGATAGACAGTTGAGAACTTCACAAATTTTGAGTCATATCAGATGGGCTGCCCAGATAGGTCTCTCTCTCTCTCTCTCTCTCTCTCTCTCTCTCTTTCTCTTTCTCTCTCTCTCTCACTCTTTCTCTCTCTCTCTCTTTTTTTCTCTCTCTCTCACACACAGACACACACACACATGCTCACTCACTCACTCACTCACACACACACGCACACACACAAACACACACACGCACACACACACACACACACACACACACACACACACACACACACACACACACACACAATAGCATTAATCATGGACCGAGTAAAACATGTCTATGACAAGAGAAATCATGAATGTGAACGGGTGGTATTCATGCAGCCTGTAAGGACTCTAGCTTTAGATGACTGGCAGAAGAACGACAGAAGGTTGCGGACGAGCAAAAGCCCTAGGAAGAGAAGGGGAGAGATGCAGGAGAATGAATGGTGGAAGTGAGAGGCTAATCTGTCTTCACAAATGTGTAGAATATTTGTCAGTCTAAATTCACGGTATACCAGATCTGTCCATTTCGTAATCTTCATAGACTTATTGGTGAAACAAACTGTAGGGAAAACACCATGGCCGTTGTAATCTTCATGGACTTATTGGTGAAATAAATTGTAGGGAAACACCATGGCCGTGCGGCTTGTGAGTCGTTCAAACAATCAGATAACTGTTAAGTCTAAGGTTTGTGAGTTAGTTGTATTCTCTGGAAAAAACAATACCCATGCGATCCTCACTGCGCTCAGATGTAAATTAAATGAGTACCTGACTTTAGAGTTGGGGGAACCAAGGCGATGCACCGGTGCGACTAGCAGCAACTTTATTATGTATTTCGCTTGTATGTATGCTGTTCCCTAGCTATGTGTATCGGTTATGACTGAGACAGTCTGTGGCATTGCGGAACAATTCCCCAAAAGGTATAGAAAAGAGCAGATGATTAGGGTGTTCGATTCAAGATGAAAAGATCATGGGTTCTATTCCCGATCACGATCTTCATTCACATTTTCCTCACAGTGTAATTCATCATATATAAAATGGGTACATGGTATTAGGCAGAAAAAGATATTGTCAGAACGCTAATGATCAGCCCTTGTAAATGGCCGTGGCATTGTCTACTGCCCAGGAATTTGAGAAAGTCCTTGTGTGAACAGGCGGGCTGTGAAGACGTGTCAGCGGTCATTAGCCTGCTGGATACAAATCTTATAAACCATATTATTATTATTATTGTTGTTGTTGTTGTTGTTATATTTTTTTAAAAACTTCATTAGTGTTCTCTTATTTCGTTTTTCTGTTTACCTGCCGGAGATGTCTTTTTGCTGAATGCTGAGCGTCTGGACCGGGCGGTAGATTTGGAGGACTCTCTCCTAAACCTGGCTGACCGTTTGGCGCTGACCAGCCCGCTGATCTTCCTCTTGAGCTTGGCACTGCTGAGGTCTTTGTCGCCCTTCTCCTCAATCTCTTTAGCGCTCTTGAGCTCTTTACGGCCGTATTTCTTGGCAAATTCGGCATCTTCATCTTCTTGGGTCTGATGAAATGCAGGGTACAAATCAATTTTGCTGTAAGTTGGTATATGTATGATTTCGCTATACCTTAATTCCTATATTGAACATATTAGATCAGATGGATATTGTGTGGGTAAACGAATGCGATAAATACATTGTATTTATTCAGACATATAGATATTAGCATTTGAGCTGTTTTCATTATAACAACAGCAACAATATTTGATCTTTATTTAGACTCAGATGTTTATCTTTCATTGTAACAATCATTAGAAAATATGGATAAATATCCACCATCAGACACATCATCGGACAAATGGAGAGAAAATCAGACAAAAATGGACTGACAATCAGACAGGCGGATGGGCATATATCAACATCCTAGTAGAACAAATCAAATATCAAAGACATACGTCAAAACCGTTGCAGAGAAGTTACTGTTGGTGATAATGATTTGGGACGTTCACTTGGCTTTCCTGAATTTATGTCAATACAATTTTTGTACTAGATAGAGGCTGTTTCTTGAAGAATGAAGAGAATATCCATCAAAGTTATTGAAGTTCAAGTAAGCTGAAATGTTTTAGATCTTCCTATAAGGCCGATTTTTTTGTTCTCTTCGCAAGATAAGGTATTGAATTTCAGTGCTAATTTTTTTTTTTGAACACGCATTGCTTAAACTATGCACTGAATCATTATTAGTCACAACAAAACACTACCAATACTACCATATTAAAGAGAAAAAAGATCTTGATCACTAACTGTCATTAACTGCCATTGGTTATCAGACTTTTAGAATGTCCATACTTTTGAGTATGATGATTTAACTACAATAGAAACAAACCTATTGCCTTGCTCGGATTTTTTCCCTTAGTAGAGTAATGGAATGATCGTACGTAAAGTCAGCAGAGGACGGTTTTCTTTAGTTGCCTTTTGTTTCAGATAATTTCATTTTTTTTGTTGCTGTTGTTTGTTTGTCTGTTTGTTTGTTTGTTTGTTTGTTTGTTTGTTTGTTTGTTTGTTTGTTTGTTTGTTTGAGCATTGCCCTATTTCCATATTACTGACATATAATGAGTAGAATGTACATGTATTTACTTAGAATATAGAACCAACAAAAAAGTGGTCCACTTAACTAGGTCTGTTGTATTTAAACTTCACACCATAAGGTGCATTCCAGTTTAAGTGGACCATACAGGCACAAAAATAAACTAATCAGGACGAGCAATTTCATTGTTCTCTTTATTTCCAAACGTATTGAACTTCAAATTTCAAAAGTCATAAATATAACAAACTAAAGTTTTGTCGTGGTGGCGAAAAAAGCTCATTTTTTTTCGCCAAAACTTAACAAAATTATTCACAATTTTGTTTGTCCATAAGAAATGAGTTTGTGGCTCTAAGATCTATGCAAACATAATTTTATGAAGCTTAAATGTGAATACATTATGAAAACGTAACAAAAAATAATGAAGACAATAAAAAAGAGTAAAGATAGTAATGCCAGGCTCAGCTAGTTTCCTTTGTACTCTCAATCCTTTTGAAAGCAACGGGTGTTTGTTCTGCAATATTCTTGATCTAAATCATCACATGTGTGGCATGTTTAGGCTGCATGACAATAACTGTTCTGTTATCCCTGCATGAACTTCGTTGTGAAATTTAGATTATTAGCATAATATTGAAAGTTCATGATTTGCGATTAGCATTGAAATTAATTCACAGCCCTAACCCTATATTTTCTGCGTAGTGAAAATGATGAATAATTACTTTTTGTAATGTTTCCGACTAGAGAAAAAAAGATGATCTTTATTCTCTACCATGAATAAAATTTAGTAGGTTGTAGTCTTGACTATTCCTAGAAATTTTGAAGGTTCAGAAAATTTTAATATAAATAATTCTAGAATCACAGATTTTCATTTGTTTATTTTTGTACTTTTGGAGATCACTTATGCTGACATGAACCTCTTAATTAAATTAGCTTCTCACGAGCGCACACTGCTCTAACCTAGGAGTGAAAGTGTTTCCTCTACTTTTATAAGAAATCACTAAGCATTACTAAATGCCCATCTAACGTGACAAGCAAAAAACAAACTCCACACCAATCAGTGGTAGCAATCATTCTTTAAAAGCAAAATGAGAGGCTTGTTTCTAGCGCCAGGTAGTCACTGAGTCACTGACGAATGGATGAAAAGTCAAGTGACATTCAAAGAGCAACACAAATCTTGCGACAAGTCAATCATGAAGTGTATGTTTTACCCTGGACAGGCGGAATGGTTCAACAGGTCAGACAGGTTACACTCGTGATATCTGCATGTCACACATGTGTTGAGCTAGCCTTTACATCAGATAAATAAAACATCAAAAAATATAACCTGTCTTTTCATAATCAGAATCAATTTCATTAAAACAAGGATAATTTTTGTAACTTATCGATTCAAACTCGAAAATATGCGTGCAAAGCGTGACACAAGAGGCGTGGAATGGGCCACTACTAGTCTACTACTACATGCGGCGAAATCGAATTGTTACCTGTCCAGTGGATGTGCGCAAATGATTAAGCTGCGACGAAATCGAGAACAGTGGACATTCAATGATTCCCTGAATGAAGACATTTCATAGAGTTAATCTCACGATAAGATTTCTGTGTCAAGGGTAGATCTTCCGAGGGCCACCCAGATCTACCATCCTTAAGCACTAGAAATAGTGGCTTTGCTGATGCATAATTCTTCAGCACCTGAGAAAACAGCTTTCTATTTTATTAGCCTATAACGACTTGTACCTTCATACCAAAGCCACTGCAACTTTCATGCAGGCCTTATTTCAAACCATAAAAGAGTACAAGTTCTCTACAGAGAGTACCATACAGGAGAAATATTATGTCATCTGAGAGCTTGCGCATTAACGATTGTATCTCATGCCATCGTAAAGATCAGATTAACTCTGCTTGTTTAACGCTAACTAAGGGTACATTCAGCGTCAGTGCAGTAACAGTGGTAACAAAGATACCATCATCAAAGCATAAACTCTGTTATCTCCTAAGATTATGTTTGTGACATAAAACTTTGAACACAGATGGTAGTTAATCGTAAGCCATGAAACACGGCAGAATAGTGAGGAGAATCGTGTGTGAACTCACCTTGTCCGATCTCTTGGTGCTGCCGCCTTCCCCTCCATCCACCTGGTCTTCCTGGAAAATGAGTTTGTAATTTGTTCACAATCAACATTTTTTTTGGTGACAGATGTAGTCCATAATCATCAATCCATCCTCGAAAACACAGAATCTCTTACGCTTAGTCCATGTTCTGATTGGTTCCCTCATACAACATCTCTATAATCCTATCTTTCATCAGAGATCATCTCTCAAGTACCCCTTTTGAGTGTGTGTGTGTGTGTGTGTGTGTGTGTGTGTGTGTGTGTGTGTGTGTGTGTGTGTGTGTGTGTGTGTGTG